>JAODTK010005798.1:0-342125 GCA_026419785.1 Sclerodactyla briareus | reverse complement strand
ACTCCCACACTTGGTGATGGATGCCCCATAAGTGAGTAGATGATCCTTATTGTTTTGTGCGATCTCATTACAGTCATGAGTGGGCAGGGATGAGATCCAAAAGCTGAAAATGCTTTCTGCAACCCCATAAATGTCTATTTTCCGTCAACTAATATGAATGTTTGGTGACATCAGTGCCGACTGCTCATAAAACTAGAGCACCATGGCTGTAGCTCAAACTGCACATTGTACCAGGACAGATATAGGCCTACAATGTATGTGATAAGTTCAAGAATCATGGCAAGAAGGTAGTTTCAAACAATGGGATTTTGTGCCCTGTACTACTTTTGACAATGATCCTATGGCCCAAGATTTATAGACAGTTTATAGACATTCCACACAATGGCCACAGGGCCATAGTGAGACTGGGTCTTGGGTCCTACTGTAAATCCCTGGGCATCCTGAATGACGGCTAGTAGATCATCTGTACGACTGCAGATCAGCCAATTTGCAACAGAACGTTGAGATACAAGATTTTGCGTATTCATTATTTGGTCCTAGGGCCCAAACTGGACAAAGATTCCAACACTCTGATGGCCACGGACTATTACATGTAACTTTAAGGAACATCAATTGAATCTTGTTGGAGAGATGCTTTCAAGCACCATTGTGTGAATTCATAAAATAGGACGACGGGCCCAAGTGCCCAATTTGACCTTAACTTCACAAGGTCAAACATGTCCATGGGTCAATGAACATTGTGGTCCAGGGGGTTTGGTCAAAATTCATTGCAGAATGAATGACTGTTTTTGGGAGTCAAAAACGCAATTGCAGGCCTCCCAGCAAGTTGGGGGAAATTATTTTTAAATTTATCTATTTTATGGAGATTTTTATGCTGTCTTTAGCACTGTTCGCAATTTTTATGGCATTTTATTGCCATATTTAGTTTAAAATTGCTATGTTGTTGAGAACACCTGGTGAGAAATAGGGTATCTGTAAACGGGTCCAAGCCCATGTCATTGGAATAAAATTGCAACCTTTTGTTATTTATTCCTGTCAAGTCTTCACTGTTCTAGATACTGAGCACCCCTGGCTTCGTGCTATAGCCACCTTAGAGAAGACATGTGGCATAATGCATGCATACCAGCTGTCCACTTTGTCAACTTCCTGCACATTCATAGTCCTCTCGCCATGTCCATCACTTTCTCAATGGCTTCCAGAATGCATTATGCACATGGTGAAGGGACATGAACGGGAACTATACATTATTTCGTTCTTCCAAGTTAGCCGCGAGTTCTTTTCAAGCAAAACCTTAACAATCAGATACGCCATCCAATATGCAAGAGATACTTTGTATCCCACTTCATCATGTGACCACTCCTTGAAATGGCATTCAACTCTTCTGTTCTACTGACTTACAAAAACGATCTGCAAACCAAATCACAACCTTTTCTCTTTCCTTGGATCAGTGAGCAGTACTGGCATGTGTCCATCATACTGCTTCTTTATCTGCAAGGTTGTGGTTTCAATCCAACGTGAAGGCAATGGGATGGCTGAAATGTTCACGATCATCCTGTCGTTAATATCTGGTAGTTATGCCACACTTGGGACACCATACTTCAACATCTTTGTCTGTCCTAGTTTATGGTTCTTTGCAATATCAGAATCAGGGAACATACAAGGCTGCATCAATCATGTGTGCATGCTAAGGAGTAAGTGGAATCAATAACTTTTAATGCTTGGACAGCTTCAAACCTCAGAATGAATCAATCTTTTATCAATAAAATGCTACCGTTAGAAAGTTGGGGAACCGTTTTATGCCTGACTTGCCTGTCCTTTCGAAGTCTCTCTTCAAGCTGAACATGACTTACCATGTGATCGTTCATGAGAAAGACCAGAGGCACCATTCTGAATTTCTTTTTTACTAATAGTACAGTATGCTGTTACTTGTGGGTATCATCACCTTTGGGGGACACCTCTTGACCCATGGAATTCTCCCACCCAGATTCCAGTGTGTTGTCTTCTCCATTATAGTGGCAATTCAACCTCTGGAATCTGGATCTTCCTGAAAAAGTGAAGTAGGCCAATTCCAAAATTCAATTGTTAGTGATCACACCAACCAACATAGGTGGAGTTGTTGAGAAAAACATTGAATGGAATTCCCTCCATGCCTCCTTCCACATTTTTGGACAGCATTTGGAATTGAAGACAAGGTCACATTCACTAATAAGTTTTTGGAATGCGACTACCGAGAAGCCTTCCGAGATAGCCTAAAGGCATGGGGGATACTGAAAAGAAAAAAAAACCACAGAGCACCTGTGGTGCATAGTAGTAGTAGTTCGAACCATTGTTATGTCCGCCATCTGTAAGGTGTACCAAGTGCAAAGTTTTATGAAAATCAAAAAGTACAACCAAAACAGCTGTGCTCCTGAACACACCAAGTAGTTTTTTAAAAACTAGATAAAACAGGAACTATGCGTTTTGCCTGATCAAGTTAAGATTAAAACAAATGAGAAGTGCCTAGCCCATGCCCGTCAAATTACTACAGAAAAGGATAGAAGATGATGCAGTAATATACTTTCCCTCGCCTATTACTTTGCCTCTCTTATTCCATATTGTACATCCCCCTTCCCCCGCATTCCAAGCTCTAGGTGAAATTGATGTTGTGTAAATGTATTTACTGCAAAATCATTTTCTTTTTTTTTTGGTACAGCAATTACCCGTTTTGACATAACAAGCAGCATTCAGGGTGCTGTAGCTGATATTCATTATTAAAGTTAAATTGACTGATGTGACAAAAATTGTTAGGTCAATCAGCCTACCCATTCAACCTAGAAGCCTCTTGATTGCTTGATAGACAAATGTCTCTTCGACAACTTTGCATGAAATAGAACCAAATAGTCCACTTATATACTGACAAACGATGAGGAAGCCAACCTCCAATCGTAAAAGCAGCAAGGATTTTGGGCATTTTCACAAATAGTAATCAATTGACCTCAATTCTCGAACACCCCCCCACGTGACACCCTGACCGGACAATTCCACCAGGTCAATTCCCCCTCAACAGAATGTTTTTTGTGGTCAGAATTAGTGGCAGGGACTAAAATTGTCCGGGTGGGGAGTTGGGTGGGAACCGTGTGCAACAATGGTCAGTGATGGCACTGAGCAACATACCATGACTATCCAACTATTAGAGAAGCAGTATTCTGACCTTTTCACCCCAAAATAACCATCAAAGTGAGAACTAGAGGACCACTGACCCCAACTACAGAACCTACAATGCACCATGGTCAGTGATCACGACATTGACGTTATCATAATAATAGTAAAATCAATCTATAGGCGAATCATTTGGAGTTGACCCCAAAAATGACCCTTTGTGCCACCTAAAGGACCTTTGACCCCAAGTTCCTGGAACACCCCATTGCCCCCCACAGGTCAGTGATGACATTGACCACCAGATCATGATCAACCCATTCAATCTGTATAAGAATGAAAAAGCATTTTGGCCGTTTGACCCCCAAAATAACCCTCTTGGGTCAAAATAACCCCTAAATGATCTTTGAAATTCCGGAACACCCTATAGGTATGACTAGTTAATGACACCACTGACCAACTTTAACACAATCCAACTAATCGACAGGCGAAGCATGTGGCATATTGTCACCACAATGGAAAACTGACCCCGTGATGGCCTTTGACCTCATTTTTTTAAACACCCCAGGACCAGTCACGTGTTGGTCATCATGGGGACCAATGTTTCCTCATTGTCCATGAAAGAATGGGAGAGGAGCAATTTAACAATTTTGATGGGCCGTATAAGCTCATGCTATATATGAGCTTATACCACCATGCAGCTTTATCCTTCAATCATATAATTCCACAACCATATAGGATGCAGTGATTCAAAGGTTGGTCGGACTAACGATACTTCTCTAAAGGGGAATTAGACTAGGAGGGGGGAGTTAGAAAGGGAGGAGGTTAGAAAGGGTGATAGAATATTTTATAAAGAAGATGTCGGTCATGGGTTCATGTTATTTATGTCAAAGAACAGCAGGCAGATGAACCTTTTCTTCATTTAAATACTGCTATGGCCTAAGTATGTTGCTTCTGAATGAACATTGCCAGTGCATGTATTAACCATGCGGGAGAAAATGAATGCACAAGCTGTATCCCAACTGTTAGCTATGTGGAGAGTACGCATGTGACACCACACATGACATTTAGGCAAACATTAAGATGAGAAGAAAGATATTTATGATTACCCTTCAATTTTATTGATATTTTATGCTATCTGCCCATTCCCATTTTCAACCATATTATATGGATTTTAGCCATCGCGGAGGCCTGCATGCAATTGTTGACCACATTGGATCGGATAGATAGATAGAAGATAGATACGATAGATAGATAGATAGTTTAGTTTAGTTTAGTTAGTTTAGTTTAGTTGTGATAAGGTCAGGAAGGACAGATTCCTCATAAACGACCCCGAAGCCACAACACCCCAGGAAAAATAAAAAATCACTCTATAAATAAATCTATCAATAAAAAATCTAAATAAATCTAATAAATCTATAAATCATAAATCTCATAAAACTAAATCTAAATCATCTTAAAGCTATCACTTTTGAGTGCTTCGGCAGTTTCTCCTTTACTAAACCAGACGAACACACAATATTACCAATACTATGCGGCGAAACCCCGACAACTAGGTCCCCAAAATTATCCAAGTTCCCATGAGTAGAAACAGACTAAAGTCATTATTAAGACCTTATCCTCTCCTGGCTATAGCTGCTTGTCTTACCCATTTGGAATCTATCACAGGACTCAATGCTGTCCTTGCCTTTCCTCTTCCCCCACATAAGAGAAAAAGGCACGAGGATTCTCTTTGATGTTAGAGTCAATCTGCCTCTCGAAATCAAGCTTAGCACCATAAACTAAACTCTGGACAAGCTTTTGGCTGAACTTTGAATGCTCTGATCAGACACGACCCCATAAGAACGATAAAGTCGCAAAAGTGTCGATTACGTTTGATGGCCAGAACAACTTCCCTTTTCATCCAAGAAGGCCTTTGTTCTTACGGCGCGTTTCTCCAGACCGAAAACTTTCATCACCTCGTTAACCTTTTCAATGAAACCATCCAGATCAGAGCATTCGTACTTTTTTAAACAATTTATGGCCAATCTACTTTGCTACAAAACCTGGAAATGCCATCCCCATCGGCCTTCGCGAAGTGCAGACAGCTCTACACTCGGTGGGATTTGACAGGACAAGACACATTGAAAGCTAAAATATCTTGATCACTTGCACGAGCTTACCCAAGCTCTCTACATGATCGACAGACCCTGGATACTGCTTAAACTAAAATCAAATATTATGCTTTCTGGTAGGAGAAATGTACATGCTGAGAAGGAACACTCCTGCGTGACATTGAAAGCCAATCCATGACCACTAGTACTCATTAGACAAGATATCTGGAAATTGAAATCACCCATAATAAGTGTCCTCTTTCAGAAACTTCGAAAAGCATGTCTGAAAGAAAAGAGTTTTTGTCTTCATAGCTATTTGGAGAACGTACACCACGCCAACTAATAAGAACTGGGCATACCAGATGAGTTTAGACGGAATTTCACACCAAACCGAGTTTACAAAACTTACAACCAATATCGGCCTTCTCAAAACTTTTCAAGTCAGACCTAAATCCACAAACTCCCCACCAATGCCACTGGAGATTATCTATCCTATCTTGCCTATAACACCAAAACCAGAATGTGAACTTCGGCTGTGGAAATATCACTGTACAACCACGACTCTGTATACCAATGACGTCAGGCTTGCGTTCCTGGACTAAAATCTGCAACTCATCAATTGTTTCCTGATACTTGTAACATTATCCAGAACAACGACGCGGCTAACATATCTATCGCTACTGTTGACCCCGCCAGACCCCCCTGCGATTCTTACTATATAATAGATAGATAGATGGATGGATGGATGGAGAGTGCCATGCAGATCCAATAGCACGACCAGCTGGCTGGTTTGAGCGGACATTGCAAGAACTTCGATTAAAACTTATTTGCTAACTCCCAATGAGCTGTTTTCGAACTCTACCATGATAAACAGAGAAGGAATGCAAATTTGTAGGTAGTCAGGGGGGCTGGGGGGGCATAATAAAACTCCCATAGGTAGCTATCTAGGAAAGCCTGGACCTTTCACTTTTTGGCTCCCTATCTTACTCATATGAATTATTCGGCAACCAAAATGCCCATAACCTCCTGGAATTTGTAGCTATAACATCGAGGCAGTTTCATATAATAATAATTATTCAGTGTACACGGGGAGAAATTTGTAGTGGGGGGGTGGGGGGCTAAGATATTATTGTGGCGGCAACCATCTTAAGCGGATTCGCCCACCATCGGTTGGCGCGGAGCGTACAGAAAATTGTTCGTATGACAGACCCCCCTGATCGCAGGAGAAGCTACCTTTCGTGCGTGTTCAGGCTAAATGACATCCCAAAAATTGGATTCATATACCACATTTTTTTTATTTCGCACAAACGACTTACTTTTACCCAGGTGATCAAGTACAACCTGAATCGAATGGATAAACTTGGAAATGTCATTATTAAGGCCCTACAAAAAATAAGAATATCCAACCCGTAAGTGGGGCCCGAACATGACCATTGAGGGATCTGCCGAAAATATGTAATGAAAAAAAAAATCAGTGAAACCACAAAATGAATGGGGGATGTGTGCCCGCTTGACACAATTCGCGGCAATCTCCTGCATGCTTTTTTCTTTCCGCAGTCCTGCCTTATCTGCTCCACCCTTCAGTTTTTTCACTAGTTTTCATGGTTACGATAGGTTACCGCAGGGGCGGCGATCTGTGTTAATATGTGGGGGGGGGTGACAATATGAGAGTAGCACATCTAAGCGGAGCGGCACCATGGGCTGGCGCGTAGGCGCCCCAGGGCAAATTTTCGTTTTACAGACCCCCCGATTGCAGAAACGTCACTTCTGGTGTCATAGGCATATAAGCAACATCCCTAAAATTGTCAATAAATTCCCGATTTTTTATTTCAAGAAACATTTGACGGAACGATCAATGTTTATTCCGTACTATTCGGCCACCGTCGGTTTTGTTGACGCGTAGGGCCAAGAAAAAACCTTTGCAGACCGCCCCATCTTGCAAGGAAACGACATTTTCCGGACCGTATGCCAAGTTGAGCAACGCCTCCCTAAAATTGGCAGAATTTCAGAATTCATATTTCTTCAAACGTTCTTGAAGGAACTGATCATTTGTATTCCTTACATTCGATCGCCGCCACCATCAGTGGGGGCGCATAGGGTACACGGGAAATTTTCGTTTAACAAACCCCTCAGATTGCAGGAAACGCAATTCTCGCGCTGTAGGGCAGTGGAGCAACGGTCTCTAAAATGGCATATTTTCATAGAATTTTTATTGCAAGAAACGTCCTCGAAGGAAATAATCGATGTTTATTCCTTACAAATTTGGGCCAGCATCAGTGTCGCGTGTAGGTACACGGAATTGTGAGCCTTCGAATCCCCAGATTGCCGGAACCGGTACTCCATGTCTTATAAAGTAGCATCATCCCCAAAATGACAGAATTTCTGAATGTAATCTCCGACACTCTTGAAGGGAACATCTACGTTATCATCAGAAAAAAAAAAAACAATTCGCCCAACCATCCGTGTGACGCGTACCGTACCGGAAATAGTCCGTACAGACGTGACCTCCCCCGTCCGGATATGCAGGGTGCGCACTTCCCGCGAACCTATGCCAGTAATGCACAAGATCACTGAATTGACATTATATTTCGCGAAAACTGTAGTTGTTAATCCTTACATTTCTTCATTTGTGGTCTCCATTTCCTAACCACAGCCATGTCTTAGAATATTCCATCGAGGACCCTTCCTAATTGGGTTGGAGGCTGCCTGCAGACTGGAAATTTGCTTGCAAATACTGTCATGGAAATGTTTTGCATTTTCGGGCCATTTGCTAAAAGGAATTGAGCCAGTCAGCAGACCATTTGGTCATTTTTCAGATTTGTTTCCGCAAAATTTTTCGTCCCAAATTTTTCATGCTCAGAATGGGTTCGTCCCGCTCCCTTGTATATTTCCATACGCAATCACGTAAACCTCCTACTAATGTGCAGATCCCCTGGCCGTTTTTCGCTACATATGAGTATAGTTGTCATCTTCTATTAAACAGCACGTCAGGCTGGCAAATTCAATCTGAACAATAGGATCAGAAGTAGACGACACTGTGCATTGTTAAAATGGCAGTTGTATTCCGCATGGCATGTAGTGGGAAGGGGTGCAACATGAATCAAGTCCTAACCAAATTTCTTCCTTGGCCTACTATATGTTCACCACACTTGAAGATGACACGTATGGACAAAAATAATATTTGCCAGCATCTGATAAGTTATTGTACACGTGGCACTACTGTCTTGTACATGTACGAAAAGATACAGAGACAGCGCGCGCAGCGCGATTTTTTTTTTTTTTTTTGTTTTTTGGCATTTTGGCCTTCTCAACAAAAAATTTGAGCATCTAATAATAACTATGAAGTTAGACTTTGTGTAAAAGCCGTACTGTAAATATGATTGTAGGATTTTTTTCACACCCGCAAATATTGGGGGGGGGATATTTGATATTAGTTCCCCCCCCCAAAAATTTTGGGCGGTGAGGGGGGGACATGTCCCCCTGTCATCGCAGCCCTGGCTGCCGACAGTTCCATATCCTTATCAAAGAATAACAGTACAGTGTACAGGTCGATTATTATTAAAAACAAAAAAAAAAAAAAAAAAAAAAAAAAAAAAAAAAAAAAAAAAAAAAACAAAAAAAGTCCGGCGCGCCGGCCAGTCGGTAGCGAAAATTAACGGGCGTGCCATTCCAGGGTGATTAATCACCGAGCATGTCGGACTGCCGCACTCAACATATTACTACTACGACATTCTCAAGGTGGTACTACATATCTTACGCAGCGTGGCATGCGCGTTACTTGCAGTGCACAACAAACGGTTGTACCCGTTCCTGTACATTATAGGCCCTACTCGACGACTCCGAAGCCCACCATGCTACTACCATTGTGGGCTGCCGGTGGGCTGCCGGAGTCGAGTAATGTCTAACCGCACGATAGGGCAGTGCTGCATCGGAGTTCTCGTAGCAGAATCCTCCGTATTGATTGTTCTTCAATTTGCAGAGCTGTATTACCGACAAGTCCTGAAATTGCTCATTGTCATATTTATTTTTGTAATCTGAATTAGTATGCTAACATTCTTTTTTTACCCAGTCACAGGGCGGGCCGAATTTAGGCGGCCCAAATTGCCGATGGCAGAAAAGTGCGGTGGCTAAAGCCCCCGCAGCCCCTCCGTCTCCGCGGTCCCAAAGTTCAAGACCATCTGAATCCGGAAGAAGCATTCGGCATAGGCCTATTTGCATCAAATGTCCCAAAATGACCTAAAACTGCCACTGTTCCTACTGTGCTTCAACTACGCATTGTCAGCGGTCAGGACAAATATTCAGGAATGTACATAAATTATACATCTAAATTCCGTCATGATAAGTTGACTGTTTCTATTCTGAACGTGAGCCTACACTATGCGAGAATACTACCACTACTAGGCCTTAGTTAAAGCTCTAATGCACTGCGGCATCGTGAAGCAGCAGGACCAATATCGGAACTGTAACAATTTGTAAATACTGGCACAGCGGTAACAGTCAGTCACCTGTCACATGATTTCTGTGTGTTTTATATGAAGTATGATTACTGATCGACTCATGGGTTACAGTGTCATGGCAGGTCCAACATACTTACTATTTGGGTCCCACCTAACAAGAGTAGGAAAAAAGAAAACAACCTACTTCCTATCAAGAATTTTCCTCTTGAAAAGTAGTTAACCTCGGACTCATTTCTTCCCCCTGAAAAGTGCCATATTCGCGATGCATTCAATACTGTTTTTTTTTTTTTTTTTTTTTTTTTTTTTTTCATTTTTTTTTTTTTTTTTTTTTTTTTTTTTTGGGGGCTGTGGGGGGGGGGGGGGGGGGGGGGGGGTTTTTTTATTAATTCATATTTCTAATGTCTAAACCCTACTGTCGGGTAGCAATGCAGTGGGAAACCATTTCAAACGGTAGTGTACAGGTGCCTAGTTAGCTAGCTGTAGCCCTTTTTATTACACTTATTACAGTACATTAAGTAAGTGAGAGCTGGGTTGGAGAGCCCGTGAGCACTTGACCCAGATTCAGGAGGGGAATTCCTATTCCCAGTGAGATGAGGTTGTAGTGTTCCAGCCCCATTTCCAAAATATAACTACCGCAATGATATGAAAAGAACTATATGGATCACATAATTCTCTCTAAAAGCCATTTTTAGCCCAACACTGGGCAATGGGTCCTAAGGTCCTAATAGGCCCAGGGGGCCCGGCCATTAAGCCCTCAGAACCTCCTGACCACCCCTCTACTAAGGTCCAATTACATGTTTGAAAAAAATGAATTGAAGCTTGTGGGAAGAGGTGCCGTCAAGTACCCATCGTGTCAAATTTCATAAAATGGGCCATCGGGCCCAGTGGGACCTTGGACCGAAAATTCCTAACAACCCAAGGGGGTAGGGCAGTTAGACAGCATCAATGACCGATGTCAGCAATATTCACCGTAATTAGTAGGAGATACAATATTTTACAGTATTTCATAAATTGGGCTCTACAGCCCAAAGTGGGCCCTAGGCTTGAATTCCTGAACCCCCCATAGCCCTCTACCCAAAGACATTACATGTAATTTTGAAGAAAGTTCGATTGAAGCTTGTGGAGGAGATGCATTTTCAGTACATTGTGTTGAAATTTCTAAAATGTCCTAGTGCCAATGGACCTTGGATCAAAAATTCCTGAACACCCCTAAGGAACGGGCTGGTTAGACCATCATATGAACTACACCACAGCACTGTGCACCACAAATTGTGTAGAGAAATTCCGTTTTGTAGTGTTTCCACTATGGCCCATTGGCCCCTTCAAGCCATTTGAAAACCTTGACCTTCAGGTGGTCCACGATGACCTCAGTCATAAACATTGTGACCAAGTCTGGTTTAGATTCCATCAAATCCACGAACATTTTGTGGCCCAAAGAGCAAGTTGCAGACTGGCTAGATAGGCAGGATGATAGGAGGATAGATAGAATGACTTGGGGCCCATCAAATAGCTCACGCGTACTACAATGGTATTGTATTGTTGGGCCCATTAATATCCATAGCGGTGGGGGCTTAAATGTTCCCCTTAGAATTTCTTGTGAACACAAGTGGAAGACAGACATACTACTCCGTGGTACTTGTTTGTGGATGCTCATCATATTGAATTGGTTTTTAGTGCTGAGCTCATTATATTCAAAAATCATAAATGCCATTATCTCGACAACATATGCCTGATTTCTGTCCACTTGTTTTTGGGAAATAATTGAGAAAGTGTTAATGATATATGTGTCCCCGTGAGGTGTTCCCTACTACCTCGAGGTATGGACTAGGTTCAGCTCCGTACTGAATATTCATGGAAGTACCATGTAGTTAGTCATGTGTTTGTTAATAGTCAAACATGGGTTTATTGATAGCCAGTTGCATCATCATGTTACGTAACCAGAATGTCAATTATGCGTCCAGGGTTAAGGTGTTATTTTTAGTGTAGTGGATTAGGGCCATTTTTGTAAAGTGTCTTTTTGTTAATCTGTTATTGTGTTAACAACTTCGAGCTGCAAGTGGGTAGAGTGACTGCGGAGTTGATTTTATTACCGCCTGAACTTTTCCCGATGACAGATTGGACTGTTGATTTGTTTTGGGGTTCCCAAGAATTATTAAATGAATAAAAAAGAATATTTAAAAAGAATATAACTAGACCATGTATTCATCGAACGATAGTACAAATGTAAACCTTTATTGTTGTTTGACCATTCGATGGCTAAGTGTATTAGAGCTAGATGCTGACACCTAGGAGTAGGGCTGGGCGAATGAAGGCTTTTCTGAATTTGACCTGTGAGAGAATCGCGAAGAAAGGAAATTCTGACTTGTGAACATGATGAATGGGAATCAAGAATCAATACTGAACAATTGAATGACTAATTTGAAATTGAACGTTAAGAGAGAAAAGAGAATATGATATCGATTTTTTCAAATGGTTGGTGTGGTACAGCAATGTTCATGGTGAATGTGGTTTATTTTTGTAAATGGTTTGATTGTGATATTTGAGGGCGGTCTCGCCGAGGTATGTGAGCGAGTGTTGGCAAAGACGGAACTCACGGAGGAGATATTACCCAATACTTTGGTGTGGATGCCCCATAGTGAGTAGTGGTAACTGTTTTTTTCATCCGATTTAATTATTATTCATTAGTAGGCGTGGATTAGAAACTACATCATAAAATGTCAAATTCTGGGACACCGTAGGTCCGATTGTCATCAACTTTTGATTTTCATCAGTGAGGTGTGCCAACAACTGCAAAGGTTATCGTCAATAAGCCTGTTCACGGTTTACATTTTAATTAGATGATAATGAGATTGTGTCAGGGGTCATGAGGAAACACTGGCAGTTCCCCACTGATCGGTACAGTGTGGCGGAACTAATTGGGCTGCCACTACTCACAACATCATAGGGAAATTATGCGATCAGCGAGAGAAAAACAAAACATTTGGGTATAGCGCACATGTATGTGGACGTGCACATACGCTATTTGGGTTCTTCCCCCCTTCTTGTCCAACCTGAATCGCATAGGCAAGGAACCACAGTTCCTTGGGCGCTTGGTTAGACTCTTTTACTTGAACATAGTGAACCGAGAGAGAATTAAAATGAACATGAATGGGTTAACCAGTAATCGTAGCGCTTGAATCGTGTAAATCTTGTCACTGTGTTTTAAAGCTTTCGTATATATATTGCCCATTAGATATTATTATCTCCTCGACCGGGTAAGGATGGGATTTGGTCATAGTAACATTTGGTCTTGATTGGTAGGTCTACTGGCTGAACCTGTCCACATTGGCAAATATCAAATTATATGGGACAAATTTTTAAACCTATTACGCTTCGTCCAGATTGTCACAGCCAAGATACTGCTTTACTAGCACAATGGGCCTTTGCCCACTTTCCATTTGGATTCCTGAAGAGAGTGCTAAAAATAGTTTTCATTTGCAGAATATCCCCTGGTCGCACAATAAGTATTTTATAAATAACTTTAGTGGTTAGTGTAGTATTTTAAACAGATTTTGGATTAGTAGTTATTATTTAGCGATATGATTAGTTAGTTATTAATTTAGCATATATTGATTAGTAGTTAAAATTATTTCTTAGATATTGATTAGTCGTATATTATTTATTATTTTATTAAAACCAACAGATATTGTTTCCCTCTTCTACGCCACCGTTGACATTACAGATGGATAATTCTCACTAAAACTCGAGGGGTCTCCAGGTGTGCTAGAGAGAGTTTCCTATTGAACCAAATGTTCACATTGTTATGTATGTCCCCAGTCAAACATTTTGCTGGACAAGTAAACCCTTGACTTAGGCCCACACCTCCTTACCCCTGAGTATGAACTTCGTTGCAGTCCTACCTTTCTTGTTTGGAAAACTTAACAATATTTTTTCTAACTTGGTATTTATATTTAGGTGCCGGAGTATAGCGCTGGCGCCTGGCGTGCGATTTTGCCCACGGACCGACATTTGGGAACCCCGAGAGGCTTTTTGTGTATGTTTGACAATCCATGAATAGTACAAAATCAACTTACAATATCAGAGGTATCCAGCAGTTTAATTTACCGCAAATTTTGCATGCATTAGCTCACACTTCCTCGGCCTGAAGGCAATGACATTGGACTTACTAATCTGCTAATTTTTAAGTTGAGGTGTGTGGGGGCACTCCGCAACGATTCTCAAGAACCAATTGAATATATATTCTCCTTTCGATTCGAGAATACCCATTTCATTTAATTTACAAATTTTATGACACCTGACAAAATTTGGGGGGGGGGGCGGCCCCTGGCTCCTGTGGGCACGACGCCACTTGCCCATGACGTTCTCTGCAAGAACAGACATATTCGTTGCATTTTTTCGGTTTGAACTACGGCACCGTTAGTGCTCTAGTTCACATTGTTTTGCGAAACTTGTTTCCTGGATCAAGTCCAATTTTGATGACCGAGGGAACGTGTTGTAGTTAGCCTATAGAGTCTACGAGGGTGATGCTCGAACACATATGCTTGGAATGAAGAAGCCTTTTTTCTCGTGCAGACCTCATCGGCGTGTCTACTCACTCACCCCCCCCCCCCCCCCCCCCCATGCTTCCGACTACCTTTCATCCGCGGTGCCCAATTGCGCGTTGAAGTATGCCAGTATGCAATAACGTCGTCCGACTTCCGGTGTCTCCGGCGTCCGTTGTCGCCCATGCCTCTCTGTGTACTCCGACATTTCCAATCAATCCAGATAACCGGTCTGTAGTCAATTTAGTATGTCCTGGATGCATATATAGGCCACCAGATATATAGCAATGTATCGTCCTAAAACGCAATAACGGGCTTTTCGCTCCATCCATAATGCCGTGCTATCGAACATGCCACCAGTCGTAAGTGATGAAGATTATCGAGTTTAAATTTTCGAGTTAATACATTAACTGCGACAAAAAAATCATGAATTGGCGACACATACACAGACAATGATTGTTGGAATATTAGCGACGTTATCGTTTCAGTCGAGGAAATGCCGTGCTAGGTTGAACTTCTCTACTTAAAGTCAAGTCCACACGACCCAATGAGTGCAGTTTAAAGGGTAAGAAAGAGCAACATAGAAGTATTTGGCGCCAATGCGTATCGACGTCGATTATCTAGGGTGTTTTGCTGGCAGAATTCCAGATCGGTCCTCCTGTTGACGAGAGAATGTTGCGGGCCTCTTTCCATATCTGTTCTATACTCTGTTATAGATCTGGTCGACGAAGAGCATTAACAACATGAATTGCTTAGTGGTCTATATCTGCTTTTTACCGGTGGCTCGCCTCTGCTATGTTGCGACAGAATCAGAATGGCGTACAGCTTAGTGAGGAATTTTGAGGTTGTGCTGAAACTCATTACTGAAATTTGGCCGGTGAGCCCTAACAACGACTCATCAGTACATCTAGGTAATTCGGAACAGGTGATGAACTCCGTTTTGTTTCCTGATTCAGCTTAGTCTGCATTAGTAACTTTTCCTATCACGTGGAGCTATGGGGGTGAGTTGACACAACTCGAATATAATTAATGAAAGAAAAAAGACACCATCTATTTCGAAATTTCAAATGATTATCTCGATTTATCGAACTGATTCAGAATCTCTTATTATGGAGTATTATCCCAAAATTTATCGACCTTATTTGTCCCGTTTGATTTCGATTTTAATACTCAACTTTAATTTGTGACTGATTATTTGAAAATTTTTTTTCTAGTATAAAATTGCGGTGATTTACAGGCGCAAACTCGGGGTGCACGAAGCCTCCTTAGGTGGGGGGGCGCCACCCAACTGTTGACAAGTACTCGACAGTTGTGGTGTGATAACACCACAATTCCCCGGGAAGGCAATTCCACAATGAAATCACAATCCACAATGGCACCAACTGAACAACCCGATTTTTCCTTCCCCCAGCCCTTAAGCATTAGGTTTTCACATCTCTAATGTGTTTTGGCATCGTGCTACCCATTACCGGCTCGGTTTGGACTCCTCGCATTCCCTCCAACTATTCAGGCTGAAATGGGAACGCCTGTACCGATGACGCTTGGCGTCCAAGAAATGTTGGGGTTTTGAAGCAGTCATTGTGTCTCTCTATCATTCCCACTGTTTTCTTAGGCGAATACAACATTCAAAATCGCTTATTCATTTCCCGTTTTCCTTTCTTTTTTTTTTTTTTTTTTTTTCCCACTCACTTTTTCCCACGCTCCTTACTTTATAGTAACTTGCGGCTAGCGCAATCACCGTCGATGGCAGATGAGCACGAGCGTGACCAGATTCAACATAGGTGTAATTGCTTTGGCAAACAAATCAATTTTCCGTAGCGGCATTTTCCCTTCCAATGTTATGGGATGACCACCGACCCAATGTGTTCAAAGGAATAATTATGGTCCTACTAATTCCATTTACAAAAGCATTTAATTCCTTCAGAATTAATGACATTCTACGCCGCATGCATCTACCCTTCTTTTTGTTTTAACCATATAACAGTCCGTTTCTTACCCTCGACTACACTCACCCCGCCTTCATTCTATGCTTGCTGGTGATGTTAGCATGGCACTGGCGCATGGCGGTAAGTACTACATGAAGCTGCCAGCAAATTACTTGCCTCACCTAATGACGTACCACTAAACTGACGACTGACTCCCCGAACAGGGCTTCTGATTAAACTGGTTAATGGATCGAATAACTCGATCATAGCCATGGCGGACTAACATCCGACTGAGTGAAATATACAAATACATGAATAAATAAATGAAATAAAAAATGCATAAACTAAAAAAGACTTTCATGTATTTCTAATTTCCCACTTGTATAAGTGTTCTTAAATTCGGGGCCTTTTTTATATAATAATAATAATAATATAATCACATAAATAATAATCCTAATAATAATACTATAATAATATAATAATAATATAATAATAATAAGAATAATATAATAATAATAATATAATAATATGCGAAAACGAGTTTTATTATTTTATTATATACGTTCTATTGAAGCGCTTTATCCACGTCGAAGACCTCAAAGCGCTCACATTATTACCGTCCTGACGTATTAGGACGTCGTCACACACGTACTAACAGCATGGGCACCCTCTTGCTTTTTTCTCCGACGCACGATTCAGTAGTCCCGTCCCGTGGTCCCTGGGGTACTTCCCCACGGGCCAGCCACACTACGTCGCTTCGCTACTCTTCACATTCACTCACAGGGTTTGTTTTTCCAACTGTTACACCCGGTGCATGGGCATGGTGGAGTGAGACCATTCAGGAGTGCGTTATATCCAACAGCACTGCGGAAAGGGCCTCGGGCTTTCCAATGGGCTCCGAACTTTGCGAACTTTTGCATCCTGGTAAGCTCTATCGACTGACTTAATCCGCCTCCCATTCGCCCTTGGGGGAACCCCCATTAAAATTCTTTGAGTAAGCTCCCTAAATGTGAACATCATGAAATCATACGGGATCGCTCAAAATAAGATGATGACGAAGAAACAAAGTAGCTTCTGGTGGAACGAATCTGAAAGCCTGCCAAAAAATGCATTCCTCCCACGTGATATGAAAGCTAAGAAACGATCCGACATCCCTCCCCCCCACCCACAAAAAAAAAAAATCAACTCTAAATGTCACAAAACCCAATCTCGCGTCATAAAAGCAAAAATAGGCTATAATTATATTATTCCACTTGTTGAAAGGAATAGGTTGTAGTTGTAGTATCAATTGTACATATGTCCTGACTTCGTGATATAATTCTATAATGATCATGTGTCAATGTGCTTACTCTCGGAATTTTAGAATTGCAGGAAAGAAATAATTTCGTAGATCAGTGAGAATGGAAACAGATGAAGCACAAATTTCTGTCTGAACACTGTAAAGGCTTAATGGCGGAGAGAGGTTTTTGTCCCCAACTATAACTACTTCCTTTTCAAACATGAATTCCTTTAATATAGTTCTGCCACCGAAATTGATGAAAGAGTTAATTCCATTAGAATTTATTTGTGTAATTATTTGTGGGATTTTAGACACACTCGGAACACTGCTTTTAAAAAAATCCCTAATGCAATCTTTGTCTAATGGTATATTCGCTATATGAAAATTACACCGGAATAGAAATTCCTTACCGTAGTCCTTTGAGTAGAAGTCAATAAATTAGTTTCAGCCCGCATTGTCCCGTCAATAGTATCTCCTAATTTATAATCAAGCTAAAAAAAATGTTATTGATAAATATGGCGCATCATGCTCGAATGGACAGATCATGGTGGTACCCAGCTATAATTATTATCCGGCTCACTGCATCGGCCAAATAAGTCGATAAAAGCTTAGCCTTCTTAAATCTTTCAAAATTCCGGGAGGGGTCAAGTAACCTCAACTATTAAACAAGACAAACACATCGGAGAGAGAGCGACGCTTTAAGCACATTCACTCCCTCCTAAAGTTGTCAATTATTAGGTCCGCTAGATAAGCAGGCCTAAGCGACTCTACAGCCGGGAATGACTTTAATTTCATTTCATTTTTTTGATATTCCATAGAAGGACTAGGGAAATCAGATGGAAGCAGGGAGCCTGTATCACCCACCCCTTCCGACTGACTACGCTTATGAGTATTCTCTCTCACAGCATGTCCGGAAGGATTCACCCAAGAGTACATGGACTCTTGTTATCTAGTAACAAAAGGAGGCTGAGATCGGTCGGCGGTGACGCCCGGAGAGGTGCGGAGGCTATATCCAGTCACCTGCTGCTTATTGAGAAAATGAGGAGGGAAAGATGGCGCCACATCGTGCGCTGGGTGTACATCTGGGTTCATCTGGTCGGAGCAAAAGGGAGGCCGAGTACGCGAAGTGAGACCTGGGACACGGCGAGAGATGAACTATCGAACTTCATGACGTGCCCAAACGTTCGCGACGACTCGGGCTGCTTATCGAATAACACACCAGAGGGATATAGGTGGTTCGAGTCAGATGTGACTGCTGTTCCTATATCCATGCGAATTCGGACAGGTAGGTCTCAACACACATCAGTGATTTTATTGTGATTGTCATATCAGTAAACCTTGCCACGATAAACGCAAACAACAACATCAGTTACCGAAAGATTGTATGGTTTAATTGTTTGATAGATACGGTAAACAGATGTTTGTCAGAGAAAAGGCATTTGAACTGTTATATTTGAAGAGAAAAAACAACGGTCAATTTAACCAAGTGAGAAATATTACCGACTTCTCTCGATGTGCATGGAAGTAGTCAAATCAGCCAGGGTTGTTGGATTTGTACGGTAATGACCATTATAGGGTTATTATAGGGCGTAGTCGCGGGGGGGGGGAGATACATCCCCAAATATTTGATGCTGGGGGATGGCCTATGTGATCACTCAGACCCTATGATCCAGGGGCTAGGCACCTCCCAAAATTAATGAAATGGGGATTGCAACGAAGATTACAGTACGGGCCATAACCACAAAAATACCTGACACATGGTTCTTAATAAGATTGCTCAAAGTTTATGTTGCTGCGCAGTTCTGTTTTCCGTAACATATATAATACAGTAGGCCCATGCACGATACTTAGCCAGATTTTGGCAAATATGTTTTTTCTACATACTGTTTCATACGTGCGGTTGAACATATGGAAAGGCCACAAGGAGAATTTGGTTGGGACCCACGATTTTTCAGGTTTCCCCTACCAACGCTGATCCAACTGGCATTTTCCTAACACGGCACATAACCAATGGCTAGAGTTCCAGGCGATTATAATCCTCATTGTTTATAAACAGCCTGACGTGCTGCTTCTTGATGACAGCTATAGCAACGAAAAAAAACAGGGAAGAGGGGGTCGTGCACATCAGGAGGGGTTTACGTGATTGACGGTTGGCATTATATATAGGAGGAGTTGGTGTGTTGATTCCTCTGGAAGTTAATAATTCTCAGGCCTAACAGTTACAGGGTAGGTATCTGTAAACGCTTCGAGATCAACGTGGGAAATACTAGAATATTCAGAATATTTATCTTATATTTAATAGGATGAAGACCCCTAAATTCAGGGAATACACGATGCGTCTGAACAACTGGTGGTTAGTATGACCGCGAACGAAACCACCGACCACATCAGAATTATACAATCGAAACGCATAAGTGTGAACAAAATAGAATACATTCAATAAACAAAAAGCGGAGGCGGGAAAGTGGCACAAATATTATGGACATATGAACAATCACTTCGCAACCTATTATTAAAAGCAAGTAGTAAAGTATTAATCATCTGAACTGCGGGGCCTTCGGACCAATTTGCCAATGCGCGCGGCAGATGCACTTATACTGATGATATATAGCAGAGGCGGACAAATTGCTACAAATGAGTGTGTACGTAGTCCAACACTTCACCGGTATAACACAGAATGGAGCTAACAATCCCCTCTTTTGTTGTTGAACCCGGTTTTTCTTGGACCTATTAGTGGAACCACCCCCCCAACGTAAGTAGGAAAATTAGGGGAAAATAACAAACAAGAAAAAAGGCACCTCACAGAGAATACTACTGAGAGGTAGCTAAAAAAAAAAGGAAACTGGATATTACAATAATTGCATCTGCGAACATTTCAGGAACTTTTGATACAGGGATCTTGAATCAATCTAGATTTACAACATATACGACCGTTCTCAAATCGGAACAAATAGGGATCAACTTACGCGGGCGTGCCGGGCTTCGATGTCCTTCTTGACTGCTTGAGCTGACCTCCTGGTATCATCAGCCACCGCCCAATAGCAGTGTGATATCCAGTTCAATACAGTTCTCGATAGTCCTCCGCACTGGATCACCGGTTGCCGCTGGTTGAATTATGAACAAGTCGAAAATCCACGCCCGACCCACAGTATTGATACCCAATCGAAAAAAAAAAACGAACAAAACCTTCAGGTACTGGTCCTCTCTCCACGTCGAATTACTTCTCCAATCACGCTACGTTTCTTCTCACGTTTCTCAAAATTGCTGAGAAAATACTCAATTTACGACCGGCAGACTTCACAATATGGCGGACCGTTCGGTGAAGCAAGTTTCGCGATTGATTGATCAGTCCGGGACGGCTCATTTTTATCGATTGCTAATATCCACGCAGGAATTTTCTTCTCCAGGAATGATGATACAGCACTGTCCAGAAATTCTTAAAAAATCGCATTCAAAACAGTTCTGACGAAATCCTTTACAGCACAGATCATTCCCTTTTTCGGCTATCCACTGAGCTGTAACGTCATCACGGTTCAACGAACTTCGTCTTAGCCCTGGCCAAGACGAACAGGCAACGCGGATACCGATGAATAGTTAACGCGGCACAGGCCTACTCGTTAATTCGTGGACAATGTATAGACCATCAATTAAACCACTAAGTGCGGGGCGCATGGACCGATTCTGCCAATGCGCGCGGCAGTGATACATCTAAGACGAATTTATAGCAGAGGCGAACAAAGGCATAAATATGGTGTGTTACGTAAGGACAATCAATTAAAATCAATTATTTAAGACTGGCATGTGAAGTAGTCAACACTCAGTAATGTTCAAATCACTTCCATTTCAGTATCGACGACCGATCCACCGACAGCAGCAGATCTCACAACTCAAACGAGTACGTCACGTAAGTGTTGTATTTTGGATAAAGTAATTCGAACGGCAGAGGCTGAAAGCCGCTAAGGTGGGAATCTGTATTGTATGTACGGTGTGATTTTATCAGCCATTAAACGAAGAGTTTTGCGACTGGCTAAAATGCGTACTCTGAAGTTGAATCAATAGCAACTTGCAAAAAAATCAAAAAAGTATCTATGCATGTATAGTACTTAAAACTAAAAAGTATAAGCGTCTACAGGGGTTTCATCATACAATGCGCTCCCATCACCTTGTCGTTGCCGTACCACGATAGACACCAATCCACGGCAGGCGCCCGGCTTAGTAGTTATTGCAGTTCACTACTCGTTGAAACGGATCGACGACCTTGCTGACAGCCCGACTATATAAACACTGCTCAAACGAGTTCGTTGTGTAGAATAGGAAAGGAATCATCTTTCCCAGTTATATGTGCCTAGTGGGAGTCAACATTACAGCAACTGCTTTCTTCATTAAATTATGAGGGTTTATTTCATATTGAGAAGTGGAGGATTTGTTTTTTTTGTTTTTTTTTCGGAATATTTTTCAAAGAATCTAGGTTTACAAGTTTCATTGCGCTGACAACGCGCATTTGCTATTGGCAAATTTCCGGGTATTCCATCTAAAATTCGGGCACTCGGGGATAGCTACTTTGTATTTGTCAAACTGCCTAAGGTCCGTTCAAAATGTCGCTCATTCATTTTCCAATCTTCAATCGTTTTCTCCTGCTCGAATTACGGCAGACTCACAAAAATAAAGAAAGGTCAGTTGTTCCTTCTACTCTCCGCTACGTTACCTCATGGGACAGCAAGTCGCGATCGTTTGCCCTGTCCCAGTCTCCAGGTTGAGTTTTTCATTTATTTATTATATATATATATATATTATATATATATATATATATATATATATAATATATATATATATATATATAATATATATATATTATATATATATATATTATATATATATATATATAATATATATATATATAGATATATATATATATATATATATATATATATATCTATATATATAATATATATATAATATATATACCTGTACCTCGTTTCGCGGGCCCTCAGTTGTTAGTACCGTATATGGACTACGATTAACGAAGCCCGGGTTGTGTAATACATTGCTATCACTTCCACTAACAGATAACTAATGCTCAGGTTGAAGAGAGGACCCATTGAAAAAACGAATATCAGCTCCAACGAGGTGTTCTACTGTTTCCTAGTTGTTCCTAATTTTGTTGAATTATGAGTGTCCTCAAACCTTATTCATACCATAAGGTTTGAATTAAACGTTGGCGTTCGACGGGAAAGGAGGGAGTGTTGTTCAACCTTTTGGGGTCATTAGAAGGACTAGTGGTGCCTGAAATATCGTGAATTTTGGAGACACATTCGGCTAGGGTGGGGGCCTGTTACACCTACCCTTAACAACCGACTACGCTTATGAGTATTCTCTCTCACAGCATGTCCGGAAGGTTTCACCCATGAGTACATGGACTCTTGTTAACCTAGTAATAACGGATGCTGAGATCTCTCGGGGTGACGCCCTGAGAGCCTGCGAGGATCTATCCAGTCACCTGCTGTACCTAGAACTGAGGAGAGGAGGAAGATGCGTACCTCACTGGAGCGCTGGTGTGTACATCTCTGGGTTCCATTTTTCTTGAATCGGAGCAAAATGGGAGGCAGTACGAAGTGAAGACCTGGGACAACGAAAGGATATGAACTATCTGAACTTTCCTGACAGTGCCCAAACGTTTTTCGACGACGCTCCGGGCTGCTATCGAATAAACAACTAACAGAGGGAATAGGGTGGTTCGACGTCAGATTTGGACCTGGCTTGTGTCCTATATCTGCGAAATTCGAGACAGGTAAGGTTCCTCCCACTACTACATGGCATTGGGGGGGGGATTATTGTGATTATTCATATCAGTGAACCTAGCCACTTAACGGGCAACACAAACACCCATCAGTCTAATAAATCCCAACTAAATTGTATGGCTTGAATTGTTGATAGATATGGTAAGAATGTCATTAACGATCCGACCCGTACGTGTTGCTGGAAGACATGTGAAAGCGAATCTGCGAATGAAATAGCTTAGGAATTTAGGATTTTTACATTAATCTTCTCAATTTCTGTGATTAGGGTAAGCAATGTTCAAATTCGTCATTTGAAGCATGTTGTGCCAACTATTGTATATTATATTTTGTCTATCTATCTACCGTTAACAGAATCCACCCGAACAAGAGACCACAACAGATCGCAGCAACCGAAAAGAGTGAGTGTAAACTAAATAGAAACACACACTAACACGATGTAACGATCCTCCGAAAGGTTATTCGAAATGTTTCGTAATTCGCGTCTGCAGGCGCGGGGCAAATAGACCCAATTTATCGTTAAGGCAGATGCCAAATTTAAATAACAATTTAACGGAGGCATACAATTGGTTACAAATGTGTTGTGCATGTATAAACGATCAATCAACGACTATTATAATTATAAGACAAGTATGACAAGGATTCTCATCAGTAATTTCAATACTCACTTCGTTTCAGTATCGACGACCGATTTACCAACAACAGCAGATCCCCAAACCAAACGAGTATGTCCACGGTTGTGTTTCATTTTGGATGAATTAATCCAAATGTTCCGTAGCCAAGAATGCAAGCCAAAGTTTCGTAAATAATCTGTGAATACTTTCATTTGCCTAATTTCATAGATTCGACGATCAACCAACTTAACCAATGAAAGGAAGAAATACTCGAAGCAAAAAAACGGCTAGACTGGCTAACATGCGAGCTCTGAAGCTCAACAGTACAGAAAATATTCAAAATAAATTCTTTGTTTAGGCATGTACAAAAGTAACTAAACGGCATCTTGTAATTGTGTTTTTTTTTTTTGATAGTAGACAGCGTCCATAGATGTCATCATACAATGCCCTCTCATACCTCGTCGTAGCAGTTATAACGAATGATTCACCACATCACGACAGGAAACCTCAACAGAACAAGTAATGCTGATGAATGAATAACCCCTACCACATGTAGTTATATTTTTCGGAAAATCCATTGATCTCTTTTCTTTTTCGCCATTTACACTAGAAAGAAATCTATCTATCGAATGCACGGACCGCGAAGATCGTAAAACAAATATGGTAACTGGTGAACACAATAGCTTCGAAATGGTGATACATGTATACTACGTGAAATTACTATCAATATCGAAATGCTCTTTGGGGTATATGTGTCTAATATTGTCATATTATACTGTTTTGCGGTCTCCCTACCGTTACAGTATCGACGGACGAACTACCAAACAACAGACCCACAACCCAAACGAGTGATCGCAAACTCAAACGGAAACGTACATCAACTTTCTATTTCTGGACAAAAAAAATATTCGAATGTACCTTGGGGCCAGTAGCTGTAAGCATTTTGTTGTTACCGGTCTCCCATCTTATTCAGCCTTGAGACCCACCTGAAAATGCCACATTCAAACAACGATCGAACAGAATTGGCCGATGGCTATAATATTTGATGTGCATATGGAGTAAACGAATGAACTATCATTAATACAATATTAATTGTATGTATAGCCTGGTGTCCACAGCTTTGATCACTGGGTTATTTTCAATATCCTTTACCATTTCAGTATTGACGACCAGTCTGCCAATAACTTCGGATTCCACAACCCGAATGAATCCGACACATAAGTGTTGTTAGGAAAGGGGTAGAAGCAAAACTGCGAATGAAATGCCTGTAATTTAGTTTTTGTTGCATCAATATATATCTATAAATTAAATTAGACATCAATATTCGAATTATCAATTTCAAAGCATGTGTACCAATTGCTATATTCACTGTTTCGCCATCTACCTACCGTCACAGAATCAACGAGGCGAACTAAAGACCACAACAGACCGCACAACCGAAGAGGGTGAGTGAAAACTGGATAGGAACACACGTTTACACGTGATTATTCCTAGAAAGACTTTTCTAATGTTCCTCAATTTGCGTCTGTAATTAGCGCTTAGATTCATTCTACCAATGCGGCAGATGCCACATACTAATGACGATATTGTACGTTATGAACATTCAAGCCACACCTATTATTAGAAGACTAGATGGGGACGTATTCCATCACTCAGCAGTACTTTTCGAACTCACTTCTAGTATCGACGACCGATCCACCGACGGTAGCAGATCCCAAAACCCGAACGAGACGTCAACGTAATTGTTTGTATTTTGGTGAAGCGATTCAAATGCTCCGTAGCCGATACGACAAGCAAAGTAGGGGAACCGTATTTGTAAGTAATCTGTGAATGTTTTGATTTGCCTAATTTCATAGCTCTGACGATCGACAAAACTTAGCCAATGAATAGAAGCAATAATAAAAACGAAGGCGTGACTGGCTAAAATGCGAGCTTCGAAGTTTAGAAATATGTTAATGGAACTTACAAAGTAATTATCACACAGATATGTGGAGAAAAAAAATAACACTCGACGAATGCCTTGAAATTATGGTATGCATGTATATTAAGGGGACCTTAGTGCACAAAACCAACCGAAGTGTGCACTTCCGGATAAAAGCATGAATTTTCTTCTGCAACATGTACTTCAAACCTTGAAGATTAAGAAAATTTATGGAAACACTTTTCTAGGCCACTATCTCGGCCTCCATCTTGGATTTCACAATCGGCCGCCATTCAGAACGATTTTTCCCGATATCTCGGGAACTGTGATAGCTATAGGTATGATCCGCAGCTTACTTAACCCCTGTTTAGCCCATTAGGAAGTCAATAGACCATATGAATCACTCTTGTTAGTCCCCTGCATAACCGCCATCTTAAATTCGATATGGCCGGCCACTGAGGTAATTGAATACAGACATAAGATGAGTTCCGGTGACTGACTCAATATTGGTAGCTAACGAATTCAATAGACTCTCTCGGGCTGGTCCTGGTTAGTCCGTTAATCAAGCATTTCAAAATGGCTGCCGCTGGGACTCATATTTATGTTTTGGTAACTGGGCATGGAGTGTTCCGAAACACTAACCATAAATTTTGGGAACGAAATTGGATGGTCACCGGAGGTACTCTGCATGATGATACGTTTGCTGTGAGCGCAACCTGTAACAGCCTGCAAACCCCCCCGCCCCCCCTCCTCCCACCCCCCACCTTACTGCCCACCCTCCCTTCGGCCCCCCATCCAGTGCCAGCAGACATAAACAAAATCTGGCATTCGTCAGTGGTGCGATGCATGTTTGGATCAGGCATAGTGTATGTTTCTCGGCCAAAACTCATCGGTCAATTCCCCTACACTGCCATCTAATCAATTCCAGACTAGACATTGCAAATCTTTAAACTCGAAGGCCGTCTATGTTACTGGCAACCCCCAACCGAGGCAGCCAAGCGTCCCCACTGACCCAGGCCGCCCTCGGTATCGGCGTGCTAACTTCGAACCTAACTCGTCGCTCAAATACTCGCCGACGGACCGAATATCACGCAGAGGTCACATTTGGTAAGTACCTTAGTCGTCTACCGTTGATTCCGCACGTCCGTTCGTTCTAGCAACTACAATGAATAATGAGAAGAGATCAATGATACTAGTATTCGCAGCCCCGGAGGATAATGAGGCCTAGCTCGGGTAGTGGCGACATGCAGTGATCACAACAGGCCTAAGCTCTTTCCCTTCGAACTGTCATCAGCATTTAATCCTTATATCCTACGTCACGGTAACGTGAATGGCTCTCATTTCCACCCCCCCAGGGCTCCTGTGTAAAGCACGGCTCGCCGTTGGACAGCAAAGTTACCTAAATCAACTATTGTGACAAGTGAGCAAGGATCACATTTTGAATTATGTCCTACTTCACCAGATAATTGGTGGAACTAGGGAGAGGTGAATCAATGCACCCCTTCCTGCAAAATATCAGCGTCAATTAAAATAAAATTGAGAGCAATCCCCTAGAAGGGATGAAAAATGGTATAGATGTTATGTGGGGTAGCGGGAACGGAAATTTCATGGGTTTAGCGGTTTGATACAACCGCTCTTTTTTCGGCGGGTCCTCGACAACAATGCCCCCCCCCCCTCCCCCTTCCCCTCTCCCACGCGCGCACCTGTCTGCTGCGGGGGAGATGGGCCAGACTACTGCAGAATCGCGAAAAGCCTACATCGTGCCCCCCTCGCACAATCAAGGTCCTTTCACGCCACGGGGGGGGGGGTAATTCGCCCATTAATCAGAAAACTCAACCCGTTGGTCTTTAGTGGTTTTCACACTGTAATTATTTCGAAATTTTTGTGATCACTAGTCAAATTTCAATGCCACCCTTGGTCGTATTGACCTGGAATGCATTCTGTGTGGTCAGGCCCTCGAGCGGAAGAGCCTTCACAGAGCCTCGACCGATTCAGTGGAACTCAACATTAAGTCCTGGGCATGACAACAAGAACACCACATCCTGGGTCAAACTATCCCCAGCTGCGGATTTGCATGCATGGATGCCTTCTACCACCGAACTTTGTTAGGTCAGCCTCCAAAATGCCGCACGATCAGTGGAGAGAACAGAAACTGCACGAGAGTCAGAACAGCTGTCTCCTCTAATCCACTCATGTTTTGCAGAGCTGGCCGGCATATATTGTTGAATCACACGTTTTTTCCTTTGAGAGTGAGCTAAAGTCTCTACGGTCCCGCCGCAGAAATGGAGGAACATGGCAGAATTGTGGAACCAAAGAGCATTCACTCTACTAGGTCAAAGAGCATTTTTGAAGCTTGAGCCAAGACTGACTGAAGCAAGCCCAAGGGAAAGGTCACCCATCGATGTTTTGTTCAAAGGCAACTGCCTGGCACACTGTTCGAAGCTGAACTGGAGTAACCAAACAAGTAGACGACAAAGAGGCTCGCATGGTTGTTCCGGCTGCCTTGTTCTTCCGGGAGCTAATTCTGGTTGATCAAAGCTGTTTCAATGGACACTTTGGTAATGACTGTTGAGTTTCACCTATTCCTTGAGCTCTGTTAACCTTCACGATGTGGTGGCTGCAGGGCCCTACTTGTGCTATCCACCCGACGCGAGCGATATCAGCTTGAATCAACAACGATCTCGCGTTGCCTGTACTCTATCCCAGCCTGATGATTTTCATAACTGGGCTAAACGAGCCAAAGCAGGAGTGACGCTGAATTTCGACACAGCAAAGAGCGTGAAACCCCATTCCCCATGTATGTTGGCTTGAAAAGCTTCATGTTTAGGGCAAATTCAAGTCATTTGATACTGTCTTTCGAGGGGAGCTGGGTTTTGGAGTTTGCCTACAGTACAAGCAGCGGGTCAGCAAATGCCTTACGGCTGCTGTGAGTGACAGTCAGAACTAATGGTGTTGTTATCTCCAAGCAACATGAGGAAGAATGTGTTCAAAACTGGAGACAGGGACAACATTGACCACACAAACAATCAAACCTGTCTAAAGTGGAATTCCATGGCACCTTGATCATCTTGACCAATCATATCTCAAATGATAATGCTGTGAGGCGATTGACCATCTGAGATTAGCAGAGGTGACAGTCTCCTTCTCGGATCCACTGGCCAGCCTCTACACGTGGTCCCACCAGCAGAGCTTGGCACCAACACCGATGTAGTCCTCAAGAGACGAACACGCCAGTCAGACCAGGGAGGGACAGTGCACAGCTGCAGCGGAAGACATGATGTGGATCGACCCATACTTCCGATATCATTCTTAACAAGAGGTGTCGAAACGCCGACGCAAACTTACATCGTGACGTGGGCGAGATTCAATTCCAGTCGCATGCATAAAGCAACAGTGAAACCTAGGGCAATAACCTGTGTGCTACCGAGGTTCCCATTTAATGGCAGATCTGTCTCGATGGTCAAGCATGTAATGAGCATCACAAGGGATGCAATTCAGTGCGCAACTCAATCCAGGGCAAACTCCTGGCTGGGAATGGATCAGCCAATCTAGCGCAATTGGGAAACTCATCCATGGAAGTGGTGCGATAACAGTACCTGATGAGGTAAGTCGTGTAACTCATCATGCTCGCGCCCTCCACACATCGATTCGCATCGAGGCAATCGAGGAGAAATGACTGAGTGTTCTGGATGTGCTTCATGGCTTGTAGGCGGCATTCTTACGCCGCGCGCAGAGTCCACTTTCATCTCAACCTGACCACCACCTAAAACGGAGGAGGTACGTGCAACCAGTATTCCTCCTGACTTTGCCATTTTGAAGACCGAAGCGTACAACAAAGAGGGTTCAGGTACCCAGTAGAGAGTTGGAGAGGCCATAAGACCACGTCAAAGATGTTTTGCCTACAGTGTAGGGTAAATGGAACTTGAACTCCTGCAACTGCCGCTTTGTGCGTTCTCTGCGTGAGGGGGATTTCGCCCTGTACGTTCAGGTATCGATGAACATGTAACTAATGTCCCTTCATCTGGACCAGCTGCCTACTCGAGGTGGGCTACTGTACATGTCAAAGGATCTGGTGGGAACTGTCTACAACGGAAGTTCTCTCTATTGCCAAGGAACAACATCATGAGCAGACGACAAAGATGATGAAATGTGATGGTGGTGTGTCCAACATCTATGATGCCCCGACGCCTTGAAGGAACACATATTAGCCCTCCCTGAGAAGCTCAAGTCATCTTCGGTTTGAAGAAGGCCGCCGGCATTTTTTTGCGGCAGTTCCCCAGATATAGGTCCCGCGAGGAAATCGCAAAGCCTCCAGAACTGCTTCAGTAAGGACGTTCTCTCCTCACTCCGTGTCATGATAGCCCAATGTAACCTGTTCCTCAATGACAGCCGGGTCGATCTATGACTGGTGGACACAGAGGCAAGTCATGGATCAGATTGGTCGCAAGGCTTTTCAATCAAACGCTATGAGAAGGGGAAGGAACTGCACGAGCTATGTCAGAGACCGTCTCATTCACTGCACTGCGCGATTACCGACACGATAAGAGACTTCTACCCACCTTTGCACAACGACGGAAGCGAAAGAAGGAGAGTCGGTTTCGATGCTCAAGCACAACGCTACCTTGTAACCGCAGTTGTTCCTTTCAATGCAGTTCCAGACCAGAAGGTGATCTTGACGAGTTCTTCAGATTCCTAAAATCAGAGACCCACCTGGCCCTTCTGACGAGGGAAGATCCGACTCGGTGCGAAATCGCATGTATTGCAGTGTCTGGGATTCCTAAGGTTTCCGTAATGCCTGTGTTTGACCAGCCAAGGTACGATGGCGCCAGCATGTCCCACCATGGTAATCAACCAACCAAGCAAAGACATTTGAGACTATGCTAACCAACCGCCATTTCATACCCTAACATATGAACTACAGTCACAGTGATGTTGAAAGTCTTGATGCTAGTTTTTGGTACACCTACCCGGATGAAAGCCTCAAACAACAACCCAAGAAAAACTAGGATTCGGAACGAACGTTCTCGCACTCTAGTCAACGGTAGTACTCCTGTCCCAACCAGTTAGAAACACGTCCTACAGAACACGCAAACAAAGTTGAACCTGTTCTTTATCTGAGCGATGATGTTCACGCGGCGCCAAGTTCCAGGCATACATATATATGCGAAATACGAAGGTGACGCTGTCCTTGATGAACCGCCTCACTCAGATTCACAAGGGACATCAATAGCATATCACCTTGCATCCGCACCTGAGAAGCTATGGGGCATTGTTCTTCACGTCCCATAGGCTGCCTCCCGTGAAGGGCATTCAAAAGTGCTGATTCGCACTGTCGCTATGGATGTTGTAATCATAGCGATTGCATCTTCGACAAACTGACGCTCGAAGAACTGCTGGATCGACTTTGGAACGGGAAAGAATCGTCGGTGATTCCAGTGCACACGGTCGCAGTAATCCTAGGGCCGCAGAAAAATCACGCCCTACCTCTCTTCTTCGATGCATACACAGATGCGATCTACGTCCGGCCTTTGTACAAGCACGGGAAAGGACTACTTGACAACATGGGAATCCTTCCCATAGATCACGACCCCCTGATGCACTGACGGTTTCACCAGAGGAACTAACTATTGACAGTGTGCACATGGAGCGCTACAAAATTCACCATCCTGATGTATTGCCAATACCAAGCACTGCCACCCGTGTTAATGTCGCTCGTCGGGACTCTTCTCCCAAGCACTCGGACGTGATACCATCCACCAACCCAGCAGGCACTACTGCAGCATGCCCTCCGGGCCCTCTATCAGGCATCTCACGTCTGGAAGCAGTGTCTGGACACACAACAGGACTTACCAGTCGCCTTTCGTCATTGGGATGGATGAATGATGGGAATAGCAGATGTATGTTCCATTTTGGACTCCACTATCAGATGCAAGCAGGGCATGTGAACTGCTCTTTTTCACTGTGGGTGCACCAAGGTTTGCCAGGGCAATTGCAAATGCACAAAGGCACACCTCTGCGGTGCTCACTTACTTCTGCTTGCCAAGGAGGATGTTGTCAATAACAGATACTGTCTGAATGGTACCTGACCAGACTTTGGGCAGCATTGGAGATCGAGGTTGGACTGAACCTACTAAAGTCGAAATGATGAAACGGATAATAATTATTTTCATACCGTGCCTTGCTATGCGCCAGCTGATTGACCCGATATGTTCGTGTCACAATGTGACAGTTCTGAGCTAGCACCGTCACATTTTGACTCTTGAAAGTTATTGATCTGTTCGTGTACCGCCAAATTGACGAAGAACCTATTTAATGCGATAACCCAAACTATGTTTTGCATGAGATTAATTCATCATCTTATCTCCTTTCATTGAGAATGATATGATTGAAAAGAGCATCAAATCATTCAATTCGGATGTTGGCAGACTCGGGGTACTGTCAAGTGATGCGGGAACTCATTCCCGTGGCTTGGTGGAGTTCTTGCAGCCGAAATCCTACTAATCTGCCTCGGTGCCTGAGAAAAGGCTGGGATATAAGGAAAACATCAGAGGCTGCTATTATTACCGGAAAATAGAAGCGGAATGCCGGATAAAAGTTGTGACACCAATTCCTGCCGTTCTGTAATGTCAATCATCTCACCTAAGTTGTGAGAGATGATATGGACCTCGTTCATGCATCAGACTTGTGTGTCTTTGTTGGGTGCGGTGCCTTTTGTTGCAGAAATTACATCTCCACTCAACATCGACATGCATCTTATTATCTTCTTTACTACGTCTGTGGGACTCATTGTTCCCCCAAATACGGGTATGCAACCAAAATTGATCGCAAAAGCTGTCCCCTTCTCATTATATTGGGACAAATAGGTTGTCAGTGCGGCTATTTCGAGACCAGATTGCGACCATAGACCTAGAGAGCAATCCTGTGGATTTTTAACTTCGATATGTGGATGGACTCACTTAATTCAATTATGTAATTGTCCCAACTACAAGATTGTCCATGAAAATAGTTGGCAGCCATTTCAGATTGCAAGATGGCGCCGTGGAGGCGAGTCCCCTGAGTGAATATATTCTATACATGTTTTACAATACGAACTGCAGTTTGGTCACCGAAATTGAACACATGGCTGGTCCCCGTTTTCCAATATATCGAGACAAAATTACTGAATAGTTGTCATTTTGAAATCCAAGATGGACGGCTCTGAAAGTGGCCTACCAAAGTGTTCCCATGGCGGCCACCAAGGACAAGCCCAAACGAGTCTATTGAATTCTGGTTATCATTATTGTAGTTCAGTCATCGATCTAATAACTGTCCTAATAACCGCGATTCGTCAAATATAGGTGCCCAGTGACCGCCATATTGGAATTCAAAATGGCGGCTATGCGGGGGACTAACGAGAGTAAGTCCATATGGTCTGCTGACTCTCTAAAGATCGAGTCGCCACTAAAATCAGACCTATAGCTTCTCCTAGTCCCCCGAGATATCGGGAAAATCGTTCTGAATGGGGTTGGCCGCCATTTTCCGAATCAAAGAAATGGCGGCCGGAATAAGTGGACCCAGTGAATTTTTTTTCCATCAATTTTATTGATCGTCAAGGTTCTAAACTACATGTGTGCAAAAATTCATGCTTTTATCCGGAAGTGCACACCCCATGCACTAAGGTCCCCCTACTAGTATTTAACAAAACAGTCATCCTAGCTAAAATATTGTTGTTTACTTTAATATATGATGGTCTACAGATGTCATTACACGGTGCTCTCCCTTCACCTTGTCGTTGCAGTATCAAAAACGGAAAATTGTGAAAAATTGATATTTGGGGCAATTTTAGTTGGAAGAGCATAACTCGATCCCACGTGGGTGGAGAGCTCATGCTCAGTATTGTGTTTGCCATAATGAATACATGATCCTATTTCAGGTCAAGTCAAAAGTCATTTGAGGTCAAAGTCCAGAATGTTTGGTCCAATCAAGCTGAAATTTGTGAGTAGCTTTTTTATGGGGAGTACAAGAAACCTATTGTTTTGTTTTTTGGTGGAGAGCAGGAGTCGTTTTTTGGGCAAAATGGGGAAATTGTGAAAAATTGATATTTTGGCCAATTTTAAAAAAAAAAAAAAAAAAAAAAACACCTTGTGAAGAGCATAACTCGACCCCACCTGGATGAATGAAGCTGAAGTCTGACAAAATCCTGTGAAGATGATAAGTCCACAATGATTGGTCCAATCAAGCTGAAATTTGGTGTGTAGCTTCCTTGTGCAAGCACCCTATTGTCCTGTTTTTGGTGTTCGACCAGGATCATTTTGGGAGAAATGGAAATTGTGAAGATGTCATCAGTAACATCTGTTGAAACGAATTATTATGGACCGCAAAACAGTATTCTTTGATGAATGTTGGCCAAACTTGACCAATGTTTATTTGAACCTCTGAGACATCTTTGACTATGTGAAGTCAAAGTCAAACGTCACTAAAGGGGGACAGTAGGCACCTGTGCCCTTTTCTTTCCCATTGGTCATTCTTTGATGGAATGTTGACCAAACTCAGTAACCTGGTAAAAATGTTTGGTGTACTGCTAGTTAGGACCTTTTTTGTCCATATGAAGAGCGAGGTCAAAAGTCATTACAGGGGCGTAATAGGTGATTGTTTGAATTCGCCTTTTTGGCCTGGAACACCTAGCCCATAATTGTAGTTTCGTGTCTCTTCACATGGAATTTTGGTATATATTTGGTAGCATTACGAGCTACAGAACCCTTGGTGCTCTAGTTGCTTGTTTAGCTATCTCTACTACCCCTAACCTAGATTGATTGGGATTCATCTTGATATGTATATTCAACATGATGGGTGCACAAACCTGTTCTGGTCAAGTCAGTAGTCAAGGCAGTCCAGTAATCACTAGGCCTCTTAGCTTATCTGGTTACAGATCAACGAACGAACTCAGACACCAACAATTGCACACTGAAAAGAGTGAGTGTAAACTAGATAGCAACACACAATAACACACGTAAAACTATTATTCGGAAGATTATTCGAATGTCCCTTAATTTGCGTCTGTACCGTGTGGCGCCTAGGCCATTCTAACCAATTGGCATATGCCCACTTCGAATCACATATAGCAGGGTGCGCACAAATAAGCTACAAAATTGATGTTGGCCGTATAAATATCAATTACTCAAAAACTTATGACTAGTATGTGAAGTATCCATCCCAATAATTTTCAAACTCACTTCCGTGTTAGTATCGGGACTGACTCCACCGATCACAGCAGATCCCACAACCCGAACGAGTACGTCACGTGAGTGTTATACGTTAGATGAATAATTTCGGTTCGCTTCTTAGCAGAGATAAAGGGCTGATATTCGGAAGTAATCTATGAATATTTTAATTTCCCTGATTTTAGAAGCTCTTGACGATCAACCCATCAACCAATGTGAAAAGAGGACAACATCAACGAAAAGCGTGGCGTCTAAAATGCGAGCTTCTGAAGTTGAATCGAATAGAAATTACAGAAAAGTGGGTGAAGGAAGCACCAACGTCGAATTCTCACATATATAACTGAAGAAAAAAACTGGGAAAAATGGGAAAATGGCTTGAAGTTACGAGTGCATGTATAGTAATAAAATCAGGTATCTTTTGAAACGTTTATGTAATGTACAAGCGTCTGCAGTTGCGATTATACAAACTACAAACAAAACGAGTAGGTGGTGCCTCATGAGAGACCCAAATCAACTTGTAGTTGTTCTCGGGAAAAAGTAGTTTAGTGTTAGATGGCAGAAGCTGATATGTAGTTTAGTTGTTAACATACATGACTTTTTATACTCCCATTTTCAAAGAGTGAACAACCACCTATCTGAAGCACAAACGCCACAATAAAAAACATATATCGGAAATAGTTGAAACACGATAGCTTTACATTAGGTATTACGTGTAACTGTGCGAACTCAATTAAAATAAAAATAAAAAATGCTCGTGTGATGGTATTAAATTCTAATTTTGCCATATTCACTTTGTTTCTCTGTATCGGACGAACAACTACCAAACCACATAAGATCGCACAACCGAATCGAGTAAGTGTAAACTGAAGGTAGAAACAGTATACCACCCTTGATCTGTAGTTTAATGAAAAATGATCCGTATGTACCTTGGGTCTGTTGGGTCTGTAAGCTGTATGCTTTCTGTGGATACCGATTGCCATATAGCCCTAGTTATTCCCACCTCTATAACCAATGCAGATTATATCACACTCAAACACGAGTCTGACATATATAAAGGGGGGCAAATGAAAATGACGTACAGATTGTGACTGTACATGTGAGTTCTACAGTTGCATGATATGTTGAATATAAGAATATTCCAATAAGAACGTTTCTCGGGATTCGTACTCTCCCCTTCAGGTATTAAATACAAAAATTTCAACGAAATATTAGCATTAAGATACATCAAAATAAATTTAACCTCACGAAATATGCATTAAAGTAACAATCTAAAATACACTAACGAAATCCCTAGCATTAAGATACCTCAAATACACTAACGAAATAATGCATTAAGTACAAAATCAAATACACTAACGAAATATAGCATTAAGATACAATCAAAAATACACTACGAAATATAGCATTAAGTTACACAAAATAATACACGAACGAAATATAGGATTAAGGTTAAGATACATCAAAATACACTCACGTAAAATATGCATTTAAGAACATTCAAAATACCACTAGAGTAGAAAGGAAGACCAGGTTGGTCAAACTGGTATACAGACTTGTTTGGAGCTTCTTGGCTAGTGAAGAACCTCTTTGAGGTTGATTTCAAAGTCCCTCTGTATACGTGCTAGGATATGAAAATTTGTGAATATTGAAAATATGAAAAGTTGCACCTTTCAAAGTCTGCGCACGATGAAATTTGGTTCTTATCAACGAGCGACCTTGCAAAAACGAATAGGCAATCCTAGCTTTCAGCGCGAAGAAGTCCTTTCTTTGAGAGAAAGTGGTTCACTCCACTTTTGAAGAATTGAAAACCCCACAACACTTCATATTGACAGCTCAAAGTGGTTGGTCAATACTCTCTTGAAAGTCAAGAGGCGTGACCGATGAATGGAAAACTTAATATACAATCCAGGTTATTATCATAATCCTGGTCTTTCTCTTGGATTGTGCTTTCTATTAAGGAATCTGTTGACACATTAACGAAAATCCCATTTGAATAACCATTTTTATGAGAAATATGTTTTTAGTATAGAGACTTCATCCTGAAGTCGAAGACATTCGCTTCACACAACAAAGTACGGGTTTTGAGGCAATTGATCAGTTTCCATCTCCATCTCCTTGACCCATTGCATGAAAATTAGGATTAACTTAGTGATCGTGCGCTTGTCTATATATTTGTTTAACTGTAAATTCCGTGATTTGAAAAAGCAATGCATACTGAATCAACTCTCCTGAAATCAATTCCAGACTTGGGTGTAATTGTTCTTAAAATTCTGGAAACAATTGAAGATAGCAGAAACTCGTGAGGGATTTTGTCGTTATATTCCGTTAATTAACTCGAACCCGTCTTACGTAGTGCCGACGGACCCACGTAGGTATGTGCAACACCTGCTAAAGTACGACTTATTGGGAACCATATGGCTTTGAACAATAATGATATGAAAATATAAAACGGGCAACGAATACTAACACTGTGTATGTTCCATGCATTATGTGACGGAAAAAATACTCCGTTCCACTATTCATGTATTATTCGTTCCTCGACCAACACCACCCTCTTCAATCGCACCAACCAGCACGAGTAGGTGCTGCAATACGAGTAGTGCTGCAAAAACATACTAACGTTCCCATTTTTGAGAGAAGGGTAATCTAACGGATTTGCCAGCTAAGGTTTTGAATTTGTAAGAGCAGTTACTATGATTTTCGATTCCCTCATGTTCAACAATTTAATGCCGAACAAATAACTTACAAAATATTTAAAGTAATCAGTTGATCGATTGAAAACAAGGGTGAGCGTACTCTTATAAATGAAACATCAATGCACATCTATAGTACCAACCATTACTACTGAATTGATCATTTTACAGCTAGGGTGTCCTTTTATTTGTCCAACGTCCAGCGTTTCAGTATTTCAACGGGAAACTACAAATCCATACATATTGGGGTATGAGAGGGGTATGAATCTGTGGCAATTCTGTGATTCCCAACCTGAGATGTTTACAAGCACTGCAGCCCACCCAAGCAAACAAAACTGTACCTGTGACGCAAAATAGTCACGGTGTTTTCATATGGAGCGGGTTCAAATTATTCGAAAAGCTCATGAATGTAGTGGAAACTGACAACGTATGCCATCACATAGATATGTACCTGTGATCGTGTAAACGACAACACTGCTTTAATTTTTAAAGGCGTAGAACATTGATGTGCTTTTATAAGCGAGCAAATTTGAAATTCAGAATAAAATCCGAATTTATCGTATGGTTGTTTACTGTTTCCATCATTTGGTGAATTTCGATGTCTCTACTGTCACAAGCATCGACCACCGATCCACTAACGAGAGCAGATTCCACGACCCAAACTAGTACGTCGCGTAAGTGTAGCTTTAGAAACTTTCTTCATTCATATTAACTGAAAAAGAATCATGCATGGTGTAAGAGTCACGATAACTTGTTTTACTTTCATCATGAGCTATGTATGTATGTATGTATGTATGTATTATGTATGTATGTATGTATGTATTATGTATGTATGTATGTATGTATGTTGTGGTGTGTATGTATATATGTAATGTAAACTGGCTGATTTGGTCAGTACGTGACGTATGCCCCGTAGGGGGCGTGTGTATGTATGTTATGTATCTGCGTATCTGTATATCTATGTATCTATGTATCTATGTATCTATGTATCTATGTATGATACGTGTCCTTAATTTATGATACGCCATCTTTGGGAATTTATCTCATACATCTTTTATGTTTTCTCTGGCATGTTACCATACAACACACATGAACCTACATATATCAGTTTCCGGCATCGAAGTGTACCTTGCAGCAGCTACATTTTTATCACCGTTTCGTTCTGATGGCTTGACGGGTCTTCCCACACCCTGTTCTCTTATTGGGTTTCGCTGCCGAAGAAGACAGCTAGAATCTTGTAGTAATATCCACCCCGTTACAATGATGCGGAAGAAATAATACGAGGCTGTTTTGGGATCGCTCGGCTCACCTTGTAGAATTCAACATGTATAGTTATCGGCAGTTTATAATTGTCCTTTTACTTGAAATTCGTGAATAACAAGAACCATAGTGCGATTCCTGTCTGGTTTCGCCGAAAGGCTGTTTTGTTGGTGGTTTTATCTATAGGTTGTTGGGAGCAATCGTGATTGTCTTCAATAAATTAGTTGCTCCGATTAAAATCCGACGCTGCTGTCTTATGGTGACATCCAGTCATCTACCTACACCGTATTGCTGAGTAAAAACTGACGGGTGTACCATAATAAAACAAATCGTGCGTGTTGAGAACAAGATACATAGTTATGAACATGGCTGACACTAGTTGTGCTAGCTGTATCGGCTGAACAGAGCTTTCGAGAGAAAAATGATGGGACAGGGTCGGTTGCTTCTTTCCATCTGAAGATGAAATGAAGCGGAATATTGCCAAACAATGAATTACTGAGAATCTGCCGATGGCATATCAGTTGTTTCGAATCAACTGAGAACGGTCCAACTCAGAGAGATTCTAGAGAGGACAACTAGAATAATGCTGATAATTACTCATTCAGCAGCATGTACAATTTTATTTTCTGAATTGCTAAAGTTCGGATTGCACGATTTTGCTCACTTCGTTGCCTCAAATCATGCTATTGTAATTATCCAAGGATACTGCCGAAAAACAGCCAAACTTCTAGATAACTTTACCACCTATTTTTTTCATTCGCATCTTCGCTCAAGTAGCTCCACGTTTCTGATACTGTCCCTCTCTCTCCCCGCGGCATCTTTGGTTTAGTAACGCGCTGGGATAGATGTCTCTAATTTCCGTTGAATGTAGCATATATGGGATGATAATGATAGGTTGTCATTAGAGTCGTTTGAGGGAGGAGTATCATCTTGCAGAATCCAACTTGTATTCTAAGGTGTCAATATTTGTCCAATTTAATTGGAATGGAATGAATTCTGTAAATAACAGGAGCCACAGTGCGATTTGCATGTTCAGATCAATTACCCTCTGTGCGTGATTTCGTCAAAAAGTTTCGTTGGTGGTTGAGTGGTTTCATCTATCGTGGAAAGCAGCCGTGATTGATTGAAATAAATTAAATGTCCCGGTTATGATTCGACATGACTACCTGAGTAGTAGTGACATAATAGACAGCTATCATCTACAACTAGCTGTATACCAAGGTGAAACATCAGTTCTTACCACAGTAAGAACGTACGTGTACGAACCTGAACATATAATCAGGTGTCCGTGATTCCAGTATTACTATGGAAGTTATTGAACGTTCACCAATTTCCACTGTGTCTGCTAGCTGTGTCCGATGAACGAAACTTTCAAGAGAAAAAAATGGTGGGAACAGGATCGGCTAAAGGGGGAGGTTTGGAGGCCGATTACTGGGATCTGAAAGAGCAAAATATCACCAACAATGAATTACTGAGAATCAGCCGATGGCATATAAGTTGCTACAAGTTAACTGAGAAACGGAACAACTCAATAGGTTCTGACCGCTACTATAAGAAATTGGCAATAATCACGCCTCAGCAGCATGTGCATTTTGGAACTGCTAAGTTCGGATGCACGATTTTGCTCACTTCCTTGCTCCAAATCATGATAATGTATTACCCAATGGAACTGTGGAGAACAGCCCACGCCCTCTGGATGGAGACGCCTACTTCTAAATGCCTTCGCGAACCTGTTACAAACTTAATTGCCCCGGTTAGGATACAACATGGCTACATTGTAGTGTTGACGATCATAGAACCATCAACAACCAGCTGTATTGCGCAGTTCTTACCACAATAGAAACAGTTGCGCGGTACGAACTTAAACATGTCACGTTTGTTCAATTCCAGTAATCACAGTGGAAATGTGGTAAATGAATGTGCATTAATTCCCACTGTGTCTGCTAGCTGACTTTCAGGAGAAAAATGGTGGAGACAGGATCGGCTAAAGGGGAGGTTTGGAGGCCGATCACTGGGATCCAAAAGACGCAAAAATCTTAAAATAAATAACTGAGAATCGGGTGAGAATTGCCAAAAGAAGAAATCACCGTAAAACGGTCTGGCTCGGAGAGGTGAAAAAACCTTCTAGATGTTGGCTAATAGCAATCGTAATGTGGTTTCTGTTATTCACAAAATTAATTCCATCAATTCGTTCCCATGACTGTGGAAGTCGCCAGGGGGACATGGAGCTGTCATCTTCCTCCTTGATGGTCTGTCAGTAGCCTCGTAAAGCAGTCCCGGCCATCGCCAGGGGCCCGTCCGTATGTATGTTGTCTGTTTTCTGTTGAGTTTGCCGACAACTTGTTAATGCCATTCCTATTCCCAGAGGGGACCTGCTCTCAAATCAGGTCCAAGCGTCGCCCTTCTATGAAAGCCCCGTTAGAGGTTACCCGTAATTCCAATCAGATGTTTTGCGTTGACAGCAATATGAAATTAGAGATCCTCTAATATTTGTCGAATGCTGGATATATACAGCGACACCCTTTGTGTCTGTATTAGTCTGAAACCCTCGGACAAAATCTCTGCTCACCGAAGGTTTCGTTCAGCGTTATGTAAGGCTGACGGACAACATAGCCTTAGAAATATTGGATAGGCTACATATGAATTTCCCACACTGAAAATGGACAATTACAGCAGTACTATTCACTTTGTTCAGCCGGAACTATTTCATATTCGTTCGTCCTTTCTTTCCAATAACGCGAAAAACCCCTCATTACGGCAACGCCATGGTGATTTCACAATCTGGTTGCTACTAAAGTACACTTGCGCCAAGATCAACAAACCCCAAATCTCTTAACAACGCTTCAGACTAAACATTCCTGTGATTACTCGTTGACATAAGTTTCAGAGAAGTGAATTGTAGCATTCGTAATTATTCGGTACGTTCCTTCAATTCGGGGATCATATCATTGTGGATGGTTCTGTGGTAAAGCTTTCATAATATCTTTGTTAGGACGATATGGAGTTACGGTCCAAAAAATCAGTGAAAAACGCCTTGTGATGTTTTGTTGATAGTTTTTTTCTTTGGTCTAGCATACTGATAGTGGCAGTGGGTTATCCTGAATGTGAGAGTATGGCATTTCCTCCACCAAAAAATCTCTTGCATGGAGGATATACAATACAAAATGGTCATTACTAATCTTGCAGCAATGTTATGTAGTGGTTTGCCCTTTTTGTAGTGTCGACTCACTTTTTAATTCCTTGACGAGTCGGAGGAATCTCTGGGTCAAGTCGTGCTAGTCAATCTCATGAACCTACCTTAACGCGTGCTATGTCTGTTGGGGGCGATTTCGCCCTCTGTCGAATATTAGCAGTAGGCGCTCTCTCCTCATACTCCTCGGTTTTATGGCTTCCACCCGAAGGTGGTCGCTGACTCTGAAACTCCTTACCGCGATCACGCCTACTCTTTTAAAAGAGGCCTAAGTAACAGGCAGGGGTGAGAATTCCTGCTCCCGAGATCGCCATTTAACGTCCCCATCCGACAGACGGAGAGTGTAGCTTCACTCGTGCAGCCACTCTCCTACCCGAGAAAGGAGCGGGGTGAAAGTTTGTGCCTGTGGACGACCCGGGGCGACATTTCTATTCTAATCTATTCTACGTTCCTTTCCACCTTTTCACCGAGCAGTACTCTTCCCTCACTCATACGCCCCTTGTTATGTTTCCACCTAGGTGCTTCAGCTGACTAAGGAAATCCTAGTCGGAAATTGTAGATGCTCCAGCTTTCGGGTTGTTGAGGACCCGGCCGAACCTCGCTTACTCTATTCGAGAGAGCCCTGGTCCGACAGACGAATAGTGTAGCTTCACTCGTGCATCCACTTTCCTACAAGAGAAAGGGGAGCGGGGTGATTTGGTGTCTGTGACGACACCGGGATTTGTAACCACGGACTCGCGCTCATTGCAGGCGGACACTCTAAGCCGTTCCTGCCACCTCACGGCTCTTAGACTGGGCTCAGCCGAGAGCCAGTGGTGAGCGCGCCCTGGGCCCCACGCAGTCGCCTAAGGGTAGGGGCGCGTTCAGAGCTGGGAGTCGGCCGTTGCTTAACGATTATCAGGTGCGCCGTTAAAAAGTGGTATGAGTGGCGGTGTGTATGTGTGTATGTGTGTATGTAGTAGTATGTATGTAGGTCTGTAAATGTATGTTATGTGTGAATATGTCTGTATGTATGTGAAACGCGTGACAAACTTGGATCAGGCAAGGATGGGTGAAGCTCATACTTGGTGTGTGTGTTCCTCATGATGAGTACATGAACCCTATCGTTTTGGGTCAGGCAGAGGTCATCTGAGGTCAGAGTCAAATATGAAAATGCTTGTAAACACGGTGAGTCCAGAATTGTTGGTATAATCAAGTTGAAATTTGTTGTATAACTTTCTCATGGGGAGTTCAGGAACCCTATTGTTTTTTTTAAGGGTCGGTGAATTGTCAAAGAATAGAAATTTGTGAAAGTCGATTTTTTGGCCAATTTTGGCTTGTAAACACGATATACAGCACATGGTAAACCTTATATCGGCAATAGGAAGTGTGACATTAAATTAGGAGGAGACTGAAATTGCTCGAGGGGCCTCCGAAAGCATGAGCAACCTGTTCACTACCAGGAACTTCATTTTTTGGACATGAGGAAGAAACTCTTCCCACTGCTGTGTTTGGTCAACTCTTCTCTAAAGGGCGCTGAATACTGGACGATCCCCCCCAGTATAACACGATGAGGATTGCGCCTTTTGGGACACTCCGGAACCCTGCGGCAAATCTCCTGGAGGACAAGGTCAGTAATAGAGAAGTTCTCACAAAGATCTGGGTCAACTGGCCGAACTGACGGCATTGGTGATGGAGAGTAAGGAGTGACTTACGACGTAGACTGAAGGGGAAGAGGACAGGGGTAGGCACCGCAACTTGGGCTGAGGACAACACAAACTGGTGCTGAACTGACTGGACGTCCTGGCCCAACACACAGGTACTATCGAGGTCCGATCAAGTTGAAACCTGTTGTATATCTTCTTATGTGGAAGTACAGAAACCATATTGTTATGTATTCAGTGTCATTTTGTTCAAAATAGAGATTTGTGAGAATCGATATTTCAGCAAATTCATCTTCTGATCACGTTAACTCTACCCCATAGAACGATAACTCTACCCCTAACTGGATGACGCGCATATTTCATTATGTGTGTTCCCCAGGAGTAATGAAACCCTAATATTTGTTTTGGGTCCGGTGCGAGCCCCACCTGAGGATCAACTGTCGCCAAGGCTAGAACTGAACTCTTCCTAAACTTTAAAATAAATTCTGGTCTTGGTCGGATCCAGCTGGAATTAGGTATGTGGCTCATTTATCAATCAGAGCAAAGCATGGCATGAATGGCATTATTTTGGGGTCAGGTGAGAGCAACAGAGGCGGAGTTGGAAACCTTTGTGAATTTGACAAAATTCAGAATGATTCGTCTGATTGTTGTTGAAATTTCGTGTGTAGCTTTCTTATGAAGAGTACAGGTACCGTACCCATGTGCGTGATCGTCATTTGCTGGAGAGGGAAGTTGTAAGACAGGCCTGTGTTTAATGATGGTACATTTGCGATTAGCCCAGAAAGATCGTCGAGAATCACGAAGCCTTATTGGCTTTCTGGTTTCATACCTAACCAATTATTAGATTCAACATTCATTTGGTAATTTGGCAACTACTCTTCTGAAGTGGCATTGAAATGAAACAATGTAGAGGTTAACAACATTTGTTTCCCAATTCATACAGCAAAAGCTAAAATCCAGCAATATCAGCTGTCAGAAAGAGTAGTTAGCCAACTATGTAAATTATGGATTTAACACGCAAATCTTTCATCTGTTGAATCTGAATCTTGTTCTCAATGAGGTGAGCGTTCCTTTTCCATGCGTAACCAGGCGATTGTGTGCCACTATAAGCCAACATAAAACTCTTTCTGGCACATTATATACACGTCGCTATGTGCATTCCCGTGTCCCCTGCTGATACCGATTAGATTATACATGCTCTGCTTCAGACCTGTCAGATTTCACATGGGAAAGTACACCGTGAATGGCGGAGGATATAACGGATAACCCAATAATTATTCGTCAGCTCCCAAATATTAAAGAGCTGTCGTTAACGGTGCGGAATCCGTAGGGGGTATTTGCCAATAAATGGACTCTATACCGAAGCCGTTATATTTTCGACAGTTCCGTGTACTTTCCTACAACTTGAAACACGAGACAAGTAACAGCAGGCATATGGGTTTTGTTTTGTTTTTCAATTGATTAAACGTTACTTTCATGAGTCAACCCTCATAGCCAAGCAATTTTTGGGTACACGTTGTTAAGTGGTACCGTTGCTATTCTTTTTTCTGGGGGGCGGCCGTATAATGATACATTGATGTTTTTTGACATAGAGACAACGAGCCGTCGCGAATGGAAGGCCTGTTAAAGGACAACGGAAGGGAGTGAATTATAAGGAGGCTAATACATTAGCTGGGGAGAAACTGAATGCATCAGTCCAAATACGAAGTTCATTACGATCTTTCCGCTTACGAAGTACAGTCCTTGAAGTTTGTGCATGTGTAAGGCGCAAGATCGGAAGAGAATTCCCATCATGCATTAATAATGAGGTTATACGGCCCAACCTGCGAACAATCTTCGTTTTCTATTGAAATTTCACCACATTATTTTTACTTCGAAAGCATTTAGTCAAGGAGAGAAGTTGCGTAGTGGGTGGTAGGTGTTGGTGGATGGTTACTTTGGTTGTGAGAGAAACGGACAACAAACTTCTGCTGAATGTTTGTGAAATGAAATTCCGGGTTGTCAAGTGTGGACGTATGCGCAATTGGGATTCTCCCCCAATTTTTCTGCATATGACCCAACTTTGAAGCCCAAAACTCCACATAGGAACATCGTATCGAAATGGGGGACCATAGATACAGTTTCATTCTCACAATAGAGCATATGTTGTATTCAAGTCTGCAAGTTATCCTTCAACGACATTGCCTATATAACGTCACAGGTGGTGTGAGGAAGGGTAGCCTAATTAGATGTAGAATTAAATGATATGTTCAGATTATTGAATACACCGACGAAACAAGCCCCTGTGGCCATGGCAGTGTTATTTAGGTAAAATGGGGTTGGGAAATGTAATGGTATTCCCATGGTTATCTTCAGAGATCCATTCAGTTGTGACTCATGATTATAAATAATTGACAAGCGGGATGGTCATGCAGTCAATTGAATCACCAAAATTAAATCGCAATGCCGACCACTTAACGGAAGAACCATGATATTTTTCGTCACTCATTCGCGAACACTAGTTTAAAAAATCCTTGGAATTATCAAGCAGTGCAATTCAAATTCATTTTATTTGTTTGAATCATGAAATTTCCTAATTCAATCTGAATTAAGTACAATCGCGTTACACTATACAATAAACCGTATTCAAAGGGATCATTCATGTGGTTTGATGTTCTATAATTGTTCAGAATACTTTTGACCTGAATTCTTACTGTAAAATTAAATAAAATCGGTAGCGATTGTGTGTGTGCCATATTTTTTATCACAAATTAATATGAGTCGAGTTCTTACTGTGAAATACATAAATAACGGTGACGATTTGTGTGTGATTTAGATTATATATATATTTATTCTGAGGAGGCGGCGGCTTTCACTGGAACGCAAGTGAAAGCGCTCCTCAGAGCGGAAATCTCAAGAAAGAAACGTGACCTCCGTATTTTCAACCTGCTTGTGTGTATTCCTTTACTACAACAGTAGAAGGATATAATACGCCTCGTCTAGCAAGTTATAATCTTAACATAGATTATCATGATGGAAGGAAGGTACGGAAATGCCGTGAGTGTTACGTCCAGGTTCATAAAGTGAGTACCCCAGCTATACCGTACCGAAACTGGACGATGTGTGGTTACAAATGACTACGAAGTGACGAAACGACTATTGATGGCAATGATGATGTGGTGACAAATGTCAACGGTGATGGCCTAGGACGATTGGTGGCAAATGGGGACTGCGTGACCAAATGACGATGTGTGAAAAATAAAAAAGTGCGAATGGAAAACGGCAGAAGAAAATGTTTTTCTTTTCTTCTTCAAAATCTTGTTTTCACAAGAAGCTAGTGAACTGGGAAGTAAAACTTCCACCCTCGTACTAAGTAATCCCCATGTATTATATAGCATCACGATGGGAGAATGGTACGACATACGTCACCGAAAAAACTGCGATGTGGGTACGAATGGCTTTTGTGGTGACGAATAGTATGATGGCAATTGAATGACTGTGGGTGGCAAATGTCGATGTGATGGCATAAGGACAATTCTGGTGGCCAAATGATATTTGGTGACGAACAATGTTGTGGTGATAAATTTTGAGGTGATGGAAAACGGCAACAGAGATGCAAATTTTTTTTTACTTCAAATTATGGGTTCTTGCAAGGAGCTTGTGAACTGAGAAGTAAAAAACGTGTAATTCAAGATGGCGGACATTTGACTGGCGAGTCGAAAGAAAGGCAATTTAGGGATTACACCATGCACACTGCGACATCAATGCAGGAAATCAATTGAACATTGGAAACATTTTAACGAGAATTACCGCAGTGGGTTTCAAAACTACCACTTTATATAGCAAATTGCGAGCGTCAGCAATCAAGAGCTTTTCGCGTAACTAATACTGTGCAGTTATGTTTAACCGTCGTTGAAAACATTCGTCGGTATCGAACAAATGCGTGTGTGAGTAGAAGCTCGTGGGGTCCGTTATTCTTGTTGATATTGAATATTATTCCGCCAGAGAGCTCATCGTCAGTTCGCCTTCAGGTCTTCTTACCACATAACCAATAATTATCACGTAACGATTGGTTGTCATAACATTGACGCGTTAGTCAACCAACTACCTGGATACTCGAATGTGCAAATGTTGCCAATTAACAAGTTGTTATGTCCTCGGTATCTGCTATGACTATATCACATAACCATTAGTTATCACGTAACCATCCTTTGTATCGTGTCACATACTCGATTGTCAACACGATAACCAGATGTTACGACCTGTCATTTGCGTCACACAACCAGTAGCTCATCACATAACAGCGGTCATCACAGGACGGGTTCATGTCACATACTGATTGTCAAGAATAACCAAGTTTGATCACTTCGTCATTTGTTACCATACATATCTACTTCTCGTCATCATGAAACCCACTCCTCGACACCACATTAAATTAGCTGTCGCAGTACACAACGTGGTCGTTTCCGCTGTCCAAACCAACAACGAAATTCTCGTCATACATACATTGAACAGGGCATAGCCGCCATGTAGCGACGACGAATCTTGATGACTCAAAATGAGAACAACGCGCAATTACACTCGACATCGATAATAGGCACAGTGGCGTACGAGGGGGGGGGGGGTGGGTCAGAACCCCTCATGAACCAGGATGATCAATAAATTTCAAAACGAAAACTGACTTTTTGACAGTTCAGTAGAGGTTTGCAGCTGTTATTTAGAAAATGCTGCAGCAGAGTGTCTAGGAGGCCCATAAATTGTACTTATTAGGCAAATAGGGAGGGCCTATGCCATGATGAGGCGCCACTCCGGGGTTCGACATCACCCCCTCCCCCCCTCCCCCCCCCCTCCCCCCAAGACAAGTCTCTCGGGACGCGCATGGATAGTCATCATAGTGATGGGTCAATAAAGAATTAGTTCTGTTATGCCGTGAGAAGTTTGTTTGTCGGGACTTCATAGCAGCGGGGTTGATTTGAGGTTTATAGTCTGGCAGGATGCCTCTAAACCTGGTCATATTGTTCATCATGCAGGTAGGCATACACCCGTTCGCCCCATATTGATGCACGTTACAAATGGTTGATGATGATTGAAAAGCTAGATCCCCTGTAGTCACTCCAAACAATGCACCGCCGTAGAAGGTTAGTGACAGTCAAGCAACCCAAATTCTGGGTCAAACATAACAGCTGGCATGTTAAAGTGTGCTATTCTAAAGAGCAGACTCGCAATCATGAGTGGGTTTTTTTCAGGACATTCACAGTGTTGCGGCAAGCACACAAGGCATTTTTAGCCCGCGTCCCAAACTTATTGTCAAGTGGAAGGAACACACCCAGACAATGCATGGACGTATTAGAGTCGGATGACAGACACGAGTAGAATAATACACAATCATACCAAATTCCATATATTCAACTCGGCCAAGTCTGCTTCAACCGAACGAATGTTGGCAACGGTACAATCATTGACAACTTTCAACGAAGTTATATTAATCATTTTGAGTCCTCCCAAAATTTCCTCCAGTTAGGCACTTCAATCTGTCAATCGGATAATTACCGATTTTTTAAATGAAAAATGTAAGAAAAGTAGGGACCTAGTCTCATTGGAAACATGATAGGTTATACCTACACGAGCACAGCTACGTGATGCTGTGTAGATGGTGCAATAGAACAGAAAATTGAAATGATTAGGATTGCTGAAATTATGTTGGCCGATACAAAGGTTTTCAATTTCTCCGTTGCTGTGTTATTCGTAAGAGGCTATATTTCTTCTGTTATTTACAAACTTGATTCTTAGAAACCTGAATTTATTTGCGCAGCACGAAATAAATACAACACATGGTGCCTCAATGGATGGAACAGAATGACGCATCATTTCGAGATTTGGACATTTTCCCCAGAACTGCAGAATGGAAAGACCAAGATCTGCCTGACCGTATGTTCGTAGAAGCAGATGGCTGAATATAAATCATTTCAGTTCATTATGATATGAGTATGACTAAATGCGCGCTACATGTCGCATTTCTGTGATTCTTTGCGGAGTTTTTCCTTCAATTTTTCTCATCTTTTCACTACTGGATCTAACTCTCCTCATCTGTCAAGTTCATGAGTGAATCGATATTTGATCGGCAAAACAAGTGACGCCCCGATATGTTCTTATACTTTGTATTGGTCTCACACGATGGTGCAATACCGTGTCAGCGAGCAGACGGGGCGTTTGGGTGTCTAGCGGTTCTGCCAGCATTCCACCTAAGTGCTGGTTTCCTGGATATAATTGCGTTTATTTAACGTTTTCACAATCAAGCCTGTGCCAATTTTCAAAATATTATCACTTTCAACCATCATAACAGGAATAAAACATCCAAAAGTTACAGGCAGCCCATGATAACCTGAAAACCAAACAAAACCAACACACCCCCCCCACCCCCCCCCCACCAATTATTGGAGAATGCATATTATTAGGATAAAAAAACAAGGATTAGAAGGGTCCGATATTGACTAGCCCTATATCGTGATGTGATTAGGTGTTTGAAAACGTTTTCCAGTCTACTACACAATTTCCAGACGCCAGATGTGTCCTCCTTGAGCGGTTATTACTGAAATGTTTTAAATGCCTACACAAAGTCTCTAGATCTATTCAACGATGTTTTCAGATATTTGCAGATCCCTATTCCCCACTAATCTGAAGTGGAAAATCGTTACTAGGATCACTTCTGAATGAGTACTTCCAGTCAATTCTACTTCTTTAATGGAGAGTGTTAGATAATAGATACCACCTGAACTGTCGGTTACACAACGTTTCCGTTCCGACTGTCCAGAGAATGTCTCGTTTCATACATATCACTTGAACAGGCATCGCAGTCTGGTGGGGACGACGACGTTGCCATGAACTCACAAATGGAACAACGCGCAGCGCACTCGATATCGAAGGTAGTCATCACGTGTAACTAAATTAGGAATTAGTCGGTTTGCCGCAAGTTTTTTGTCGAGGACTTCATAGCAGTGTGTTATGGTTGAAACGTCTATAGCCTGGCAAGATGCTCTAAACCTGGTAATATTGTCCATCATGCCAGGCAGGCATGCACACCGTTCGTCATATTGATGCACGTCACAAAGGTTTGATGATGATGATAGCTAGATCCTGCAGTCACTCCAAACTATGACCGCCGAGGAGGTACGAGATAACCAACCGGTGTTATGCGATATGCATCGCAGCTTACAACAAAATTCATGCGCCAGACCTTCCTAGACTTTCGCAATCTGTTGTCAAGGCATAACAGCGGGCCACACAACAGAATGTTTTCGACAGTCAAAGTGGTGCTAATCTTAAAATAGCAGGCTCACAAAGTCATGATTGGGCCTTTTTTCCAGATAACATTCAAGTGTGCGGCAAGTAGATGCACAAGGCATTCGTGTAGTTGACAGACACGCGTAGGGACTATATAACACGTACTAAAGTCCATAGATTCAACTCAACAAAGTCTGTTTCAACAAGACGAATGTTGAAAACCCGGTACCAATCTTTTGCGTCATTTCTCTCTGGGATGAACAAGAAATTCCGGGTGACCAAGACATTCATATTAGAGGATCTTCTGTAGTCCTTTAGCAAGGTTCATAAAGTTTTATCCTCCGATTGCATCATACTGTCCTCCCAAAATCTTCGGACGTCGTCTGTTCTGGGAGTTTAATTTATGGATAGATTTCCGTGAGGGCCGTCCATCTCAGCACAGTCACAAATCGAATTCTCCTCCTCCCTTCTCCCCCAAACAAACTGGCAAGAATAATGTCGGGTGAAATAACGTATAAGTTAGTGACAGATCAGCGTAGCCAAACCATCAATCAGCAAGTATTTTCCAGCTATACCTGTTGCTTTTGACAGCTTCTAAACTACCGGCACTCTACTGAAGTTTCTAACACGAATTACCACTAGGATATCGAGTCAAACGTTTCACTTGGGAAGCAATGCAGAGTGATTAAAGCGCCAAGCACAAGACTCGTGCAAGGTGGTGTAGATGGCGAGATATACAGAAAAATTGCAGTGTTTTTTCAGATTGGAACAGAACGACATTGAATTTTACAGAAGTTTGCGCATGCGATGAGATTCGCTGAAATTATTGTGGGCCTAGACAACAGGTTTTCAATTTCTCCGTGGCTGTGTTATTAGTGAGAGGGCTATATTTTTACAATTATTAGAACTGAATTTCTTTCCGCAGCGCAAAAAACCCCCAAAAAAAAAAACACCGTGCTCGATGGTTGGAAACAGAATGGCAGAACCATGATATGTATGTTCGTGGAAGAGATGGCTGAATATAAATTCATTTTAGTTATGGGCCTCACGGGCCTGACAAATGCGAGCTACAACCCCCGGGGCCCCCTCCCCCTCTTTATGTGATTCATTTCAGGGTGTTCTTTCTTTTCACGATACTGGATTTAATTTTCCTCATTCTGATCAAGTTCCTGAGGTGTATCGACTATTTAATCGGCAAACAAATTGACTGCCTGAAATGGTGTTCTATTTTGTATTGGTCTCACACGATTCTAGCCAATACCGTGTCACCCCCCAACGATCAGAGCAGCGGTTCCTGCAGCATTCCACTACGGCTGGTTTCCTGGTATAATTGCGTTTATTTAACGTTTTCACAATCAAGCATGTGCCCAATTTTCAAAATATCACTGTTCAACCATCCTAACCGGTATAAAACATCCAAACAAAGATTACAGTCGACCATGATAACCTGAAAATCATGATTAATATGATAGGATGTTGAACACTAAATGATAAAGCCAGCTCCTACAGTGTCGATGGAGGGTAACTAGAAGTAACTAGGGCTCGTCGTGATTACAATATTGAACAATGCATATTGTTAGGATATAAATTCAAGGATTGGAGGGTCCGATATTGATAGCACTATATCGTGAGGGATTTAGAGTTTGAAAACGTTTTTACTGATATGTTTTAAATGCCCACAAATCTATGGATATATTCACCGCTTTTCAATGAGTCTTCTGCAGATCCTATTCCACTAATCTAAGTCAGAAAATCGTACTAGAACACTTCTGAATGAGTACTTCAGTCAATCTACCTCTTTAATGGAGGTTTTTAAATCATTTAGATAGGCACTATACAACTTTACATAGGAAACACGGGGACCTAGTTAGTATAGGCCTACTATATATTCGAGTAGATAATTTGTTTTGTTAGTTTTTTGTGAAAAAAAAGCGTACCTTGGCAACACTTGCATGAGAATTGTTCCACACCACACGTCCTGTGGAGACAATAAGGTATGATAGAATGTTCCATAAATAGGATGTTGCGTGGGAACACGGTTCGAAATGCTGAAACATATAGTAGTTCCACACGAGGTAAGTCTAATCACCCCACACCAAAATCACACACGCAATCGACTGAGCACGTCGTGGTAAATGTTATCATATGTCACCCCATATTTAGTGATGTATATCGTCTCTGGCGTAACAAAGTGAACTCCATGATTCGTTATGCGAAGTATAACTATTACATTAGAAGGCCATCGCATCGAACAGTGGGCAACTCTGGAGCTATCTGGGAATATTGAGAAATGTGATGAACAATATGGAGTTGGACATCAACCCGACCCCGAATCTTTATGATGAACGACAATGGAATAACGAATATACAGGAAGTTGTTGAGGCTTTGTAATACGCTTTCCACCGAGTGGCAAATAGGTATGTGATGTGTCAATGTTAGGAATCAGAATGTTCTGATTTTAGCAAGGTGAAAAAAGTTTGTTGCTCCAAAAATGCCCCAAGGTGAAAAGATTTATATGGCCTAAAGTGAGGTAGCAATGCGTTCAGAATTATATTATGGCACTCAAACCAAGTAAAGCCTTCAGGTCTCGATTAAAGTAAATGAGTGCTCACATTTTGAAGATTACTGCAAACGGGAGGGGGCCTGAGTATTACGCATTTATGGAACCGGAGTATCGAGGCCCGGCAGTGTATTTGCCATCGAGTTGGAGGCCGCTAGATCATTCCGATTTTCAACAAAGTGCGGTCGAAGCGTCGAATATCCAACTATCGACCACTATATGCCCACAAAATATTAGAGAAAAAACACGTTAATATAGCACTACGCCAATACATGATACAACTGTAAACTTCTACGGTTGCTCAACCGGTTCCGAGAAAAGAATTCAGCGGAAACTGTTTAGAAGTTGTAGACCAAGGATGTGGAATGCATGGACAAGGTTTACTTATTCGATTTATCTTTAATAATCACGAGAGAGTAGTATCAAAGTTACGAAAATCTATAGTTTCTCTGTTGAATCAATGACGTAGTTGCACTTCGTATTTAACAATCGATTTCGGTGTGTGTACCATTATAGAAGGGTATTTTCTACCGAGCGATCGTATATTAGGTGGTGTGCACAGGAAGTATACTTGGCCGGACTCTGTTTCCAATTTATATCAGTGTATGGCATTTTGACTTTGAAACACTGTTCTGCAGATATTTACGCTTGATGTACGCTTAAACAAGATGGTTATTGATACGGATGAAACGGAAGACGTTATTAATTCGCGTCATCACACAGCAGCTAGCATCATTACCGGACAATGCACACAATCTAACTGCATTCACTCCAGGTATTTCTCTTCAGGCAGTGACATGGAGAATTATCAGGTGTTATGATTGACAACAAGCTTTCCTGACCATGTTTATAAATCCGGATGAATCGTATCGCCCGGTCGAGGCGTACAGTCGATCTGTCGATTCGGGGTATCGTATTCTTTTTACAACGGATACAATATTCGACCCGTCCTAGATTATTGTAGTGTAGTACGGGGCACACGAAAACAACGGGGGGTTGGCGAGCCAGGAGGGGGGGAAAAAAAAATCAAATTATAACGTTTACAAAAAGCTGCAGCCTGTATTATTCTAAAAGTAGGAACTTTTGAAAGTTCTCATGAGACGTTCGTGATATTAATTTGGCAACCACTAGACATTCAAATACATGGCTTACCATGGTTGTAAAAGTCTCCGAGTGTATGGAACCTAATACTTGGCGGAGTTATTCAATTATCCCTTGCAAACATTCATGACCCTAGGTTACGATCAACTAATCAGACAAAAATATACACACACAAGGTGGAAGTCTGAGTATAATAGACGGTAGAGTTTAAGACCTTGCCGTTTAAGGTCATATGTCTCGTTTAATTTCATTCAATGTTTCCAATGTTCGAACTTGTTTACCATGGTTATTTACTGATCTCGATATATGCAAGTTTTTTCATTGTTTTATCGTTTTGTGTGCATAGTTTTTTGTATTAGGGCCTCGGAGAAGCTACATGATAACCGATTAACCCATTTGGAAATTTGAATGATAAATACAAAAAAATAGCCAACCGATGTGGTAGAACAACAATGAAAGCTAACCACTAAACATGTAAAACAACCGAGAAGCAATTACCATTACACAAATAAGTCATTTTCATCTAAAAATAAATGTGTATGTGCAGGTCCTATTATAGTGTCTACCACCACACAAAACCACTGCGACGTTAGTACAGCACAACAGTATGGCTCAACAATTGTCACACCTCAAGATGTAGCGATCGTAAAGAGGGGGTGAATTCTAAAGCAGGAAGGTGGGGGTGGGGGATTAGGCGGACCCGGAGGAAGATGACTTGCGGGTTCTCAAAGTTGTAGCAGATTGACCCGCTCCAACGATGCGGTGGTGACGAGGAATACACTGCACGAATTTGCGACGAGAGAAGACTGACTACTCGATGACCTGGGCCTGACGTAAATACCTCTCAGGTGGGCCATTCTCCCAAACCAAAGTACTTGAAAAGTAACTCCAGACTGGCGTATCCAACTAATTCTGCTGAAACATACGAACGGAGGTTTGTATTAAACCCCGATTACAGTTGTACGAAGATGACATATCATCCGAAAGCCTGAAAAATACGGAACATTTCAATGACAAGTTGTTCCAACTGAGGAGAACTGGTAGTTAAAACAGCTTGGCTGATGTTTACATGAACCTCTCTGATAGTTGTCTCGGGCTATGGCTCGCTGATTTTTTCCTCTTTTTCGGTAGAAGACACCGACTCTTCTCGGAATTGGGGGGGGGAATGAACACTTTATGTCAAAAAAGAGGACATGAAAAAGAAGAATTGGGAAAAATAGTGTAAAAAATAGAAAGGTAACGGGCCGTGGCCAATGTCTTACTTCGTGTTTGGTTTTATTTCAACTAGAACACCCAATAACTCGAACCGCACTCATCAATTCTGAAAGTGATCATGTAAATATGGAACCTATACCGGACTGCATATTGAATCACCACATCCATCCGCGCTTCTACAAAGGACATATCATCAGAATAGTTGACTGCATGTTTACAAAATAGTGATGTGAGGAAAAACGTAAATGATATTAACTGACATACGCATGTAATCGAAGGGTAATAAAGCTATATATTCCGATTATTTGAGAATCTTAGCAGACAATGTATGCCGAACGAAGGCATGCAACAGGCTCCATAAAAAAAAAGTGGTGGAGGAAATTGCTAAAAGTAGGAGGAGGGAAAGTAGGATTTCTATCAGAAACTAGGAGTAAAGTAGGAGATTTCACAAGTAGTTCTGTCAAACTCGCGAGCAGGGATATTCTATGATTTTCCATATGGGTCATTTCATTAATCCTATGCAATATGACCTGAATGTAGTAGGGAAGTCACATAGCAAGAGCTGTTGATGAAAAGTAAGTCATGACTTCCTGCATTTTTCACCTAATTCCTTCTTATCTCTCTGACAAGTCTCGAGATTTTTACTTCTCAGTTCATTTTTGGTGTGGCAAATCTAGAAAACCTTGGACGACAGTGGTTTCTCCTCTATCCATGCGTGTGATTTTCTGCTCAAATCAGCTGTTGCCAATTGAGCTATTGTGATCTACATGTCATTCTACGTAACTATCTAGTATCGAACTTGTTTAGCAATTGCCCTTTTCGCTCCCAAATGGTCATCCTTTGATGGATGTTGACCAAACTTGGAAAACAATGTTCATTGACCCCTGGGATTGGGAGGATATTTCTTGCTCTGGAAGGTCAGTGCGTCAAATTAAAGAGGCACAATAGGCTGTTTGGTAAGATGTCCAAAAATACTTTTGCTCATTTTTAAGTGCATTAGATGGGTTTTCTGAAACTTGTCACAAAAATTTCTGGGTGGTGTGATCTTTCAGCCTTGAATAATTGTATGTAATATATGTCTTTAAAACAGTAACATCGGGTAAAAATGACAAAGTATTATGCGGCCGGCCCCCAAACAGTCATTCCTTGATGGCAGTTGAACAAACTGGGACACAACGTTCATTGACCCCAGGAACATATTCGACACATAAAGGTCAAGGTCAAAGGGCAACAAAGTGGCACAATCAGCCATTGTGAAGAGAGAGTAGTTAGGGACAGCTTGTGACACACGCTTGAAAGCTGGAGGTTGTAGGAGAAGGGGGAAAAACAGGACGAAGGCAGGCATTCCAAAGGTTAAGAAATTGTTAAAGTGATAAGAGGAAGTGGGACACACACAGACAAAGTGGGAGTGCCTGGATACCGACAATATAGTCAACGATGCCCCAGGGGTCAATGAACACTGTGGGACTGTTTCCGAGGCCCATAAAGCTTCTTTCCACCAGATGTTCAGTTTTAATCTCTAAAAGTATTATACGACGCAGCATAAAAAAATCTGTTGAACAAGCTGAAAAAAACCACCATTTGCAAAGGATGAATTTGAGTTGAAACTGCCTTGTGGCCACCAATGGTCAACTTCGAATAGGATTTGTACTTTGTGTAAAAGTTGCAACCAAGAGCAACACCGGTGTTGCTGAAGCCAAACCATCCAATGTATCAAATATTCATTGCAAAGAGACCAAGGTGAGCTTATGTGTTGAAATGGTCAAGAACATCCAATTAATTTTAACAAGATTCCACACAATGCTTGATTAAACTTGACACGGTTTTCATTTTATTTCTATAAACAAGAGCACCAATGGTTGCAGCAGCTCAAACCACCAAGGTACCATAATTTTTTTTTTAATTACAAAGAGGAAAAGAGTTCAATGTGCAGTTCAGGTTGTTCAATGTTCAAGAACTCCTAATGCTTCTTCGTTGATAGAGGGAGAGAGAGATGCATTTTTGCAATGTTCCACACAACAGCTAATTTAACTGTCCTATTCCAATGGATTTCTTTATCAAGAAAACATGGTACAAATTTAAGGAATTGTAAGACTTTGTAGGAGAGCATTTGCAATTTCACAATGGCTGTTTGTGTCCCTTCGATGACAATGCAGCAGTCAATGGACATTGTATTCATTCAAAGAATGACGATCTGTTGGCCAAAAAATTCATTCCAAATATCGCTAATTGTATCCTTACTTTACATTGCCAATGTTTACCCTACGATCATGAACTTGGTCACATTAGTTAACATCCATCAAAAGAATAAACAATTGGTTGAAGTCAAGAACCGCCAATTCCACATAATGGCCCTATTATCCCAAGACCCTTGGAATTGACCAGGACAAGGTCAAAGATGCCCAGCATTCAACATTGTACCTTATTTGGTCAACATACATCACCGAATGACTATAATTGAGGCATTAATGGCAATTCAACACAATGGCCTTTTGTGCCTCTTCATTGACCTCTAAGCGTGATATTTTCAATGGTCAACATCCAAAGAGTCATCCATTCAAATATAAAACAATTTGGGCCCAAAAAAGGGTAATTAACTTCACACAATTACCCTGGTGCCCCTTCAATGGCCACAGGAGTCCATTGAACATTGTGTCCACCATTTGGTCAGATCCATCAAAGAATGGCCAATTGGGACAGAGAGACAGAAGAAGGCAATTTCACACCAATGGTTATTGACCTTCGACTTTCGCATAGTCAAAGCTGCCCCAGAGGTCAATGAACACTGTGACTATTTGGAGGCCCATAAAGATTCTTTCCACCAGATGTTACTGTTGTAACTCCAATGGCTTAAGGAAGCAAAGCAACATCAAAAAATATGTGAACCAAGCTGAAAACCACTCGAAGGAACCTTAGATGGCTGGATGGGATGGATAGATGGCTGGATGGGATGGATAGATGGCTGGATGGGATGGATAGATGGCTGGATGGGATGGGTTGGATGAATCGGATGGATAGAAGAAATGGATGGGATGAATGGGGTGAATAGATGGCTGGATGGGATGGATAGATGGCTGGATGGGATGGATAGATGGCTGGATGGGATGGATAGATGGCTGGATGGGATGGATAGATGGCTGGATGGGATGGATAGATGGCTGGATGGGATGGGTTGGATGAATCGGATGGATAGAAGAAATGGATGGGATGAATGGGGTGAATAGATGGCTGGATGGGATGGATAGATGGCTGGATGGGATGGATAGATGGCTGGATGGGATGGATAGATGGCTGGATGGGATGGATAGATGGCTGGATGGGATGGATAGATGGCTGGATGGGATGGATAGATGGCTGGATGGGATGGGTTGGATGAATCGGATGGATAGAAGAAATGGATGGGATGAATGGGGTGAATAGATGGCTGGATGGGATGGATAGATGGCTGGATGGGATGGATAGATGGCTGGATGGGATGGATAGATGGCTGGATGGGATGGATAGATGGCTGGATGGGATGGATAGATGGCTGGATGGGATGGATAGATGGCTGGATGGGATGGATAGATGGCTGGATGGGATGGATAGATGGCTGGATGGGATGGATAGATGGCTGGATGGGATGGATAGATGAATGGGATGGATAGATGGCTGGATGGGATGGATAGATGGCTGGATGGGATGGATAGATGGCTGGATGGGATGGATAGATGAATGGGATGGATAGATGGCTGGATGGGATGGATAGATGGCTGGATGGGATGGATAGATGGCTGGATGGGATGGATAGATGGCTGGATGGGATGGATAGATGGCTGGATGGGATGGATAGATGGCTGGATGGGATGGATAGATGGCTGGATGGGATGGATAGATGAATGGGATGGATAGATGGCTGGATGGGATGGATAGATGAATGGGATGGATAGATGAATGGGATGGATAGATGGCTGGATGGGATGGATAGATGGCTGGATGGGATGGATAGATGAATGGGATGGATAGATGAATGGGATGGATAGATGAATGGGATGGATAGATGGCTGGATGGGATGGATAGATGGCTGGATGGGATGGGTTGGATGAATCGGATGGATAGAAAAAATGGATGGGATGAATGGGGTGAATAGATGGCTGGATGGGATGGATAGATGGCTGGATGGGATGGATAGATGGCTGGATGGGATGGATAGATGGCTGGATGGGATGGATAGATGAATGGGATGGATAGATGAATGGGATGGATAGATGGCTGGATGGGATAGATGGATAAATGGATGGGATGGATAGATCATGGGATGATGGGATGGAATGGATAGATGGGATGGATGGATAGACTGAATGACATGCGGATCACAATGGTTCAACCAGAATAGCTGGTCTGAATGAAAATGCATAGATCCCTAGAGGATATGGATAAAAAGATAGAATGGCATGACAGATTAACTGGAATAAGCCTAGTGATGTGAGCTAAACCATACAACAGCAATGGGTGTTCTTCTAGAACATTTAACAAATAACTCCACATGTGGTCTCTTTGCAGTGACATTTTGGTACATTGTATGGTTTGAGATTACAAGGTTTCCACATTGAAGTTCCAGAACAAGGTCTGAATGCATCTTTGAATGTACAGCTAAATTCAGGGAAGGACTTCCATTTCCATGTAGTACTGTGCTGTAGCTGTTTCCTCTTCATCCTTCAGTTTGGGGGGGTAGTCTGTCCTGGTGGTCAGTCTGGAGCCTGCAATGGACTAGCTACTTCTTGAGATTTAAATTGGGTTATTTAATGATGGACAATTTTGTGAGATTATTTTTTTTGAGGGGGGGCAAACATTAGAAAGTAGGAGAAGTAGGATTTTCGAGAAAAATGTAGGAGAAGTAGGAGGCAAGGGCTAAAAGTGGAGAGTTTTGAAAAAAGTAGGAGCTGTTGCATCCCTGCCAACGGTGATTCCCGTGTTAACCCTAATATGCTCCAGTAGTCGATATTTATCTAGTGATGACGAGAAGAAGCGTTCAACGTGGCGATAGCTAGCATTAAACCGAAAAAGCTGGCTGTGACTGGATTTGGGCCTGATATTATTTGGCAAATGCTGCCATTCATTATTACGTCATTGACTGATATGTGTAATGTCTGATTCATTTCTCGTTGCATATTCCAGCTAGATTGAAAGTAGCTATCGCCCTATTTCTCTACTGTCGTGCTTTGCGACGATAATTGAAAGATGAATGTTCAATAGAATCAATAGTTGTTTGGAGGATTCGTCTTCACCAAAGGTAGATGGTCGATACGGGTTTCGGCCAGAGCATTCAACTGAACTGGCGTTGGTGGACAAGCGACGCAACAACCTTGAAGATGATAATATGTTAAATGGATTTTTCATCGACCTCTTGAAAGCCTTCGATGCTATTAATTTTAATATTGTATTGAGATGCATATTCATGGAATACGCGTCGAAGCACTTGAGTGGATTCGCGAAGTCTGGTAGGGTACAATTCACATATAGCCGTTTGTTGTACTATTGCGGGAGTGTTAGCCGGTTCCTCCGCTGGATGTCGCTTTCGCCGATTGCTTTTTTCCGCTTTTGAGGAATCGTTCATACGAGGAATCGCTGACTCAGCGGCGCCGGCTCTTTCTGCCGCGGCCCCTTTTTGAAGCGACACCGGCTATGCTCCCCCCCCCCCCTATGGCATAAGGCCTATGAGTATGACTTGTGTTGACCGTTCCTGCTCAGGCCTACAATACAGTAACAGTTTGGCTGGAGGCTAAATCTACAGAGGTCTACGCGACAAAAGTTGCCTATGGACATCGCAGTGATATCGGATCCGTTGGAAAGGTCGGAAAGGTCGGCGATGTGCCTGGTAGGGCGTGATGCCTCAACACATGGGGTACACTTCAGATCGAAAACAGTAAGGTCTTCCGAATATTGAATATTTGCTTCCATTTGCAACCCCTCGAGGCGCAGCACTTGGACCCGCCACCAGGTATGACTGTGCCAGTCTGGGGCAAGGTGTATGTAAGTATGAGAAAGGTTGAGGAGTGAAGTAAACAAAACCTGGCATGGTTTTCGGTCTCCTACTAGTTTTCCGCCCTCCTCTCCACTCCAGAGCACCGCTCTCAAGACTCGTTACCGTTATGGAATTCGGAGTATTCCGGAGAAAGATGGGGTTGCCTGTTGAGATAGGGTTCAATTTACCCAGAATGAGACTAGTAGACTAAAAAGGACGCGGGTGCCCTGCAGGAGATTTCCAGGGATTCGGAATTCGGGGATATATGACCTATCAGCATCACGGTCGAGTCCGACAACCGATTTTACCTCTTCTTCGATTTCACTTCAGAATTCCTGGAAAACCCCAAACTCATTCCATGATTCCCATTAAATGTGTTGCTCTCGCTTCGGGTAATACGACATGTAAATCACAGAAAATTATTTCGTATCACTGAGCACTACCTAACGAATATAGGCAAGTGCTGGTTGATGTTTACGACCCTTAATTGATTCCAGATGGTCCTTACTCCTAGGAATATGCATAGATGTTCAATTACCTTTACGGTCAGTTCTAACTGTATGACTCATGTTTCAAATGCGGCCAGTTCTTTTATCGTCTGTGTACCGCATCCACATCGTCCCGTTCAGCTGTCCTTAATAAGTAACGATTAGTGTCCATTATCACAGAGACAGGCACACCTTGGGAGAGAAAACAAGAAAGATACATCCAGACAGCATTCTTCCTCTCCTGAAGAATGCAAGTAATCATTGAGATGCAAAAAAAAAAAAAAAAAAACATTTTGGAAGAGTGACCCTCCTAGCCTTTGTTGTGCACTTGCAGGCAAAATAAGACACGGTCGTAGGTCGTAATTACTCCCTAATGTGAGTTTTCACGTACATCCGTAATAATAATAAAACACGGCGATCGCCTCCAGTGTCTCGCCTGGGTTGCGCGATCAGTGTTTCCATCTAATAGTTACAATGCAAACAATCACAAAGCATTTAAGGTGTTGCTTTAAGATGTTGGTATCAGCATTTAACAGAAACACCCTAGGCCTACTAATCAGTGACCAATTGCGAAATAGACACACTGAATTGACCTCCCTTTCCCCAGCCTATGTGAAAATACAATTTTATATAGTGCATAATCACAGGGGTGCCCTATTCACAGAAATGAGTGGTGATGGAATGAATAAAAGAATAATAGCAATAGCAAAGTGATCGAGTAATGGTGTACACGTAATAGTAACTCAATACCTCTCAAATATTTAATCATTCATTGCCATCATTGACTAATCCCCTGAAACAAAGCAACCATAACAACAGAACAACAGCCTGGGTCTTGAGCACGAGCCTACCTACCCGGACTCTCTTGTTATAAACCAATTACTGATTGATAGTTTCCCCCCTTCCCCCAGATTACCATATTGTCCAAACAATGTAAACGGACCCTATGGCCCACCGCAGCTCACAGTGGATACTGGTTCCTAAAATCTATTTGTCCTGTTTATCCTCAGTGTCACCCATAAGATTTCATCTCCTCTCTACAATTCACTCATTATGACGCCCCATTCTGCATGGAAGACACCGATATGTGGCATACCTCAGGGGTCAGTCCTTGATCTCCTCCAGTTTATTATATACATGAATGGCATATCTGATGGGAATTTCAGGCCTACTAGTAAGCCTACTGGTTTTACTGAATTTCAGTCAAACTACTGTTTCCTCCACACGGATGAGAAGTAGGTCATACGGAACAATTTCCCGTGCCCTACCTGACCAATATAGGCTAACGAAAATAAGTATTGGGTAATGTTAACAGCCCTCAGCTGCCATATTGTCCAAACAATGTAAATGGACCCTATGGCTCACCGCAGCCATATTAGATCCTGGTCTTACGACCTCATTCATTCCTCAGTGTCACCCTAGATTTTATCCTCTCCTACTCTAGTCCTTCTTTTTCCCAGCAACCATATACTGAAGCAGTGAGTCCAGAGTCCGAGTCCAGTGCCCCGAGTGTGAGTCCGAGTCCAAGTCCCAATGCACGAGTCCGAGTCCATGAGTCATGTGAATTTGACAATTCGCTGTTTAAAAGTGCACCGTAATGAGAACTTTGGGGGAACATTTTTCAGTTCAAATCAGTGTTGTCTTGGACACCGGCAAATCCACCGCCAAGAACACCAGTTGAGCTCTCGCAGCTGACAACTGATAACTTGACACACCGCACTCCAAACCGTGTTTAGTAATCTAAACACTATTTTGCATCACTCTTGACACTATAGTGGGTTTTAGAGCATATTTTCATCTCGGTAAGCATGTTTAGAGTAGGGCATATTGCCAAGTGGCATTGATACAATTCATACCCATCACATTTAGCACGTTCGGTAATATCCAGTTTGGACGATCAATACCCTTCCTATCAGGTTACATACCCCCTGGGGGCTTAGTCAATCTGCTGATGTACTGCCCTTAGCTCTAAACCCTGCCCCTACCCTGTTACAACTTCAAGCCCTGCTGTGTCTGCACCAAAAATGCTTGCACCAAAGGGACTGGTATCAAAGGCCTATGAACTCGACAGCGCCTTTCTCTTTCTTCCTGGTATAGAGTGAAAAGATGTGAATGATGTTCCAATGCTTCAGCAATTTCGAAATTTAAGGATGTGCTCCTCCGTAGTTCGAGTTACAATTTATTCGCAGTATACGACCTAGACTATTCCATAATGACTGAGCATATTGTTATTGGGTAACACTGACTGCAGTTTGTTTCTCTCACTGTCAACACAATTAGACCAGCCTATACTATATGCATACCTCCCAGCGACGAACCTGGTTCAGGTGGTCCCGTGAGTAAAGGGTTGGGGCCGCCCGCAATGGTCCACCTGTAGATCGCTCATGGTAGGGGAAGTACCCCAGGTAAAGGGGGGGGGAGTTTGGTTTTGGCTGGTCTCTTGTCCGAAGATGGCTGGGTGGATGCTGCTGGTGCCTTCCAGGCACGTGCACCCATTTGTTTAGTGAGTGGCGAAATGAGTGGGGAATGAGTGATATAGCAATGTTGGTCTGCGCCTTTAAAATGCGTCACACAATTTGACACAACAGGGACCGTTACATCTTTTGTGTGAAGTTTTATGCACTAACAATCCAAAATTCTTTCATTTTCACGTATGCGCTAATAAACTTTCCATCCTGCCCTTCTGGTAGTCGTTCATGTTGGTCGCTGGCCAAATCTGTGTCCCAGAACTTCTGTACTTCCAATTCCGTCCGCTGGTCAAACCTGATGGCTCTTTGGCTAGTGATGCCCACCTCTAAGCTAATACTTTTGCCGAGCTAGTCTCTTCTAATTCCACTATAACCCAGATGCTCCTCCTCCCCCCATCTTTTCCAGCGTTTGTGGAAACGATCTTGGATGTTGTTTTTCATACTCTCGCATGGTCCGCCAAAACACTCAATAGTTTAGGACATTAATAAAGCATCTGTCCCTGATGCATTCCTCCTATAGTCCTCCTGAAGTGTGCCTCCCGACTTGCGCCTATCCTTAGCACAAGCTTTAACCGCCTTTGTTATTCTATGGGATGCTACCCTTCTGTTGGAAACATGCTCATGCTGCCAGTTCCCGAAAAAGGGTGACAAATCCAACCCCTCCCATTACAGGCCGATTGCCAATCCCCTCGGTCCTCCTCTCCAAAGTTATGAAACTATAGTAAACAAGCTGTTTTGAACTTTCTTGAGTTTCACTCTCTCATCAGTGCCACCATTATGGGTTCCTCCTCCGGCATGGCTTTACTGGGGACCTCCTATCTTTGGCACCATCAGTGGGGCCCAAACCATTGAGTTGTTCGGTGAAAGGAGGGCTATTGCCCTTGATATCTCTAAGACCTTTGACCGTGTTTGGCACGCCGGATCCTTGCCAAATTACCTTCAATTTGGGGTTTCAGTTCAGCCACCTTCTAACCTCTTGGCCCTTGCCAGTTTTCTTCCTTTCTTTACCGGTCGCTCTATCTCTGTTAAGGTTGTGTTTTCTCTTTCCCTCCTACACTGTTTCTCATGTTTATTCATGAATCTTCTTAGCTCTACTCCTATAGTTTCACTTCATTTGCTGATGATCTACTTCACCCTCTCTGTGCTTTCCTCGCCCCCGGAGCGAACGATTTGTCTACAACCGTTCCCTATTTGCCATCATCTGAAACAATGATCTTCTTCTATTTTGAACTGGGGCCTGCAATCTGTTACCTTTCAACCAATTCTAAAACTCAAACTTGCCTGATTTTCGGTCGCGTGTTTTCTGATGCCCAGCTATTTTCATGGCTGACCATATCCTCCCTCATTCTACTTCTCTTAATATCCTTGGTATTGGAATCAGCAACAAAACCTGTCCTGAAACTCGTCCATATCATCTATCGCTACTAATGCTCTCGAAAGTTGGGCTTCTTATTCCGCACAAGTAAATACTTCACCCCACAAGCTCTTCTGCTTTACAAAGCCCATTCGCTCCTATGGAATAGGGTGCCATATTTGGGGTGGGCTTTCGCCATCCTCTCCTCCTGTCCTTGATCGTATCCCGAGAAAGGCCATTCGTCTCATCAACGATGCATCATCTACTCCTCACTTGAATCTCTCTCCTCGCAGTATCGTGTATCATCATCTCTCTGCCTCCTTTACCGTTACTTTTTATTGTCAATGTTCTTCTGATTTGGATCTGTTGCCCCTTTACTCGAGTTTACTTCTCCATACTCGCTCTCTTCTTCCAGCCACCCGTTTCGGTTCATCTTTCCCACGTCATCGCACCGAAACCTATGCTCGCTATCCTTTTTTGTTCCTCGCACTTAGCGGCCTGGAATAATGCTTCCTCGGGATTATTTCCTCCTGATTTTGAACTCCAGCGGGTCAAGAGTAAAATCAACAAGCTGATCTCTCCTCTTTCTTTTAGTATCTTGTGCTTGGGGGTTTGCCTTTTGTTTAGCATGATGGGTTCGCCCTTCCTCATGTCACTTTGTTTAAAAAAAAAAAAAAAAATATATATATATTTGCACTATACAACACAGGCTCAAAACTTCTCCAGCTATATAATACTAATCCATTCCCTGGTACCATTCAACCTCATCTGATGAGCCCCCCCGGCTCTTACCTCAAGTTTACTCTGCTAACCCTACTCAACCACCCATTCGCTAACACTAACCTTTACACAACATTTCCACATGTAATTGATATTTGCACAACTGGGACCAGTCTCGATTTTGATGTGCCAGGGTTATAGACAAATGTGTTACCAGTTGTGCAAATCCTATCTACAGTTAGTTTGTAGCCATTATCCGGCCACACGCCATATCCTCCATGGCAATGTACGTAATCCATCTAGTTTATCTGTCCAGCGAACAAAACTTGCAGTCAACTTAGCTAGGGTATAAAAGGGTTCATTAGGCCGATCTGTGTAAACTTCCAGTTCAATGCAAGACCCACAAACCATTGTCCATGGTATCGCACAGAAGAACAAAATTTGAAATGTCAAATCAGTAAGCTAGATAGTTTTATTTTTTCGCGCAATAGTAACACAAACAACTACCATAGGACAAGATTTTCTGCGCCACAAGAGTTTACTGCATTGAAACCTCTTTCCCTCCATCCAAATCAAAAAATATTTGCATATGTGCCAAGTTAATACCCACCTTCTTCACTGAATTTAACGACTGATTGTGGACGACTGTATTTTTTTTTTTGACTCGGTAATGGAAATCGTGCTACTTTCATTCAGTGAATGTAAACATTGTGGTAGTATGCATCTACATTTCGTACTCCTCTGCCTTGTAAAGCAAAAACTTCTTCATTCCTTTTTATTGGCGCGGCCCGTCGATGAACTATGCCTGAGAGCCTGTAAACCTCAATGACTGAATAGGCGGCAATAAAGAAATTTCACAATTCCTACAGTTCTATTTCTTTTGGATTGACAAAAATGAAGACATTTTTTGAAGGACTCATCTCTGGACTCATTCAGAAAAAGCCCGAGTCCTGAGTCCTGACAGGTGAGATCCGAGTCCTGAGTTCCCGAGCATTGAAGGTGAGTCCGAGGCCATTGAGCCTGAGTCAACGAGTCCGGGAGGTCATGATTTGGGTCCGAGTCCGGACTTGAGTCCTACAGCACTGCTGCAGGTGTAACCTGACACCCTGTTATTCTTGACTAGTAGCTTAATCATGAAACCCAGTTCCAATCCTTGTCACTTTTTCTAGGTCAGCACTCATTGTTTACAGATTCATGGTAGTAGTGGCACAGGCTATGAAAGACTGAAGTAACAAATCACCTCCTGGGGATTCCCAGATGAAGTAGTAGAGGAATATACAAGGTAGCTGGGTAGAGCCATTCCCATTAATATATTGGTCATTTCAATGCTTCTCACAATTAGGATCCTGAACATTGGCCTGGATTGAACTTTCGATAACATAACAGTTTTTTTTTATGAACTATTCCCATCACAAATAAGCGCCATGTGATGGCTCAAAACATCAGCCGTATCGTATACAATCTTTAGAGGTTATTACAGAAAACGTTATTATTTGGCACTTTTTTGTCCATAAGTGACCTGAATGACTTTGATAGATACCTTTTGACCTTTCGACATTGTCCTTAGATGATGTTTGATCCCCTGAATCCAGAAATGACTATGACAAGCCTCAACGTACAACCTAATTGCACTAATTCCAATCATTTTTGTCCTTTTTAATGAAACAATGGAAAATTACGTAATTTATGCAAATTAGTCACACTAATTGACATTCAGTGACCTTGGAACTGTTGTTGAATTGATCAGGATTGAAGGTGTTCCATTTCTACCAAGTTTCATTGAAATTCAATCAACTCCAAAATCAGCATAAATGAGGCAAAATTGTACTACTTACATGCGAATTAGTCACATTGAATGATCTCTGTCTGTTGACCTCATACCTTTCGTAAAATTCATCATGACTATAAATAAACCATCTCCCACCAAGTTTCATGGAAATCCAACCAACAACCAAACACCAACCATCCAAGCAAATTAGAATACTTATATAGCACATATAAGCTGGAAATCCAATCAGTTCATCTACACTTCATAGTTGTTATATATGCTGAACTGCATCACCAATGCATCTACTGATCAAGAGATATCCTGTACACAAGCTTCCCGGGCCATTTTTCATTGAATATGGCAAATTTAATGAAATTAAGTATGGGTCTTTTCTGACGAAAAGTAGATGGACATCGACAACTCTTCATTGTACACCTTCTACACTCAGGAAGTTCAGCATGACAGCTTCCACGGTTCAGGAGATATCGAATCGCAACATCCGGACAGACAGACGGCGGACGGACGCACAGACAGACAGACAGACAGACACACACACACACACACACAAGGGTATATCTTCCCCCTCTCTGATTTCAAATATCAATTACCTGCTCTCTCAGCTCTCTCTCTCTCTCATTTACCCTTTCTCAGCCCATCATTGCTGAGGTTTCCAAATATCACTATCCACTCCAAGATAGGCGCAAATTGACTACTTCGCAACAGCAAATAGATCTGCGCAGTTAGAGAAACTGCCCTCTCGTGATCCCTGAACTTTCCAATGGATTGCTAACACGTGTTGTTGGACCTCGTATACAAAAAGAAAAGAACTTTCGGCATAAGCCATTGGACCCGCATTGTATAACACAACAGTGGAAAATTCAAGGACATACATGAGGTGATTGAAAACCCCAACACCAGTTGGAGAGGATGGAAGATGTGGGCGGGCCGAGCTGAAAGTATTCCGTTGTGACTTGTGAGCTTTGCATTTGTCCTGTTCCGTGCAGGTGTAATAAATCTGTCACATGGGAATATCAAAATTTGTGTCGAATTCGCAGTGGTCTCTTAACGCATACGTACTGGTATCGTAGCAGCCTCGCAACCCATGGTAGGTGTCTTTCATTACTACGAATAGGCGCGAACGGGCGCAAATGACAGCACAGCTCTACGAGGCTCCGCGAACACAACAGCCACTGCGATGCCAGTACGAATGCTTTGAACATTTCATTTCGCAGCCCGTTGTGAATCCACCACGAATCGCCATGGTGAACGGAGAGGTCGTTACGAGTAGCGCGAATACAAGCGCAAGGCCATTGCGAACTGGGCGAACTTGTCAATGTTAATTCGCGAAGGATTCGCGCCGAAATTCGCCAATGTGGGAACGGGGCATTCATACATGCGCTACAGTTTTCATAGCCCACCAAACTGTGCTGTCAATTTTCATTTTCTCCCAAGGAATAACACGGCACACCACCTCCACACCTGATGTACATCCGCCCTGTGTTCCCCTTCAGAAAATAGACCCATATTGTTCTCTCTTTTTGGCCAGATTGGGGGTTTAGCCTCCTTAACTGGATCCATTCTGCCTCCTCTGGAAGAACACATTCGTTTGTGCAACTTTTACTGAATATAGCTAGCCATCCATACGTCCGTTGCGCTTCCGTTGACCCTGCGTTATTTTACCCATTCTTCTTGTGTGTTTGAGACAACATGGCGCGGTCGAACCAAATCGCGAAATTATCTAATACAGCCATTGGGCTATGATGGCCAGTGTGCTCGTCCGCAATCAAAGCACTTCGGACCTATTTGTTAAACATTTGTTTAGGAATTAACGTTGTGTTCATTTCTCATTTAGGTAAACAAAATGTGGTAAATGTAATGTAAACGATAGGACTGAAAACATTAAAATACTACATGGGACTACAGGGTTTGGGGCGTTCATAGCAGCCAGCTTGACAATGTAAATATTCAACTAGTTGTAATGTAACCCTAGTGGTGGTTAGGGGGATCAGAGAAAAAAACTGTGTTGGATATTATTACAAATTTAAAACACCAAATTGGTTTCATTCCCTGCACCAGACTCTCAAATTACTAATATACGACTCTGTCTTCATTATAGTACGATAATCCCGGTATTCCAGGGAATCCCCGGAAATGGATTGCACAATACCGCGCGGGCACGCGGAAAAATCGGTCATGTATCGATTCAATAAAAAACGCCCGCCCGTCCGCGTCCGAGGAAAAGGGTCTATGTTAACTTATCGAAACCGATTTAAAACGCCCGCCCGCCCGCGTGCATGGAAACGCACCTTTATACACGTAAAATTAATATAACCCTGCGCAAACGGTATCTAAAAGGCCTAAATGGCGCCCCATACCACCATGATCCGTTATCTCTAAAATCGCTCTCTGCGCGATTGCCAAAAAACACGATCGCCACGGAAGGGGCCACGGAACGCTCAACGGATGTATGGATGGCCACCTTATGGCTATATTTACATTCTCCTCAAATATTCAGGTTTATATGTATGGGAATTTCTCCAGTGACAGTATGGCCAAGCAGCCATCACTTGAACATCACTAGTCCTACTCATACGTAATTTGGAGAAAGAGATGCCATGCTGGGTTGGTTGTAGCTTTCAACGGATAGTGGTGTCATGTCTGGTAAATGTTGCCCCGGGTTTCGTAAGAGGATGAAGATAGGGTTACCGTTATCATCTTTGTCCAATACAGATTTATTTTGACGAGGGCTAAATGCACTCAATGGAAGTTCATTGACATGAGGCATAACTCGCGCTCGCAGGCTTCATATAATATTAAAGCCTGCGTGCACAACTTGGGCCCAGGCTATTTTTAGGCTGGCTACTCCAGCGCTAATCGACCAATCGTCCAGTTTTCTCAGGTCTCCTGACAACTAGTACCTCAATCAATATACCCAGAATACTAATCAATCTAGTTATGAAACCCTTGTAAACTTACTTCCCATTGGTTCTTTGCACATGAAAAGTCGATAATAAAACGAGACAGTAGGGGTGAAGTGTGCTTGAAAATTCTGCAGTGACGCACGCGAACGGAGGGATTAATATGAGATACACGCGAACCGAGCTGCAGTTTTCAAGCAGTTGATGATGAACGCAATTGGAACGCAATAATAAGAACCACAGGCAGCTATGCAGTCTGCACAAATGACTTTGTACTAGATAAGAGAGTGGGCAAACCTTTTTTGGAGGGGGGAGTAAATCAACAAATTAAACGAGGCTTCCCTGTAAGATGAAAGTTGGATGAAGATTCACCAACATCGAGCAACGGAGCGGATTACCTGAGATCATCAGTCGCGGGATTTCAGGAATTTAAAGCTGAAATTCATCGACATGAGGCACCCCAATTGGGACTGGACGGTATAATCGGGAGGGCATGTACTCTCTCTCCGTTACTTCGATGGTCGGCAAAATCTCCATCAAACTCCCCGTACAGGTAAGCCTCGTGTGATGTGTTGATTTCACCTCCCATCATGCAACAGCGTTGGCATTACATGAAGATTTTCAAGCTGGCGCTGACCATTCAAATACCAAACAAATTCCATTAAGTGGTTCCTTTTGTTTCTGTATTGTCCTTGTTAATTCTAGGAAAAGTAATACAAACAGTAGTAATATGGTATTCATACATTAAAAATACATGCCTGCTACTTGCGATGAAAATTACGTAATTGATTAATAAGTTAAAACATTTGCAGCAAAGGACTTACTGGCTTTAACTATGGACTTGTGTAAACTTGGCGAAGGTGCTCTCAGAGCTCAAACCAGCTGTGTGCAAGATAGTTTCAACTGGTACACTGCTAACTTTAGCGGCTCTTGTACTGTGTGCCTCATACTGAAACACATCAACCCTTAAAATCGCTAGGATTTCTTTTAACCACCTTGACACTTGACAGGGTATCGTTTGATACCCTGTAGTGAGGATGCAAATGACTTATAAAAAGCTGGGTTTCTGACCCATGTAAAGACCTAGTGACCTAAGTACATCTTTCGGGCGCCGCTCTGTGGCGACCAGCACTGGTTTTTTCGCCTGTCCAATTTGTGTTACTATTTTTGCCTTGTTTCTATCAGTTGATTTCTTTGTTGGTTCCATATGGCCTGGACTCATGAAAGAACATTTCTGTATGTTTTCAACTAGTGACTCTGATCGTTTTCATGGAATATGAGACCGGGATTGAAGCTGCAGGCTCATGGACGTATCCTAACATCCTAGCCTACACACGGAACGAACTACTCGATCTACGTAATAAACAGACAGGGAGCCTTCCGAATGGCTTTGAAAACTTTCCCCGTGAGATTAAACCACGGAAGAGAGGTAAGCGCGGGGGTATCAGGGCACGTAATCAGAAGAAGGGGGACCAAGCCACCACTACCGACCATGATCATGGGAAATGTCCGATCTCTACCCAACAAAATGGACGAATTACAAACTCTCTGCCACATACATGCACGAGTATAGAGAGTCGTGGCTCATTGCGTTCACTGAGACATTGCTTAACGAAAACACCACCCCGGACGCTGCAGTCACAATGCCGAACTTTTCTTTGATACGAAGTGACAGAACAACCGCATCTGGGAAGGGAAGAGGAGGGGGATTGTGCCTATATCAGCGATGGTGCAATAACTGGTCCATAAAACACCAAGTTTGTTTGCCTGACATTGAACTGCTGTCAGTTGGATTACGGCCATTTTACCTCCCACGTGAATTCCCCCAACTTTTTGCATTGTTTTATTGTCTACATTCACCCTCGAGCCGACATCGCGATCGCCAGTGAGACTGTAGCTGAGAAAGTCAATGAACTTCAAGCACGATCGCCCTCTGCGCCGATATTCATTGCTGGGGACTTTAACCAATGCCGATTAGACAATGTTCTCCCAATCGGCAAACAGTAAGTTGACATTCCGACCAGGGATACAGCTATCTCGACCTTTGTTATGGTAATATCGCCGGCGCCTACAAATGCAAGAGCTGTCACCAACGTGGGAACTCTTATCATCTTAACATTCAGCTTTTTCCGGTATACAAGAAGAAGCTGAAAAGAGCGTCGGTGGTTCCCAAGCAATGCTACGACTGGTCTGATGAAGCAACATGAGCCGACTAAGAGCCTGTCTGGACTGCACCGACTGGACGTTTTCGTCGAATCAGCCGACACGCTTGACCAGGCAGTGGAGGTAATCACTAGCTATATTACCTTCTGTGTGGACTCTAACATACCCTCCAGAACAATCAGGGTCTTTCCGAACAATAACCCTTGGGTTTCCAAAGATACTGATGAAGTTCTTAACATTAAAGAATCATTATCCCTTACGTGCTGTAATCGACTGGCTGACGTCGAGTAATGTTCAAATACAAATCAAGGAACAGGTGAATACATGCAAGGATATGTACAGAGAAAAAATTGAGACCAATTTTCGTGATAACGATTCTAGAAGTGCGTGGAAAACATGGCAGTGCCTAGCTGATTATAAACAAAAGCCTAAAGTCCCGCAATCAATGGTTTGCCAATCGTTTGTAAATGAGCTCAATGATTTCTATTGTAGGTTTGACGTTCATGATTTTTCCGCAGGAAAACAATGCAGTTGCTACGATTATCGGCACGAAGGTTGGTGAGTCGACTGCACGTGTGGAAGTGACAGAGCAAGATGTCAGACGTGTCCTTGGCAAGGTCAAGGTCAACAAAGCCTGTGGACCTGATAATCTTTGTAATAGGGTACTGAAAATGTGCAAAGACCAGCTGGCAGGAGTTCTTACACACCTGTTTCAGCGATCACTTGACTGTGGTGAGATTCAGAACTGTGGAAAACTTCACTCATTTGTCCCTCTTCCAAAAGTAAACAAGAGCACCAATGGTGCTGTAGCTCAAACTGCACGAATGAACCAAGACAAATCAAAATTATGTGTCATATGTTAGAGATCATGAAGTCAAGAAGGCAGTCGCAAACAATTGCATATTGTGCCCCGTAACAACCTTTGACCTTGATCTTCATATGCCACCAGCTGTCCTTAAAGTCCATAAACATTGCTACTCAGTTCGGTCAACATCCATCAAAGAATAACCAATCGAGAGAGAACGAGGCGTGGTGATCTTCCCCAAGTGTCTCGGGGCCCGGCTTGCACAATCAGTGGTTTCTACCATTAGAATGAAGCAATTGACTTGCTAACTATACATCTTGAGTTGAGATGTAGTTTACACAACTCTGAGGAGAATTGCCACACATGGAAATGCCAATGGTAAAAATGTGTTAAATGGTACACCTAATAGCAGATTTATGCTGAAATCTAGTCAGTTCATGTACCTGCCATCTTGATTATATGCCAAAGTCCAAACCACATCATTATAGCTTCTAGGTCCTGGCATAATCTTCTGAGAGGTAAACAAGAACATCTAGGAATGGGCAAAATTACTCATTAATTACGGTGATTGGTGCCTAAATTCTGATAGAGCACCGACACCTAACTCTGAATGTTGTTGCCATTAATGGATCAATCAGTATAGCTGTCAAACACCATACAGAAAAAATGCCCATTATTCATTGTGGCTGCGTCCTGGTTCTGCTATTGCGCATGTGAGTGCACATGTTGTATCTGTCTGGGAATGGTTTCACAATAAGTCTGGCAGTCGGCTGTAAACAGTCACCTGGAGCATGAATCTTTTGCTTCTCCAGTTAGAGAAAGTGATCCTGGGATTCACTGATTGTCTGTGGATGGAAACGTAACATGGGGGTCCTGGGAACAGGTTAACACCCCTGCCTTGATATCATTTGACCACTTCTTGGAGAAGAGTAGGGAGTTATCCAGGTCAAAATAACCAGGATCCTAGATGAGGTTGAATGGGTTCATGGAATGCGTTGAAAAGCTGTAATCAGTAAGTAAGATCAAGAAGAAAGCCTACTGGGCATAGAAATTTAATTATGGGTGACATTGTGTTACACACGATGGATTCTTAACCAGTAGTCTTTTATGTGTATGGTACTGAGATCATACTGATAATCTCGAGACAAACAGATGGTTACATGAGAGTATTGACAGGTTATCTTCAAATTTGTTGTAGTTGTGTTTGTGTGTGTTCAAGCCGCATAGTCCCTCCTCAAGAACCGATTAGACGTGGCTGTGAGTGCAATATCTTAGAGGTGGGATAATACAGTGGTGGAGGCTGCACTTGGCATGGTTGCAGCCAGGATGATGCAAGAGGTGACGGATCCGGGAGCTCCGAGGCCCTGGCCAATACATATGAGCATGTCATATGAATCCTAAATGTATAGCGTGCCTTGCACTTGCTAGGAAGCAGTGGGGATTGTTGCTGAATTGCAATTGCCCTGTATATTGTTCAAAACACACTCATTATTTTTTTCTTAATCTATATAATATTGCAATTGCACGTATTCAGTTCTGATTTCATTCCTAATAATTTCTTCAAGAAGGGGTGGATCTAGGCAATTGATTTCTAATTAATGATCTATTTCTCTTGAGGTTCATTACTTACTGCCTTTTTCAAGGGTTATTTTTTGTATTATACCAGAACCTAAGAGTGGATTTTACTCTAAATTCAAAAAATCTGAAGGCTACCGACACTTGCGTCCATGCTCCACAAAAACATTGCAGTTACTGCCGCATCTGCAAAAACCTTTGCATTCTGTCTTTAGGGGTGGAGGGGTCTGGAAGGTGATTCGCAAGTTTTTTTTTGTTCTTCTTATATTTGCATTTTATTCAGATAGTTGTAATATTCATATTAGCATAATTCCATCTAAATCATTATATTAAGTAGTCCCAATGTTTGCACATTTTAGGGTGGGGGGTCACCTCCTTGATGGATTTGCCTATTCTCTATTCATCTCCCTTCCACTTTGTACATGCAGGTCCTAAAAACTACAATTCTCTCAGGCTGACCACACTACAGCTGCAGTATGCAAGTTGTAACTCGTCACTCAACAACTCCTTCCAGTGGCATGGCTACCTAATCAATGTCCACAAGGGCTATTTTGTGTATAGCTCGTAGGTTCCTTTGTTGTTATTAATTTCTGACATGTGTCTCCAAACATGATCTTTTCGATGTTCAAAATAGTACTGAAAACTCTCCACGTTGGTTATCTATGACTTGGAGTTGCATAAAACTGTAATTTGGGACATCCTATTCTATGGTGGGGAAATGTGTGGGGGCAGGGGGGTTTGCAGGCTAATGGGAGAAGTAACCCAGTATGGGGAAATAGAGAGTCATCAAGGAAATTGATTTATAGGGGGTTACTAGTGTAATTTAGGTTTTTTTTAATTTTTTAAACATTTATAATTTTTGGGAAATCATTGTGAGGGGGTGTTGGGGGGAATGATTGGGGGGTGATTGGAGGGGATTGGCAGGCTGCATGGGGGCTGCAACCCAGTATGGGGAGATAGAGAGAATACAGGAAATTCGAATCTGGAATTCAAATCTGGGGATTGTGCTCCATGTACGGCACATTGCAACTGACCCGTGCTTCAAATATTAAAAGCATTTTGCATGATTAACATGATGGGCCCTAGGGACAAACTTGGACCTAAGCCAGAATTCGCTGAACAACCCTGATGGACCACTAACCAAGGAGCATTACATTAAAAAAAAATCAATTGGAACTTGAGATTCATTCGAGTACTAATTTGTTTATTTATGTGTGTTGAGAGATGCATTTTGATGACCACTAACCAAGGAGCATCACATACAAGAAAATCAATTGGAACTTGAGATGCATTCGAGTACTAATGTGTTTAATCCCATGAAATTTCATAAAAAATGGGCCCTCGGGGCCAAGAGTGGGACTTGGACTTCAAAGTTCTGAACACCCCAAGGTTCGACTGTTAGCCATCATCGGTACAGAAGTCAGTACTTTGCACAAAACTTGAAAAAAAAAGAGGAGGAAAGAGGAGAAGCATTTTGCGGTAATTTCAATGATGGAGCTCTCGGCCCACACTGGGACTAGGGTCCCAAATCCCGGGCCACCATGAAGGTATGGCTATTAGACCATCCTTATGACCGAACATCGGCACTGTGTAACTAGATCTGTAGGAAATACTATATTTCACAGTTTTTCATATGATGGGCCCTGGGGCCCAAACTAGGCCTTGGGCCCTGAATTCCTGGATGAGCCAAATGGCCCTCTACTGAAGGACCATTACATGTAACGTTGAAGAAAAACAATTGAAGCTTGTGGGGAGGAGATGCATTTCGAACACCATTGTGTGAAATATCATAAAATGGGCCCTAGGGCCCGATTCCGATTTTGGAACAGAAAATCCTCAACACCCCAAAGGTATGTCTATCAGTCCATAATTATGACCGAACATCAGCACTGTGCAACAAAATTTGTAGGAGATAAACGATTTTACGGTATTTCATATAATGGGCCCTAGGGCCCAAGTGGGTCCTGGATTCGCAAAATTTCCTTTGGACGTACGTACCCTATAGGCCCTCTAACCCAGTACCATTAAATGTAACCTAGAAGAACATCAAATAGATCGTGTGGGAGGAGATGCATTTCAAGTACTATTGTGTGAAATTCCATAAAATGGGCCTTTGACCCCAAGTGGGCCTTGGACCAAAAATTCCTGAACACCCCGAAGGTACGGATGATAGACCATCAAATGGGGTACCCGAACTCAGCACTGCGCACCAAAATACGTAGGAGGAGATACATTTGAAATTTTCAACATAATGGCCTATATTGCCCCTTTAATGGGCTTTGACCTTGACCTTCACAAGGTCAACATGTCCATGGGGTCAATGAAAACATTGTGTACAAGTTTGGTCGACATCCATTGAAGAATGGCCCGTTGGGAGCCAAAAAGGCAATTGTTAACACACTAAATAGATAGATAGACAGAAGGATAGATAGAGTGACATGCAAATTCCAATAGCTCAACCAGCATAAGTGGTTTGCGTGAAAATGGGCCAGCCCAATGATTTCAGGCCTGTTGCTCTCACGTGCAGTGTTAGGAAGTGCTTTGAAAAGATTTTATTAGGAAATTTGTTGAAGCAGACTAACGCCTACCTACTGTAGACCCAATGCAATTTGATACCGTGAAAAACGGGCGTTGAGGATGCCGTGCTACTTTATTTGCACAATGCGCTCTCACACCTGGACAAACCTAAAACTTATGTAAGGTCAACCTTCATAGATTTTTCCAGTGCCTTTAACACACTTGTTCCACATGTTCTGGTTCAGAAACTAGAAAATATGAATGTAAATCCTTATTTAATAAGGATTATCCATGACTTTCTCTTACAGAGGCCACAACGGGTCAAGGTGGGCCAAACTATTTCTGATACCCGTGTTTGAGCATTGGTGTCCCACAAGTGTGGGTGTTATCGCCAATTCTGTTTTTTGTTATATACCAGTGAATGTGTAAGCAGGAATGAAAATTGCTCAATTATAGAATATGCAGACGACACAGTGATTACGGGGTACCTTGCAGGGGATGGGAGTACTGATAGTACTTTAATGGGTTCGTTAGATGGTGTGAGTTCATTTGCTACAACTAAATGTTACGAAAACAAAAGAGGTAGTAATGGATTTTAGAAGAAAGAAACCTGAATCTGTTCCTGTTATAATCCACGGCAATGTCGTTGAGCAAGTGTCTGAGTACAAGTACTGGGTACCCGGATTACGAACAATTTTGATTGGTCAATCAATACAATTGCAACACAAAAGACAGCAAACCAACGGCCTGTATTTTGTTCGGCAAGCGGAAAAAGTTCACACTTGGACAACACACTGCTAGTTTTTCTATTTCACAAATCGGTAATCCAATCTGTGCTCACGTTTAATTTAACTTGTTTCTTCAATAACCTGACACAAATAAACAAAGCAAAAATTGAGCGTCCTCGCAAAGCAGCTGAGAGGATTATTGGTCAACAATTACCCACAATAGAAAGCATATACAAGGAGAGAACGCTGTCCAAAATCATGACAATAATGAAAGATACTACGCACCCTTTCTACACATATTATAATTATAACAGATCTGAGGTGCGTCTGTGTGTTCCATCCAGTAGGAAAGTTCGGTACAGGCAATCTTTTGTCCCCGATTCTATACATTTACTCAACAGCAAAGTTACCAGATAATTTGTTGTTTTCAGTTTTCTGTAACGGTTTAAGTATCATCTTTTCCGTTGTTGCTGTGTTATGTAAATATATGTAAAACATCCATTGCATAAAGAATTTCCTTAAAAAGGACAATAAACGGAATCAATCAATCGATCAATCAATCAATTATCTATCCAGTAACAGTCATAAAAGATGAAATTAAATATAATTCTGGACATTATTATTGAAGAAATCAACGTTGCGTCCACAATGTAACCAATCCCCAGGATCAGTTGCCTGATGAAGTCCATAGGTTGTGGACGCAACGTCAATTTCGTCGATAAAAATGTCCAGATTTAGATTTAATTTCATCATCTAGGTACTTTGACAAAAACAAGAAAAACACTTAACCTTTCATCTAGGCTTCCTCTAGGATTACCCTGGGTTGCGCTTTGCCGGGCCTAGATTGTTTAACAAGGTCCTCAATTGTGAAGATGTAAGAATCCGCTGTTCCATGCATACATGCAACTTAGGAGATCTCAATGTTTGAATCCTTTGTGCTGATACGAGAGCCACGAGCATTATTAATTTATATGTGAGGCTCTTGAGAGGTAAACCCTCCAAAGGATGTTGCATACGGAGGTAGTTGAGTACCACAGAAACATCTCATATGCCTGAATATCTACACGAGTTGTTCTCAAGTGAAACACGCCCTTCATAAACCGTGAGATTGAAGGGTGGGACCCAATGGTGTTGTTGAAAGTCAGGAACGCTGTGATGAAAGTGCACTTCGGGCAGTGTTTAGTCCACTATAACCCAAGCCTTCCTGGAATAGCCACAGTTAGAAATTCCAACACATTTCTTACAGAATTCCTTGGATTGACAAAATTCAGTTCATCGCCTGTGGTATGTGGTGTATATATTGTTGCTGAGTACTTGCTCTCCACGAGGACGATATATGTCAATACTGTAGTTGGGCAGACAACCCTCTCTCCCCAAGAACCGACCGTAACGAGCCGGCCATGCTATACTGATTAGCTTGTTGCCCAAGGGATGAATTACCTGGTCAGAAGTGCCGGGAAGGGACAGAGACTTTTTCCGTTGGAGGTATCAGCCGTGGCATATCTGTTGGATCAACAGCGCGTGCGGTGGTGTACCACGCTGTGTTGGCCAATTGGGGACGATGAGAATTCCAGTGGCCCGTTTTTGTAGAATTCTCTCCAGACAGTGTGATTAATCATGGCTGAAGGTAGGCAAATGAAATAAACATTGAATGAAATCATCCACAAATAAGGCATTTACATCTGGCTTCCAAGAGACATACGGACTGATCTGCTTGTTCCAGCTGGAGGCGAACAGGTTAACATCAGGTTTTCCCCATATTAGAGTGATTTTCTGAAAAACAGAAGATTGCAATATCCACTCTGTGTTTGCGTTCAACCTATGTGACGGACTATCTGTCTTCTTATTGGCTTTGCCAGAGATAAAGTGGCACATAAGCCATATGCCTCTCTCAATGCACCATCGCCAGATCTGTTTTGAGATGTCATTGCATTCGACTGAACGAGTACCCCCCCCCCCCCCCTCCATTGCATTGATATGTGAAATTGCAGTGGAGTAATCACACATTATTTTGATGTTGCTTACTCTTATTGTGAAACATAGGCAATTTGATGACCATAAGAATAGTCAATAAGCCTATACATTTATATGGGGTAAGCTAATACTGGGAGACCAACCACATCCGGCTTTGGTGCCTGTTGTGATGCAATAAGAACCCCAGCCAATGCAGGAAGCATCAGTGGACATACACACATCTGTTTCGTCAGCTCCCCGCCGCTTTCCCTTTTTTTTTAAAAGGAAAACAAAGGGCTTGAACCTCCCCTCTGGCATTGTAACTCTTCCTCTATACGACCTTGTGCCCTGACGGCGCCATGTAAAGGGGTCGAGGCAACGCTTGCTTACTTTGTTTGCTTCTGAATGTCAGTAACTTTCTGTGAAACGTTATACCAAATGCTCCAAAGTGACTGGGACAGTGTTAGAGCAAAGAGCCGGAAATTCGGTTTTGAGTTCCGGTTTGATCATCTCACGCCTAAAGAAATTAAGCGCTTTATTGCAGGGCCCAAAAAGCCATAGCAACAGTCAGGGCGGTGACGATAGCTCCTTTATCTGGAGGTGTTCTAGAGCTGACAACCTCACTGAACAGGCCCGCGAGTGTGATCATGGCCTTCACGTGACAGACTTGAAGTCGCTGCAGTTTCACATCATCCTTTTTTGTTTTAAGGTCTGCCCAGATCTCCTGGTTACCGTCGTGGCCTGAAGCGACTTGACATTGGAGAGCCGCAAGTATATATATTTATATTTATTTATTCATTTTCTCTTGAGCTGTACGTCGCCGAGCCCTCCTGAACACAGACCATCAACTAATTTTGCCACTTTCTCTTGAACAGGTTAACCCAACTCAATCTGTTTTCTCCAAGTCGGCCATCAAACTAGCCAAAAGTACTTCAGTTCCGTCCTCATGAGCTCCTGTATTTCGTTTATCTAGTCTTGTCCTGGTGCCGGCACATTCGGCACAGCCTCTACAGAGTAATCTAGTCCGGTTTCCTCCATGATTATGACAGAAGCTCAAGTTCGGACTGACGACTTGCCAGAGGCACTCTCATGTTTTTCTTCCAATTTTGAACAGTTCTCATTCAGGACGTAAAAGAGCCAGACTGAGGCTCTGCCCTGTATACTGGCACGACCATCAGTCAGTCACCGAATTGTCACATTGACTTCTCTGGTTTATACGATTGCATTCTGGATGCAAATGACCGAATCATGATATGGCCGACTTATGATACAGTCACTATACAACAATTTTGAAATGTTGCTGTGTGTGAGCCCAAACAGGCCTAGGCCTAGGCCTACAGTGCAACTGTAAATGTAATGTTCAACAGCCGAAGGCTAAATACAGTATACTGGCACGGCCATCAGTCGGTCACCTAATGCCACTAGCACTTGACATCGCTGCGTTTATAATGCATTTAGGCCTAGGCCTAGGCTATATGCAAATTGCACCAAGATACTGACCGACGTAGGATACACTCACTATAATAATGATTTGAACGAGACTTTTGAATGAACAGCAATGAAAACACTGGATTTCCCAATAACCGGTGCCCAATCCCATGTGAAATATATAGGCCTAATTGAATGTCCAACTCTTCTTGCCCCAACGTTCAAATTACTAGGCTCCCTGCATATGCCAGATGCACAGGATGTGTCAAATAACACTGCAATCGTGATACACCCGTTCCGCGAAACAGAGTGGATGATAAATGGCTGAAACTTTTATTCAGAATAACGTAATTACCTCGTGGTCGAAATCTGTTTCAACACAACTGGGGTCGCAGGAAAACCGTTACAGCAGTATAAAAGGCCATGAAATCGTCAGGAACTGTTAAAAAAACGCTAAATTATAAACTTTTGGCCTTAGCGGAGTTGAAAGTCTGGGAAATAGCAGTCCGTTACCACCCTCTACTATATACTGTACTGACGCTGTGACGGATATAATATAACTAGACGTCTACAAAAGAATTCATACCAAGCGTGAGCGTATGCTGACTACTACTCCTGATACACACAATCACAGAGGAAAGGCAGGATATCTTACATGTGAGGGTCGTAAATGAACACTGAAGTCCGGTCGACTGAATGTATCTCATGTAATGCCGTAGTGTTGCATGATGGGATGTAGAATCCCTCCATTCGCGTGCTGGCACTTGCAGAATTCCATCAACTTCAAATCTTCAACCCTACTGGTCTCGATTAATTTTATATCTGCTACATGACGTCACGCTTCACTAACGTGCTTATATATAATTTGAGCTTGCGTCATCATCAGAGCAAAGAGCAGAGTGAATTCAAAACTAGGTAGGAGTCCTATATCTTTTTGAAATACATTATAGTTGGCCCGGCTGAGCGGAGGGACCGCTTTTCTCGGAACGCAGAATTTGACCTTCATTGCAGGGGATCGTCAAACCACTGGGAACACCAATTTTCATTTCACATGAGACGTACATTCTAACCATCTTTCAAATTTTCCCATGAAAATTGTTTTGTGCGGCTGATGTAGATAGGAATAAAACTTCCAACAGCGATTTAGGTAGAGTTTTCGTTATATACTGAACCGTCGGTCTCGGCCAAATTTATATGCCAACTGCTGTCAGTGTTGCAGCAAGTTGCCTTACTCCCTTTGTTAGATTAAACTATCTGTTTCCTTCTTTCTAAACGAATTAGGCAAAATTTACTCGATTTTAGGGTCCTATTCTGTCTCCTGATCACATGAATGTACTCACGCTGATTGAAAAAAACGGTGTTGTGTGTATTTAGTCGGTACAATTTTCCAACCTTCCTGTAGGATAAGTCACTGATCAGGGTGACCTTGAAGCCAATACGCCAATTACTGACCAGATCCCAGGTTATTTTAACGAGCACTGACCGGACGATTCGGCCGTCAGGGTTCGGGGTTCGGACGGATTTCAAGCCACCGTGATTGTAATGACGAACAAAATGGAATTTTATCCTCTCATTTCATTGTTAGGCAAAACTACAATATGATGTTTGTACTGATCTCCAGTTGGCATTAGGTTGGTTTGGCATCCCGCCGGCTCTCGAGCTGTTTTTTGTCGAACCTGGCAAAAATTTGTTTTGAAGAAAATTTGTTCTCTGATCTAGCTGCGCCTCCTTCAATAATCTCGATACGGCCTGCTGAGAAGCCTGCCGAGACTGACGCGCCCGTGGATTGCCCTTGTATCTGTCGATGTAGGCCAGGCTATATGCCGACTGCGCAAGAACCTATAATATAATGATCCACCTGATGAGGAGTGTTCAAGGCCTTTCTTGGGGCGTTGCCCAGTGTGCTGATCAAAAGGGAGGTCTGTGATTCCGGATCTGGTGCTAGATAACAGACAAAACGTAAATTACGTTTAGGTTCGGGAAGTGAGGGTAGGCGTACATATCGATTCCGAGGGCAATCGCCCTGGGGGGCACTGGGTTATGTTTGCCCATTTATTGGCAATCGCAACTCTATTACGCCGTTTCTTTAGACAGCATGTCCAAATAAGTGAGAGTCTGAACTATGGGCGATATGAGTAAGGGCGATGAGTAGCAGTTGTTTCTAGGGAAGTCGCTCGAGTTCTTTTTTGATATTAAGACCACAAATTTCTCAGAAATGGGATTACTTGGTACCCATGCCATGTTTTCCGATACCAGGTGTCGAGCCCCGTAGTTAAAAAGTGCCTTTTAAGGAACGACACAATGAGTGGATGTGTCCCTATTATAGGTATATCGACTGACAAGGCCGATGGTCCCGATCCTCGCGGTGTTCCACACTGTATCCCAGCTCAGAGTGTTATGATATATGAGGAAACCAAGTGCCTTGACTACAGTGGGCTAAATAATAATAATATATATATCCTATTATATATATATATATATATATATAATATATATATCTATAATATATATATATATATAATATATATATATATTATAGATATATATATATATAGATATATATATATATATTCTTATATATATATATATATATATATATATAATATATATATATATATAATATATATATATTTATTATATATATGGTGGTTCACTAGCACTGCCGAGGACTAGTATTGTCCGAAAGCTCTGATCCAAAACATTATCGGCTGTTTTACTCACAATTTTTCTAGCTCAATCGCTATTGTGCATCTCATTCGAGATCAAGCTATCCTTTAGTATAGCACATGTTGTTACAGTTTTTGCCTCTTGTCTATAATATATAGATATATATATATATAAATGGCGTGCTGTGTGTGTGTGGTTGTGTGTGTGTGTGTAGCTTACTTAAGCAGGAGTGGGAGGTCCAGGTCACTGCCGCCAATATAGATGTCATAATCTCAGTGAAAATCGGGGGCGGGGGCATGCAAGGCCATTTGAAAGGCAAGTAGTGGGTAACAGAGCACCCCTATAAAAAATTGACATTTTCAATTGGTCTGTGGGCCAACTGGGACTGAGTAGTATGCATTCTTAAAATTTATTTAAAAAAAAAATCTGATGACGTCAGCAAGCAGTTTTGCTACATGATGTTTCGCACAGGACAATTGTTGACATGATGATATAGACGGACAAGTGTTTCAATTTTGAGTTATAAGGATCATCTGATCTGCTAACGCTCCTTCGAACAGAAGAGAATAGGAACATCTAAATTCTCCCAGGCAATGGGTTGTGGGTTTAATGACCCCTTAACTGACTAGACTGCACCAGTCGGCCAGCTCTGGCAACGCCGCTGTGGGGAGAAACTTGCATGACTTGTCTCTGAGGGTTCGATTCCGTGTTTAGAAGACGGCTGCTCCTCCAGCACCGTACCTCCCCGTCTGCTCAAAATGGTCTGTCCTCGGCGTAGCCTCGGGGACTCCCCTACCACCACCTCTTTCTCTCTACCTCGTGACGCCTCTCTACCCCTCGTTGCACTGCCGCTAGCCTGGCTGTTATCCCCACTGTAAAACAAGCGTTTACTCTGTTAGTAGTTCCAGTAATGTTCTGGAATTTCTTTGATACGTCACCGAGGCCAGGTTGGGTGATTGTGGTAGCTCTTGAGCACAAGTGACACGGACTTGGACTTGTCCTTCATGCCAGGCTGAAACATATGAAAATATGATTGAGAATTTGGCAAAGCACACAGAACGCAAAACGTCCGGGATGCGCGTAAGCAAAGATGCTTATCAACTGTCTTTGAACCAGTGAGTGTCTCATTATAAAGCATGACGTTATTGCCGTTAGATTTTGACATATAGCCATCTGCAATCTCTGAAATTTGGCATCGCTCGTCCTGGGTGTTCGCAAATGCTCCCAAATTAGCCTGTTCAGGAGCGGATCCAGAGGGGGGCGCACCCGGGCGCGCCCTCCCCCCATAAAAAAAAATCTCGGTTAGGGATTTTTTTGTTGATCGGCTCCTGCACTGTCGACGCGCCTTCTCTACTGTTTTTGACACACGTGTCAGAGCCACTCACACGCATCGTCGTTCAGTCCGTTTCCTTTTTTTAGTCTTTTCTTGCTACTGAGACCTTCTCTGCACGCGCCCATCTGTTCCCACAGCGAAGAAACACCAAGATGCGGATGGCTTGCATTGTTAGTATCTTAGCTCCGCCAAAGCATCGCGACCTAGGCACGGCAAACCTTCTAGTAAACGGGCCCGAGTGCGAGGTCAAGGCGCTGGTATTTGCGACGCATCTGTGGGGATTCCCCCCATGTTAGAGCGGCAACGGCGGCTTTGATGTGTGCGACGAGAAAACCATATCTTCGATGCTGAAGAAGAAACATTCCGGATCGGACAATTGGCGTAGCCCCTGGCGGGTAAAACACGGTGGGGCACGGCGGAAGGGAACCTTTTCCCCCAACTTCCAAAAGTGGGGGGATATCATATCGTTCGCCCCCCACTTTTCCGGTCAGTAATAAAAAAAATAGGACATGCCGATTTGGTATCCCTTAAAACTAATTCAATTTTTGTCTAACGAACACAAAAATCGCGCTGGAAATTATCTTAAGTCCACTAATCCCGGTGCGGACCCCAGAGTAAAGATATGGACCCGACTAGAGCCGAATTCGAAAAGATTACCAATGTTCATAACCCGAATTTCGCATTTAACTTGAATAGTCCAAGTGCATATTTGTTTTGCGCGCAACTGTCGTTTTTATACAGAAGCTTGTAGGCACACATAGGCACGACTCTTGTCACCATGTTCAGAACACTCAGTTTTGTTTCAATGGAATAATTCAGAGCTTGGGGACAGACTGCACCCCCCCCCAGCAAAAAAAATCTGAGACTGAAAAAAACTTGGGGGAAAATTGGCAGAGAGGAAAAAGCAAAGTGAAAAAATGCCGTTTTAAATTTTTGCAGCCTTTTCGATAAATGCCCGGAAAAATGCAATTTTTTTCGCGCTCAGCGCGCGCCGGCAGTTCACGAAGTGAACTGACTGTAAAAATTTCTGCTCCCGAATTGGAATGGTCCCGTCGCTATGGCTTCTCCTCGATCCCACCAGGGATCTGTCGGTAGACCCTGGATCCCACGACAAACAAGCAGGGAGGGGGGAGGGGGAGAGAACAAGGTAGGTAATACAAAAAAGCATAACAATGTGTGATAGTCTGCTAAATCATCCTTAGTACTGCACACAATGAACAACTTGAGTGGATGCCTCTGTCTAACACTCAAACATCAAAAGCTGGGATGATATTCAGCCGACTTGGGCAAGGCCTTTCCGTCGCTTCTGGGGGGGCTGAGAATCTGAAAATTGTAGCGGGTACGCTCCGCGCCAACCGATGGTTAGCGTTCGCTCAGATGATCATTTGCATTCGATGTGCCACACCCCCCACTTTTCGAAACGGATCGACGCCCTGTTTGTAGCTACTTGTTTTGTCGTGTCAAGCGTGGAGTATGGTAAATGTCCCAAGACTCGCGACAAGAGCGATCCTTCGGTCGTAGATGGCTACTGTGTGAAGACGACTAATTGATTTACGGTTATTTGGCCTTGTTCTCAAACGGATTTACCGGTTTGCATGCGCGCAACCATAGGGATTGGTATGTCTGTACTCGATTCACATCACGGAAATCACCCCACCCCTCTTGGAGAAATCTGTATCCCTGCATGGTCAAAGGATTTGCTATAGGTGCCCACTCAATTTACTTACAATGGGGATTGACAGAAAACCAAACGTAAGGCATGTTTAGTAGGGATCGTGTTTTATCGTACTTTTATACATACCAACCAAATTGACCAAATATAACTTTTTCATAATTCCATAAGAATGCTCATTTTACATCACAGGATCCTGTACACTCAGTAGGAAAGGTTCAAGCTTGATCGGGCGTTGAGGGGCAAAGTTTTGGGCAATCGATGATGGAGGAATACATTTCACCAATCTTTCTCAAAATGACTTCATTATTTACGCACACCAAAAACCATATAGGCCTGTACACCCCCCCCCCAGAAAGCTCTACAGTCAGTTGATCTTGATCGGGCATTGATGTGTGTCTCGTTTGTGTGCAAGTGGTAGACCTCTCGTATTTCAGATACCTTCAAATTCATCCAAAACCATGTTCATTTCATCATCACGATTGCGATAGTAAAGAGTCAAATTCCATACGCGCAGGGAACATCTTTGTGAAGAACTTTGTCCATTAACGGCACCAAAAATGTTGTTATTGGGATCCACTACTTGCAAAATTGTCGTTAGTACTAACGTTGAAAAGTTTCTTAAATCCAGGAGCTATGAAACTCTTACGGACCACCAGGTGTTCCTCCAAAATCAATGAAACAAATCATCCCATGACTTTTTGGGTATGCTTTTTCCAACTAAATACACGAGAAATGGCGTTTCCGGACATCTGGGAGGTCTCTCAGACCAAAATTTTTCTGGTGCGCTCACCGCCACCCCTGGTGGGCGCCTCCGCGTTTTTAAGATGGTCAACGTGATGAATTATGGATGATGAACCTCATGCATTGGCCCCACACACTCCCTGATCTCGGCACCCCCATTTGGCCCCCTACTAAAAACAAATATATGGCTATGCCACTGATCAAATAGTGCGTTCAAATCAAATTAACCAGTTCAGGATTAGAGAATTCAGCGAACCCCCGCCCGATTATTTGGGGGCTCCGCGCCTCCTTACTCCATACTCTTCTCCCCAATATATTATGTGTAATTTTTGGCGCCCCCTATAACCGAAAATCTGGATACGCCGCTGACTGTCGCCATGCGTAAATCTGGCAATTGGGGCGCTTGATAGCGCTGCTAGTACTTTGAGTAGAGCTTCTTAGATTTTCATAGGCCATTTCCTCCTTTGTCAGCTTTCCCGAGAGGAGAAAACATGGCCGCCTGTATGGGGTAGCGCTTATCCATATCAACGACTAATTGACCATGATAGCATTGAAGGCCATACTTGTTTCTTCCCAATTCAGGGGAGCAGAACGGAGGCTTCATCATTCCCTGCATAGCAATCGCGCGAGTATCTTCTCAAGGGACTGTGAATCCTAAAATAGAAACCTAATCACGCCATTACGCTGTCGATAGTAGCACAGAGGCTGGTGTAAATAGCCGGTCTTCTGTTAGGATCTCGGCTATGCTGCGTGTCTGTTAGCACCTTAAGGTTGGTTCTGCCTTCAGCCAGCGCCAGCGGAGATCATGTTGGGGGCAGAATCGAATCCAGACTGCTCTGCCCCGTAGTAAGATCCAATGACTCAGAAAGTATCCTTTTTTGTGTGTTTCATAGTTGTCTTTTTTCAGGCTAACGTACTTGGTTCGGGTAGTACAATTAGTCAGCCACGGCCGATCGAGAGCTGCCGTACTTGTTACAAAGCCGGAATTTCGGCTGTGAAGTTAGAATCGGCCTAGATGATTGGGGCAGTAATTTCAGCTACTGCTCAATGACGCCGAAATTCCAGCTGTAAGAGTGGCGATAATCATATCTAATTGGAATTGTATTGCCCTGGATATGAATAATAAATAATCGGGGATTGCCAAAGTGAGCCCTGAGTGGAGACAATTCTATTCACAAAACTTCTGTTTTAAAACAAGCAGGTAAAAAAAACAAAAAAAACAACAAAACAAACAGGTGGGATTCTCCCACAATGTTCAAGTCAGTACGAATTGTGAGTATCAAGATTTACCAATGAAATTTACCATTTTAGCAGATTGAAAAATGGTTTAAGAGGTTTAAAGTTGAAATGACCAACTTGATGTAATCAGAGGAAGTAAGTTGGGGCATTAGGTACTCTACTCACTAAGATAGCCTAGTATTAATGTGGGCTCCAAGTAAATTCACACCAGCTAGCTGTACGTGGGCATAAAGATAGGAGAATTGACCAATTATTGCGATAGTGTTCTCGTCGTGCTCCCGATGTGTGAGATTGTGGTAGGGATTCGTAAGATTCAATTCAGGATTTATATCCCAAAATCTTATGGTACAGAATGGCCCTTCCATGATCCTCACTCCCCCGAATCCTACCCCTAATCCTACCCCTAACCCAGACAGTGGCAAGTCTAAAAAAACTCCCTACAAGGAACTAGTTACACACATCGGTACCCAACGGTTGAACAGTATACGATCAGGCCGAGAATCAGCATGGTAGCCAGCCGTTAGCGTTTGGAGCCGATGTTCACACCCGACTAGGAATCTCCAGCTCCAAGTTTGTCTTGCTCTGATCTGAGGATACAGAACTAATCAATGGCGGATCACTTGAATTTCGCCTCTTACCACCATCCATCCTCAGTCATGGGCGCTCCCTGGGGAACAGGGTTCTCTTCAAAGTATACATTATAAAAAATTTCACTGAGAAAAATAGAGGGACAGGTTCAAATCTTGTTTTTGGGATTTTTTTTATAATCAATTATTATTATTCAGTCCAGTCGCACCAGATCGAAGGAAAAAACTTCACATTTTTGACTGAAAAATAGTGTGGTTTCTTCCCAAATGCCGAAATTGGCAATTTTTGCCAAGATGCAAGGAAAAGAGTCGATTTGTGATTTGTTTTCAACCACCATCTTGAAACAAACCAGTGATAAAGGAGGCGAAATTATTTCCTCCTAGGATGGTCATTTTTCTTCCCCTTGATTTAATGATTTGGAAAGAAAAGTTACCAATATTGCGCGAGACAACAATTGTGTGTTGTGCCGATTTAAGGTGTGTGAACACCAAATGGTGCCATGTTCCGCTACTCAACAGTGGCGATATTTGAGAAAATCACATATTTAAACAAAAAATCTGTATGGACACGCACGAACACACACACACACACCACAGCACGCACACAACACACAAACACACAACGCACACACAAAAACAAACCACACACCACAAACACACCACAAAATGGACACCTTTGCGAGTGCACCTCCTTACCCTGGTCCACCACCCATGGGCCCCCCACCATAGGGGACCTCAGTGGATAGTTTTTAACCACCACTAATGTTTACCATAGCAACCGGGCTATGGAAACCAGCAAAGGCAACAGTATATATAGGTGAAATGGGCAAACTGACTACCCTAATCTCACCCGGCCATTCGAGAGCGAGAGATAATACTAATAACAGCCAACCAGAAAGCCGAAAGGCTGAGTGATTCCTGGACTCATTTTTGACAACACCCTGGCCCATTAAGCAATTGGAAAAAGTGTACCAGCTCATTATGGGCAATCTTTTATGGACAAGTCTGACCAAACTTTCCCATCTTCACAAAAATGTACATTACCTGTAAAGACCTGTACTTTGAAGAAAACTCTGCACACTTATCCAAACAAGCATTAAGGGGTGTTCACACTTGTGCGATACGATACCGTACGATACAATTAAATTCCATCGGATGGAGGGTTCACACTTGTGCGATAAAATATCGTACGATATATTTATTGGACGTCTCGGCACCTAACTTAACGGAGAAAGTAGTGGAATTTTAGTTGAGAGACGCACAAGTTTTCCCCTTTTGATCGCTTCAGGGGGTGGAATAGCCTGGTCGGCAGAGTTTTTTGACGTACCCAAGAATTGTCATTTCAACAGCAATTCGACGGGACTTGTGCTCTTTCTCAGTACTTGTAGGAGGATGGAGAAGAAACGACGAATTAAGATCGACAGCTGAACTCACCATCCACGCCTACCCTTTCGTTGACACCTTGTCTTCGATATCCAAGAATATACGGCGAAGTGATGTAACCAGGAAAGCATCCAGTCAATTGAGTCAATTCAAGCAATTGAGATGAAAAATTGGGCTGGTCTACGTTGATCAGAAATGCAGTAAACATAATGCATACGCCTCCACCTGTGTACCTCACTTATTACTCACTACTGTCTTCACTGATCTACAAGACATAATTACTTGGCATTAAGTCACATATAACCCCCCCCCCTTGCTCATTTCCGTTGCCTCTTCCGTTTCTATTCCCGGCCACTTTCTTCACATGAGGGTTTAAGAGTGAAGTTTACGTCTATACTCAGGTTGGGATCGAGGACCCTATGAAAACCCCTCCATACCGCCCCTTACAAACAGCCACAACACCACCCCACCAGGTCACTCACTACCAACCGAATATTCCACATGCCTTGCGGTCACATGATAAATTCGACCCATGGGGCGCGGTCCGATGCAACATGACCCTCTCCAAATTACCTCACTGGTCACGCTACTATCGTATCTATGCAGCGGGCTTTCATGGATTAGAACTGAAATAAGGGTTTTTACGTAGGTCCTCGGCCTTGCCTGCATGGCAATAGGGCCGAGAGGTCAGTCAGAGGGCAATGTTTGCCACCGACATACGTCACTACCAAAACATTCATCAAAAACCCTGATTTATCAAATAAAACCCACTTTCCAACAAGCTAAACTTCCCCCAATAGCCTGTGGCGTTCCATTACTTTTGGACCCACACGAATTGCGAAGTCTATCACGGCATCAGCAATTTATCATATCCGATAAATGTATCGAACGATGAGGGTTGTTAAATAGCGTCAACTCGACGTTCGATAAATTTATTGTACGTTTATCGACAAAGAGGTGTGAACATCCTATTGAAAATAACCTTTTTAACTCGACGTCCGATATAAATTATCGTTACGGTATCGTATCGCACAAGTGTGAACCGCCCTTATCCAACTTCGCCCCACAGATAACAGTAAAACCGACACTTAGAACGTGAACTTTAGTTAGTAAAGCCGAGTCCACTAGGTCTATAGGGAATCACACTAGCCAACATACTGGATGCTATATTTACTGAAACGAACGATAACGAAAATGGCGCAATCGAGTCTGAACAGTACTTTTTCCGGAATTGAGGCTAATCCTCACGCATAGCAGACAAATTTAACATGATTATATTCCTCAAGTAAGTACACTAAAATAACAACTTGGCAGCCAAGCTGATCGAAAAACCGGATACCAAATTTCGTGCAGGATATTGATCCACGACAGCCTTTAAAATAATGGGAGCAAAGTGTCTTCAGGCAAACAAAACCGAGTATGAGCTTCATCATCTAGGTGGGGTCCAAGTTATCGTGTTCCAATTTGAATTGGGGACCAGAATATCATGGTTTCTCAGCTGTTCTCCCACAGGGTACTTTGCTCTCGATAAGAACCATGCATCGGGTGCCCTCGCCCGATGAAGAAGGATCGACACAGGGCTAAGTGTGTACTCTATATTCTTCATTCGTGAACCGTCTGTGAGCCCATACATACGTAAATATATTCACATTGCGACTTTGATACCACTTTGCAATTCGATCCAGCAGCAAATACCAATTACATTATTACTTTCGCAAAATATCACGTTTCTACTATTTAACATTCGTATAATACCGAGCATAATACCCTAATTGTCTAAACAACACACTAACCTATATGACTAAATGGCACAATTCTGACCCTTTACAAGGCGGCGATTTGTGTTGGCGGTATGGGGGGATGGACGGAACAAAGAGGACTATAATCTAAGCGAGAGGCGCCACCGGGTGGGCGCGTTAGAGTACAAGAAAATTTTTGTTGCCAGACCCCCTAGATTGCAGGAACAGGCAATTCCCATGCCTCATGGGAATCGCAGACATTCCTAACCTTGATAACAATTTTTATTAAGGGAAAGGTTATTCTCAAAAACTCATCGCCAATAGGATCAATTTCAAGGTTTGCGTTGGGTTCTGTGACATTCTGAAATACGATGCACGTGCGGTTTCAGTCATGAAACGGATCAATCGAACCATGGACAATGCCACCACATACGGTTCGCACCGAAGCGACGAGATTTTTGCAGATCCAATTTGACACCAATCAGATCGACACATATGCAACCTGGACACACTCTTCTGACTCCTCGATTTACGATAGGGCAGGCCTGAGCTTTTTACTTAGAGATTACGGCCCCCGTTTTGATCTTTCTTGCGGACCACAGGAGCATGGGAGGGACATTTCTACTTGGGCCAGACTTGTGCCCAAAAATGAGATAACACAGCACTAAAACCGCAACTGCGCGCGAAGCGCGCGCGCCGAACAAAATTTTACACTTTTGGACATCCAATCGAAAAGAAAGTATTCAATCTTTGGTATAAACTTGTCTTAAACCAAAATCTTAATCATGTCTTGCACGAAATTGTGGCGAGTTCCCTGGCAGAATATTCGATGCACACTTTATGGGGTTCTCCACACCGCACCGTGATGCTGCCCCCCTTCACGTATGTGCAACGTCACGCAACCTACTAATCTTTAAACAAGTGGTCGCAACCATTAATTGATTGCCGAATACTCTATTTTTAAATTGCAGTTAGACCAATTTTGCCAAAACAATAAGAGGTCCCGCCCAGGTGGTAGACTTAACCTCATCGCCCCAACATTCTGCCCTTCAAAGACAACAGCGTTTACACTTTTGGGCATTCCATTCAACACATTCAGGTAATATTTGGACTTCATTTTTTGGACAGCCTTTTCTTCACTTGAATTTTGAATAATTCCTTTATGACAACGTAATTTGCTGGCGTTCCCTTGGTTGCATTTTCGATGCGCACCGTGTGCCCTCATAGTGATGTATGTGCAGGCTAGTGACCACTCAACTTTCAAAAAAGTGGTCGCACATAAAGAAATGAAAAATCACAGGATCCCGCAGTGGTAGACCTACCCAAATATGGGGGGGGATGGGGGAAACATGAATTGCGTCCCCACCAACCCAATATTGGGGGGTGGGGCGACGCAGTTCCCTCCGTCGACCCCCTGAATCGCCCCGCCCTTGACCTTGATAGGCATACATAACTAAAGCCATTTTAAATCGATATGCTCTGATTACCAGTTACTAGAACCAGTTTTGCCCTATAGTCCTACCAGTACTGATTGACCACCCCCACAATTTCCCAATACACAAAAAGAAAGAAAAACAGATGAATAATCAGAACACTACTACTAAAGCAGTAAACGACCATTGATATGAAGCCAAAATGGCCGACAGACGAAATCTCCCTAAGCACCGTAGACTACACTACTGGGAACGATGAGCACTTACAAAACGAATGCGAGGTAAAACGCTGTATTTGCCGATGAGTGGGGACGATACCGTGGTAGACGGGAAGTAACATTGGCCAAATAGCTAACAGATATATCTGCGGCTTACAGCGATGGGGCATCGGAATAACAGCTTAGCTTTCGGAGAGACGGCTTGTGGAAACCCACCGGCGGCAACCACGCACAACGCCCCGCGCGTAGTAAGTTCCACAAACTGACTCAGAAACGAATACCCACGTATAGGCCCACGTACGAAACTCATTTCATAGGGCACTTCTTGTTGGCAGTCAAGAAGCACAGCCAGAATTTAAATCGCGATATTTCACTAATTGTAGGTAGTAGATCGACACGACAATCTGATATTGGTTTCTTGTCTTTCTACTCCACACTACACTGCTGAATTCCTGATTAGAAAATCCGATTTACCAGTAAGAGCCCTGATAACGCACTATCTGACCATTCGACTGTAGCAGCTGCCCACGCCACAAGATATACTTTCAAGCCCAGAGACGCGTTTCTTGTGTCCCGAAAATCCGAAAGAAGCACCATTGGGGGTGATAACTAACTACTGTTTAACAGCGTCACGGCATGTGAAAAAATATATTGATTGATGGCCTAATGAAATCGCCAACGGGTAGCAAGTAGTAGGGCTACAAACAAGGACCCCCAAGAAGAAACTTAAATAGAGCCCTACCTGAGTGTGCTGCTAGCCGAACCATAAAAATACGATATTCAATCACCTATGGAATGTTTTTGGGGGCCCACAATGACACCACAAGAGTGGATTTCTTGTTGCTATTGATTATTTTTTTGCCCGAGATCTCTTCGTCACCTCGCCAGTGAGTATACACATAACCCATAATATTTACGTAATTCGTTGTAATTAGGCCTACATGATAAGCGTTCATGTCTCATCTACAGGCTGTTGTCAGTTTATAACGATGTTTCGATATCAGTTATTTGCCGTCACATAACCATTACTTTTCACATAACCATCTCGTTCATATGGCCCATACGCGATTGTAAAGTAACCAACTGGTATTACCTCGTGAAGCCCGTCCCATACCAATAGTTATCACGTACTACTTGTCGTCTATGTTCTATACCCGGTTGTCCACCAGACAACCATTTTTTTATGACCTCGTTATTTGCCGTTCGCATAACCCTTAGGTGTCATATAAACCAATGTTATCACTTCGAATGTTTGCTACCATCAACATACTTACGCATAACTACTTCTTGATGACACATGACCATTAGCTGGGCACACAAAACGTTGCCGTTTCGCTCTCTCCAAAATTGTTCGTCGTTTCATACCTATTACTGGTACATCGCAATCACGAAACAAAACAAAACGCGCCATCGCAATTCGATATGATAGGGTACATCACGTAGTGCTAGTTTAATTAGAGTTTCCTGATATACGGTGAGGCGTTTGTTTGTCGTGATCCATAAAGACAAGCCTTGTTTGATTCGCGGCAGTTTGCAACACGGTTGTTAGGATTGGCTATGCATATCGGTGTATGTTAGCCACCTTAATTGGGTTCTTGCCTTGCAGCCAGAGCCAGAGATCATGTTTTGGGGGCAGAATCGAATCCAGAATGCTCTTGCCCTGTAGTAAGTCACCAGACTCAGAACGTCATCCTTTTTTGTGTGTTTCATAGTTGTCTTTTTTCAGGCTAACGTACTTGGTTCGGGTAGTACAATTTCAGTCAGCCAGGCCGATCGAGCAGCTGCGTACTTGTTTACAAAGCGAATTTGGCTGGAAGTTATAACTCGGTATATGATCGGGTGTAATTTCAGGTAATTGCTCAATGAGCGAAATTTCAGCGGTAAGAGTGGCATAATCAATCTAATTGGAATTTTATGTGCCCTTTATTATGAATAATAAATAATAGGGTTGCCAAAAGTGAGCCCTGGAGGCACCAATCATTCACAAACTTCGTTTAAAACAAGCAAGGGTAAAAAAACAACAAAAAAAAAACAAAACAAACAGGTGGGATTCTCCCCAAATTGTAAAGTCAAAATTACGAATTGTGAGTATCAAGATTTACCAATGAAATTTAACATTTAGCAGATTGAAAAAATGGTTAAATGATGTTAAAGTGAAAGACACAACTGTGGATCAGAGGAAGAAGTTGGGGGCTAGGTACTCTACGCACATTAGACTAGCCTAGTATAACTGTTGCATAAAAAGGTAAATTCTCACTGCAAGCTGTAAGTTTAGGCCTAAGATAGGCAGTGAATTGACATTATTGTTATAGTGTATACTCGTTGTGTACCTGGATGTGTGAGATTAGTGTTAGGGATTAGTCAGATTCCAATTCAGATTTATAATCCCAAAGCTTATTTGTTACCCTGAATGGCCTTGATCCTCACTCCCCCGAATCCTACCCCTAATCCTACCCCTAAAACCTACCAGTGGCAGTATAAAACAACTCATAATCTAGTGACACATGGTTGAACAGTTATACGATCATGACGATGAATCAAGACTATGGTAGCCAGCCGTAGCGTGGTAAGCCGAGGTTCCACCGCCTAGGAGACCAAGCTGGGCAGGTTGGTCTGCGGCTCTGATCTGGAAAAAATGATACAGTAATAATCAATTGGAGGATCACTTGCATTTTCGCCTCTACCACCCATCCATCCTCGTCATGGCCTGGACAGGGTTCTCTTCCAAATCCACATTATAAGAAAATTTCCAATAGAAAAACTAGAGGTCAGGGTTCAAATCTGTGTGTTGGGACTTTTTGTCTTATTATAATCAATTATATATTCATTCCAGTTTTTTTTTTTCGCCAGATCCGAAGAAAACTTCACATTTTGACTGAAAAAAATAGTTGGGTTTCTTCCCAAGTCCGAAAATTTTGGAATTTTTGGCTAGATGAAGAAAGAGTGTATTTGTTTTGTTTTCACCAAACATCTTGAACACCAGTGTGAATAAATGGCGAAATTATTTTCCTCCTAGGATGGGCATTTCTTCCCCTGAATTATGATTGGAAAGAAAAGTTACCAATTTGGCGAAGTAAACAGTGTTTGTGAGCGATTAGGTGTGTGAAAAATGTGACCATGTTCCGCTACTCCAAAGTGGAGATATTTGCGAAAATATATTTTTTTAAATATGATGGACACGCAAGCAACACATACACACAGCCACACGCACGCACACACAACACACACAAAACACAAGCACACACACAAAACACACACACACAAATGGAACACTTTGCGATTGCACTCATTCCTGGTGCACCCAACACCATGGCCCCCCACCATAGGGATACCCTCAGTGCTATAGTTTTTAACCACCCACATGGTGACATTACAACCGTTGCTAGTGGAAGGAACCAGCAACGGTAATATGGTGAAGTGGCAAACTGACTACAATATCTCACCGGGCCATTCGGAGAGCATGAGATAATAATAAAACAGCACCAGAAAGCCGAAAAGGCTTAGTGTTCCTTGACTCATTTTTGACAACCCCTGGCATCTAAGGGACAATTGGAAAAAAAAGTGTACAGCTCATTATGGGCCAATAGGATGACAAGTCTGACAAATTTCCCATCTTCACAAAAAATGATGCTACCAGGTACCTGTACTCTTGAAGAAAAACCTGATACACTTTCCAACAAAAATTAAAGCTGTTCACACTTGTGCGATACGATACGATACGATACGATACATAAATTCATTCGGTGGAGTGTTCACACTGTGCGATAAAAAGGTTCGTACGATTATTTCATCGGACGTCTCGACGCCTAAATAACGGGGAAAGTAGTGGGATTTTTAGTTGAGAGAGCCACAGTTTCCCCTTTGTCGCTTCAGGGGGGGGAATAGATGGCGGCAGGTTTTTGAGTACCAAGAATTGTAATTGTCAAAGCAATTCGAAGCTTGTGTCTTCTCAGTACTTGTAGGAGCGGGAGAACGATCACGAATCAGACACCTGACCTCACCATCCCCGCACTACACTTTCGGTTAGTCCACCAGTCTTAATTAGCATCGGATCCCATAATACGGCGAAGGGAGGTGCCAAGAAAGCATTTCAGTCAATTGAGGGTTTAAATTCATCCAATTGAGCTGAAAAATTGGGCTTGGTTATACTATGCTCAGAAACATGGCATGTAAAAATAATGCCACGGCTCCACCTGTGTACCTCACTACTTACCTCACTACTTTCCTCACTCACTGATCTACAAGACAAATTAACTTGGCATTAAGTCGACATTATACCCCCCCCCCCCCCTTGATCATTTCCGTTGCCTCTTCCGTTTCCATTCCCGCCATTCTTCACATGAGGGTAGCGTGAAGTTTCCGTTATACGTCAGGTTGTGGATCGAGGACCCTCTGGAAAACCCCGCCCCTGCTCTCTCAAACGCCACAACACCCCCCCTCCCCAGGTCACTCACTACCAACCGAATATATCCTGCCTTTGCGTGCACATGATACTTCGTGGGAGCCGGCGCACCATGGACCTCTCCAACTTACCTCACTGGTAAACGTACTATCGTATATATGCAGAGGGCTTCATGGATTCGAACGGAAATAATGGTTTCGTAGGTCCCGTGCATTGCGGCATCGGGCCCCGAGAAGGTCATTCAGAGGCCATGTCTTCCCCGAATACGTCCAATACACAAAACATTCATTCAAAACCCCTATGAGTTTATCACTAAAACCCAACTTTCCACGTAAACTTCCCAATAGCCGTTTGGCGTTCCATTACTTTTGGCAAAGTGGCAAGTATCATCACTTGCATCACGCCCAATTATCATATCCGATTATAAATTTATCGAACGAGGAGGGTTTAAATAGCTCAAATCGACGTCCGATAAATTTATTGTATCGATAGTATCGTATCGCACAAGTGTGAACAGCCCTTTATTCACTCGCCCAACAGATAACAGTAAAACAGACACTGATAACGTGAACTTTAGTTGTAAGCCGAGTCAACAGGTCATTATAGGGAATCACACTAGACCAAATGACGGACTGCTATATTCTTGTGAAACGAACGGTAACGAAAAGCGCAATTAGAACAACTTTTTCATGGATTGAGGCTAAATCCTCCCGATTGCAGAACAATTCACTTACATATTCCTCACGTACCACTACAAATAACAACTTAGGCAGTCAGCTGATCGCAAACCGGAATACCAAACTTCCGTGCAGATATTGATCCACGACAGCCTTTAAAATAAATGGAGGCATTGTAGTCATCAGGCAAACACACATACCGAGTAGAGCTTATCCATCGAGGTGGGGTCAAGTTATCGCGTTGACAATTGAAATGCGACAGAATATCCATGTTTTCTCAGCTTGTCTCAAACAGGGTACCTTGCTATCGATAAGGAAGCCATGTCATCGGGTGCCCGCAGGCCCGCTGAAGAAGGTAGTCTGACACAGGGCTAAGTCGTTGTACCTCTATCTTTCTTCATTCGTAACCGTACTGTGATGGCCATACATACGTATATATTCACTTGCGACTGTGATAACCACTTGCAGTACGACCTAGCCAAATACCAATTACATTATTACTTAGCAAAATATCACCGTTTTACTATTTACCATTCGTATAATACCGAGCATAATACCCTAAATTGTGAAACCAACCCACGAACCTATTGACACGGGAAAGGGCACAATGACCCATTGACAAGGCGGCGATTTGTGTTGGCGGTTGGGGGTATGGACGGACAAGAGAATATATCTAAGCGGAGCGCCCACGGTGGCGCTTAGCGTACGAGAAAATTTTTCGTTTGCCAGACTCCCCTAGATTGCAGGAAACGAGCCACTTCCCATGGCTCCTGGGACAGTCAGCAGCATTCCTAACCTTGATAACAATTTTTATTTCAGGGAGGAAGGTTCTCCAAAAACTAATCGCAATAGGATCAATTCAAGGTTTTGCGTTGGGTGCTGTGGACATTCTGAAATACGATTGCAAGTGAGGTTTCAGTATGAACGGATCAATCGAAATGGCCAATGGCAACACCACTTACGTTCGCGCGACGCGCGAGATTTTGCAGGATCCAATTTGACCAACGATCGACCATGACAACTGACCCACTCTCGACTCTCATTTACGATAGGGCAGGCCTGAGGTTTTTACTTAAAGATTACTGCCCCCATTTCATTTTCGTTGCGGACCACAGCGCGATGGAGGGACATTTGACTTGGAGCCAGACTTGTGTCAAATTGAGTTTATAACACAGAACTAAAACCGCAACTGCGCGCGAACGCGCGCGAAAATTTTAAACTTTTTGGACATGCCATCTAAAAGACAGGCAATCTTTTGATATAAAAACTTGTCTTAACCAAAAATTTTAATCATGTCTTTGCACGAAATTGTGGCGTTCATGGCAGAATCGCGAATGACTATTTAGGGGGTTTACACCCGCACCGTGTGCCGCCCCATGAGTATGTGCACCGTGCACGCAACTAACTTTCAAAAAAGGGTAGCACCCCTAATTGATACGAACTGGTCTGACTTCTGGCAATGATACATAGAATTTAATTTCCTTTCGGCAGTTCTCACTGTATGACTCATGTTTTCGAATGCGGCCAGTTCTTTTATCAGTCTGAATATCGCATCCACATCGTCCCGTTCAGCTGTCCTTCATGAGTAACGATCCCCCCCCCAGTGTCCATTATCACAGAGACAGACACACCTTCGCAGGAATAAAAAACAAGAAGGATATAGTCCTGGCAGCATCTTTCTTCCTTGAGAATGCAAGTACCCCATGGGAAAAAAGAAGACCAAAACCCATATTGGCAGAGTGACCCTACTGGCCTGTTGTGTACTCGATATTCCATATTCAGCAATAAAGCACGCCGGATAGTAAGGTCTCAATACCTTTTCAATGTGAGTTGTTACGTACACCCGTAATAAATAAATAAATAAATAAATAAATAAATAAATAAATAAATAAATAAATAAATAAATAAATAAATAAATAAATAAATAAATAAATAAATAAATAAATAAATAAATAAATAAATAAATAAATAAATAAATAAATAATAATAATAATATTTTTCCATCCGTGCATTAGTTCCCTTTTCTGCATATCATTACCATTTTGTTACTCAAACCCTAAAATTCATAGTAATTAGGTCTACATGCGTAGTCACTCACCTTCGAACATGTATGGCATATATGATCCCCGAAATATTTCGCATAAGACCTGCCCAACAAATACCATACCTTTTCCAATGTTTCACACTCAAGATCACAAAATTAACACATAGGCGACTCTTTTAAATGACTTTCAAATAAAAAGGCATTCGTTCCAACAATTCTATGCAAATAGCAAACTGAACGTATTGTATCTTCACTTCCCGCACAGCTTGAAAGGGAAGTAAAAAATTACTACCCAGTAAACTGCTTCTGTGGAAATAATTCTTCCCATTTACGATGGATGTAGGTTTTATCGTGTCCTTCAATCTTTCTGAATTATAAATCACCCTTCCAGGGTTTTGAGCTAGAGATATTTTAAGTAAACGACATTCATTTTCATTTGGTCCACACTCTGTGTAAATACGAGCACCATCTTTCCAATTCATTGGAAACGCTGAGGAATTCCATAGTAATAAGTGAAAGGAAAATTAACATAAACGACAATAACCATCCTTATTAATTTACCGATGTCCATGTACTGTTTTGATAATGTATGCCTTTCACGCCATACATCTACAGATTACTAAATTATTTTGTTGCAACAAGTTCATGCATTGAGGTTCATTGCAACTAGAGTTCAAAGTCCGAAATCTTTGAAAACACGGCAAGTCCGGAATGGTTAGTCAGATCAAATTGAAATTTGATGTATTCCTTGTGGGGAGTACAGGTCCCAATTGTTTTTAGTTCAGGTCAGAGTTAATTTCGGTAAAGAACGTTCGTTCCATTTTGGCTTGTAAACACGATAACCGACCCCACACTGATGAATGAAGCTCATACCTGGTATGCCAGTCCCCCATGATGAGTACATGAACCATATTGTTGTGGTGTTAGATGAAAGGTCACCTGAGGTCAACAGAGGGTCAAAGTCTGAAGATTTTGGTAACGTTCAGATTGGTTGGTATTGAATCGTTGAAATTGAGGTAGCTATCCTACAATGGTATATACAGGAGCCTTTTGGTTTTTGGTTAAGTTCGGGGTGACTTTTAGTTGAAACAAAACAAAAAAAATGTGACAAATTGATGTTCTGGACAATTTTGGCTTGAAAACACGATGACCCGACCCCACCTGGATGAATGAAGCTCATACTTGGTATGCGAGTTCCCCATGATGAGTAACTGAACCCGACTTTTTTTTATCAGGTCACAAGTCATCTGAGGTCAACAGAAGTCTGAAAATGTTTGTAAACACACATAAGTCCAATGGTATGATCAAGTTGAAAGTTGGGGTGTAGCTTCCTCATGGATAGTACAGGAGCCTTTTGGTTTTTGGTTAAGTTCGGGGTGACTTTTAGTTGAAACAAAACAAAAAAATGTGACAAATTGATGTTCTGGACAATTTTGGCTTGAAAACACGATGACCCGACCCCACCTGGATGAATGAAGCTCATACTTGGTATGCGAGTTCCCCATGATTATCACCTGAACCCTATTATTCTGGTGTTATGTCAAAGGTCATTTGAGGTCAACAGAAGCCAAAGTCTGAAAATCCTTGTAAACACAAACTAGTCCCGGATGGTTGGTTTGATCAGATTGAAAATTGGTGTGAATCATATTTTTATGGGACTACAGGAACCCTTTGTTCTTGGCTGTAGACCAGGGTCATTTCAAATAGAAATATTGGAATTTGGTGAAAATTCAATATTTCGGCAAATTTGAGCTTGTAAGCACGACAACTCAACCTAGATGGATGAAGCTCATACTTGGTATCTGACCCCGATGATGAGGCACATGAACCCATTGGTTTGGTTCAGGTCCAAGCCACCTGATGGCTGATGTCCCCGCAGCCAAGGCAGAAAATCCTTGTAAACCTAAAAAGTATGCTTGGTTTGATCTCGTTGGAATTGGGTGTGTGGCTTTCTTATCAAGAGTGCAACAGTACCCTGTGTAAGACAGCTGTGGAAGAGTGATTTTTTCCATAATTCAGTGTGTAGCTTTCGAATCAAGAGTACAGGAACCCTATTGGTTGATCAAGATCGCATTATGTTGGAGGAAATGGGAATTTGTCCGACTCTCTTTATGTTGCCCATAATGAGCTCGTACAATCTCCCGTTTGTCCTTGTGTCGGCTATAGAGTCAGACATGATCAAGGGAATCATAAGTATTGTTGGCATTCTGGTTACATTGCAGTATATGCATCGTCGCGATTTGATTCCGTCTAGTAATCAAGCGCGAATCCACGATTTAAGAAAAAAGTTATTCAGTAACTCTTAGTAAAATAGTGCAAGTCATATGAGTTTTAAAGTGAAAACCTGATTAACAAAAAACGCCGTGGAAATACACCAATTATCTAACCATTAATAATCTGCAGGATAAACATTTCCACCCGACGGAGAACCTTTCGGTCAAAGTTTACTCGAATGATCCTGGCCCTCTATACCAAAATACCACATATTCGCCATGGGCTGAGGCTCAGACTATGCATTGGCCACCATTTTACCACACAGTTGTGATTTCAAGAGAACCCTGGGGCTATTTGCACAATAACTGGCTCGTAATAGCCCTCCACAATAAGGCGATATTGAATCCATTCTAATAGGAGGGCCCCCAGCGTTAATGCAATAATTTAAGGCATGCGGGTTTATCAGAATATTTATTTGTGGAAACAGCAACATTGATACACATGTGTCAATGCAAAGGCACACCAACATTTTTTCCGGAGCAAAATGGCATCTACACAAATATTTGAGAGACAACCCCCATTAATGTTATCAGGGCTCGAATATATGATCATCTGATCACTAGAAAGTAAGAATGCAAAAAAAATCGCTCTGATGTTTCACTGTGCTCCATTATGACTCAAAAATCATGTTCATAGGTGGTGAGAACTACTCATGACCGACCTGCGTCCCGGGGGCAGACTTTCGATTTTTCTTTCACAGTATTCAGTGAGCCCCCTTCCTGTTTGCCGAGAGACCGATTTTTCTCGATACTGAGTTTTCACAGCGGGTGTCACATCACCATAGTTACGCCCCTTCTTATTATGCCCCTCCAATGACCCCTGTGATGGCCAAATTTGGCCCACTTGTCAATGAACCATGTGCCCCGGGTAGGTCACCTTCCATGGGAGTCCAAGCTCTCCGGGGTCTATATGCTTTTGATAAAATATGGTCTGTATAACAATAACCTATCCGCAAATGTCGAACAGGGGAATAAACAACAACTGCTCCCCAAATTTATGGAGGGCGACATGTCCACGCGAGAACTTCGAGCATATAATCCCCCTTTATAAACTTTGAACTAAATTCCCTGAACACTCATGGTACACAAATTCTTGATTATCTGAACAAGTTTGGTCACAAATGCTTGTAAGCACGACAACTCAACCTAGATGGATGAAGCTCATACTTGGTATGCCTGATCCCCATGATGAGCACATGAACCCATTGGTTTGGGGTTCAGGTCAAGGCCACCTGATGGCTTGGGTCACCGCAGGCCAAGGCAGAAAATCCTTGTAAACCTAAAAAGTATGCTTGGTTTGATCTCGTTGGAATTGGGTGTGTGGCTTTCTTATCAAGAGCAACAGTACCCTGTGTAGACAGCTGTGGAAAAAGAGTGATAAAAGAGTGAATTTTTCCTAAATCGGGTGTAGCTTTCTTATCAAGGAGTACAGGAACCCTATTGGTTGATCAAGATAGCATTATGTTGGAGGAAATGGGAAATTTGTCAGACGTATGTTGCCCATAATGAGCTCGTACAATCTCCCGTTTGTCCTTGTGTCTGGCTATAGGATGTCAGAAATGAGTCAAGGAAATCACTAAGTCTTTTGGCATTCTGGTTACATTGCAGTATATGCATCGTCGCGATTTGATTCGCGTCTAGTATCAAGTCGCGAATCCACATTTAAAAAAAAGTTATTCAGTAACTCTTAGTAAAATAGTGCAAGTCATATGAGTTTTAAAGTGAAAACCTGATTAACAAAAAACGCCGTGGAAATACACCAATTATCTAACCATTAATAATCTGCAGGATAAACATTTCACCCGACGGAGAACCTTTCGGTCAAAGTTACTCCTGAATGATCCTGGCCCTCTATACCAAAATACCACATATTCGCCATGGCTGAGGCTCAGACTATGCATTGGCCACCATTTTACCACACAGTTGTGATTTCAAGAGAACCCTGGGGCTATTTGCACAATAACTGGCTCGTAATAGCCCTCCACAATAAGGCGATATTGAATCCATTCTAATAGGAGGGCCCACAGCGTTAATGCAATAATTTAAGCATGCGGGTTTATCAGGAATATTGATTTGTTGAAACAGCAACATTGATACACATGTGTCAATGCAAAGGCACACCAACATTTTTTCCGGAGCAAAATGGCATCTACACAAATATTTGAGAGACACCCCCATTATGTTATCAGGGCTCGAATATATGATCATCTGATCACTAGAAAGTAAGAATGCAAAAAAAATCGCTCTGATGTTTTCACTGTGCTCCATTATGACTCAAAAATCATGTTCATAGGTGGTGAGAACTACTCATGACCGACCTGCGTCCCGGGGGCAGACTTTCGATTTTCATTTCACAGTATTCAGTGAGCCCCCTTCCTGTTTGCCGAGAGACCGATTTTTCTCGATACTGAGTTTTCACAGCGGGTGTCACATCACCATAGTTACGCCCCTTCTTATTATGCCCCTCCAATGACCCCTGTGATGGCCAAATTTGGCCCACTTGTCATGAACCATGTGCCCCGGGTAGGTCACCTTCCATGGGAGTCCAAGCTCTCCGGGGTCTATAAGGCTTTTTGATAAAATATGGTCTGTATAACAATAACCTATCCGCAAATGTCGAACAGGGGAATAAACAACAACTGCTCCCCAAATTTATGGAGGGCGACATGTCCACGCGAGAACTTCGAGCATATAATCCCCCTTTATAAACTTTGAACTAAATTCCCTGAACACTCCATGGATACACAAATTCTTGATTATCTGAACAAGTTTGGTCACAAATGCTTACGAACGGTCTACGAACAATTATAGGGATTTCGTGGTCATTTCTTACGGGTCCTGAGCTTCCTTACGAAATGCAACTGTCAGTAGACCGTTCTTATACAATTCGTAGCCAGGTCGATGATCATGTCCAAGATTGCTTCCTATTCTTATGAACACCGTAAGAATGACCTAACATAGGCAGCCGTATGAGTGCCGAAGAACTCGTACTAAAAATGTAGATCTTCGGTTTAAACTGCGTTTTCGGTTCTTATTCTGCCTCACGACGGCCGTAAGTTCACCGCAAGAACTTCTTGAGTTGTTCATGAAAACTTCCTAAGAATATTGTGTTTTTTTTAACTAATAGTTCGCACGGCGTTGTTCTTACCAACGCCTCACAGCGGAAATGTGTGCTGTTGCGGTATTCGTAGAATTCTAACAATACACGATGTCAACACGAATGTAACACTTCACGGAGGGTTACGATCCACAGTCTTATGAACATGTAGTCCGCCACCACTTCTCGATCCAGCTCGCCAAATAGTGTTTCATTTTCCCCCAAAAATATTCCTCCTGCTGTATACATGGTCGCACCACCAACGAAACGTCCGCCGTTTCCTCTCCATTCGATCAAGTTCAGGCGACGTCTTCTCCCTCCTCATTCATAGTTGTTGTTTCCTGATCATTCTTGTCATCTTCAAAATGCGCGAACTCTTCCGAAAATCGAAAAAATATCACCAGGAGAACAGTGCCCGAGTGTATTCTCCATTTTTCGTGACGAACGACTTGAGTGTGCCGCGAGTGCAGTAGTTTGCTGTACGTTGACTGTATGTAACAAACTTATTGAGGACGGACGTAAGTTCGCCGCAAGAAAATCTCACGTCATTTTATGTTGCGTAGTTAGTAAGACATTTTAGGCCATTCTCAGACGGAGATTTTCACCGTAAGGAAAATCAGGCAATCTTACGAAACTCACTGTTCGTACGAACGATAGATAAAGTTTTGTGACACATGCACAAAAAGTATCACGGAAGCCAACATGAACTATGCGAATTTCGCAGATTCCAAATAATAGTATTATTCCCCTTCAGTTCCATTTGACCTGAAATCCTCAGCACCCATCGGGTACATTAGCCACGTACCATTGGCCCAGGTATCATAGTAATCCAACCTGATCTGTAGAGAAGAAGTACAGTTCGCAAATATTTGCATTTTTTAACTGAACCTTCTATGTCTCTTCAAAGCGTTTGACCTGAATCCTGAAACACCTCGTAGGTGCACTAGTCCAGATGGACGCTAGTCCATGTCATGGGAGTTACGACAATAGATTCCTGATCCTCGGCTCCTCTCTAGAGATTACTCAATGGTCATGAAATCCAACAACGCTGGCGGCTGAGGCGGACAGCTAACAATTAGGGAGAGCCTGTGTTGATTGCTCAGTGCGTCGTCAATAATTGGAACCAGTGGGAAGCGGACTGTGTGATAGCAGAATATCCGGATTGGAAACGATAATGAATTGGAAACGATCAGGCTATATGGTGTTCCCGGTTCGCATAGCATTGACAATTATCATGGAACCGGACCATAACTGTAGGAGAAGAATCATTCTGTAGATTTCCACAGTTTTTACTCCATAGCTTGTAATGCTACTTCAATGACATTTGACTTACCGCAAACGCCTATCTTGTGTGCTACTCAGCAATAATATTATTGTCAGACTTATTCGGGCTAGAATTATTTGACCTAAGTGTCTTGGGCACACCGACATGTACCACTATCGAAGACAACACTGACTAAATTACATGAAATAACTAGGCATTCGTAGTTCACGGTGCGCATGCTCACCACAAAACAGTTCGGAGAATAGACAAGATTCGGTCAGATTCCCTCCATTGCAATATCATTACGGCTTTCATGTTTTCGGATGTTTATTGGTTGATAAGTTTAGGGGAAGTCTGTAAAGTTTTGTGATGGCAGGATTCGTAATTTTCGGCAGAGGAGTTTCGAAAAATCGTTCTGCACACTGTACGTTCAACGTCGAACTGCGGTCATTCCCTATGACCTTTGACCACAATATCATTTCATCTCATTACCTGTAACTCCGAACTGGCTTATAAACAAATCAGCTTATCTACAGACGCATGCAGAGAGCTATTCAGTTAATGATCACGGTGACTCGTATAGTTCACTATTAATAATGACCGTCGACTTGTGATCCTAACGCAAACTGACATTACCAATGTTCAATGACAGCAGCATTGACCAAGCAGCATAATATTCTAATCTAGAAGAAATTGTAAAAAGGTAATTGCTCACTGTGCTCCTTTAATGACGATTCACCTTCAATTCCTGAACCATCCAAATATAGACCTTATATACGCTAAATTAAGAGTGTTCTTATACCAGCATACCTATTCTGAATTAAACGGCGCAGTGACGTTTGGCATGGTTCATACTGTTCATATACCAGAAGAACTTATGCAGCTTCCTATTGCATATTTGTTTACAATATAAAACTCTCCATGAGTTATCAGTAAGGAGAATTATGGTTGTCAGTGTAATAATGTAATAAAGCATTCTATAACAGCGGAAGCACGCTCGAATTGACCGGAATCGAATCAACCCTATCCCTACAGACATTTATTTACGAGATTACCAAGTATTATGCGCCTGACAGTAATCTTCGGTATTCGGTGTTTTCTTGTCCAGAAGTGTATTAACATAGCAAACACCAATTTTGAAATTATGGTGTAAACACAATTAACCGTAATTCTTCATGAGGTTTATATCAAACTATGTTTCGTTGAAGAATATTATAACCGTGATGTCAAGAGTCACTACGCCCGCGAGGGCAAGACTACATCCCTCTGGAATAACGAGCCGGGGTTACAGTGTCATTCTGATAGACCTATCATACGGATAAATGGTTCACGAGAACCTGTACCAGCATACACAGCCAGCACCCCGGCCACCCTCTACTCTTTTACTCATTTTGTGGCCACCGTTATCAAATAAGAAGTGTTGTTGCGACTGATTGCCCCCGTTTGGGAGAAATAACATGAGTGTTGGTTCATTACGCCATCCACCGATATCACAACACAGCGTAAACTTCCAGTTTTTCCCCAAATAAAGCCACTTACATCGCTAACCCACCATGCCAGGCAGGAATTAGGTACTTGGAACCCACATCTTTTGTGGTTTTTTTGCAGAGAGTATTTGAGCGGAACAATCTGAAAATTTTATATGATATGTTTATTCCGACGACTTCATTACATTGTTGGCCCATGTAGGCTAATAATGGCCTTAGAACGGTTCGTTTTGGTCGATATTTGACTGAAAATCTGTATTGGTGATGGTATTCGAAGCTTGCTGCTGAGCTGATTTCGAACGACCGGTTATTTTTTTAACCGTTATCAGGTTTGTCAATCTTCCTCCTGTTTTCCCTCTTAATATTGGTCTCTATTTCACTGCGAAAACCACTATTTCCGGGTGTGTAAGTCGATAATCCATTTAGAGATTATTTCGTTGGTCTCCGCGATGGATTAAATGTTCTTTAGGTCAAACCATTGTCCTATACCCCCGAAACATCAGAGGTCCCCAGGTGACCCTGGCATTCCTGGCATCTTGTTCTGATTATCACGGCGAGACACTCTGTCTCAGTTACCTTTTTCAGGTCGGGCGATCGCCCAATCCAGATAACAGTCCCCTTTGAACGCCGCAGAACAACAGACGACTTTTGTTGTATTTTTTAAACAGCAAGCTTAAGTCAATTGTCCCTGCCCATAAGTCCCCTCTTACACCTTTCCTGCGTCACTCACGGCACACGCACCGCAATTCATACCCACCATGCGGCAAACAAAGATTTCTACAAATACTCGTTCGTCCGCAAGAACTGTACGAGACTGGAACGCACTGCATTCAGCATTGTATCCTTGAGGATATAACAGTTTCAAGACCGCTGTGGGCACCATCTAAACTTGGCTTGGAGACGGGACTACTTTGTTTCTGTTGGGCTGCCAACCCCATCCTGGTTGTCTTGCTCCTCGTAGGAGTGTTGGCCTTCTCTACCAAGTACCAAGTACGTGTTTCATTCCTGGTGATCTTGTAATTAAAGAAAGACATTGCAAACTTCCCCATGCAGAAGTTGTACTGGCCACTGGATTGTCTCGGTAGTTCCTAACTTTTTTGCGGTTGTAATCGCTTAAAAGGTTGCGTGCTTATAAAATATATACGGTACAGTGAGCCAGTACAATACCCAGACACTTATATATATGTTTCCTATGTTCGAAGCCAACGCTAAGGGCCTCTCTTCTGATTCGGATTTCGCGGCCGGCTGCGCTCCAGTGTTGCGCTACAATCACGTTGTAAGTCCCAGCACACTCGTAAGCACACTATATTATCTGTGGAAAGGCAGGTAGGCCACATTTCCGATACAATTAGGTCTAACGAGCTGAGCAAAATTCGTATAGTACCTAGCAGTGACTAGCCCTGCACGTAGACCTACGTTCCACCCCCCCCCCGTGTTTCGATCGCTCTTCTGTTAGAATGAATTAACAATCACGGTATAGTTTGAGAGGGCACCCCATATGTTGCCATTAGGACGAATTTTGTTTTTATAAAGCCGAAGCATGATGTTTGGGTGAGGTATTCCTAACACAAATATAGTCCAACTTTATGGGAGCATTGATAGCGATAATAAACGTGATATAGGATTTTTATTAATTATCGGTATTTCCATAAGGATTGTGGCAACTAAAGTTATATACCGTACATATGGGTCCACCACTCGTGAACTCTTCGGCAGCACTTTCCAAACAGAGCGAGCCTATTAGCAGCCATATTCAAATTCCACTTTATCACTACAATGCTTGAGTATGGTTTTGCCAGAGCGAATGGTTCTAAACGTTCGGCACTCCACTAGTTTAACTAAAATTGCTCCTGTGAATTTCCTGATCTGCTGATTACCATGGTCAACAGACTGAACTTTTGTACGTTCTATGTATAACATTATGATAGCCGAAACTTCGACAGCCGATCGAGTGTTCAATAACCAAACACTATTACAAAATTTGACTTATGACATCAGGGAGGAATCGCAGATGCCCTATAACAAAACGTCAATGTAAATATGTACTTTTGAAAATCTTGTACCAAGCATATATAGTGGATCCGAATAAAGACCTAAAATTTGTTCAACAAAATCTTCCATAATCGCATAGAATCATCCCATCTATTTCTAAGTGGAATTTCTTTTCCCGCTTTCCGTTACCCCATGGCGCAATGGCATCTTTACTGTGTATGGTTCATGGGCGGCCTTGGCCCCGTTTCCCCCATTAATGTTAATTGAGATTCTCAAATTTTCTCCAAGAGCAAAGTAGTAGCAAATTCACCAGACATCATGCTAGAACCTCCAAATTTGGGTTGGGATGTTTGCCGTTTTGATATGTCTTCTCTTCACCTGTGCTAGTTTACCGCAAATCGGTTAAATGACCATTTGTCCTTCACGAACCGAGTGTATACAGGAGACTGAATGCGTGTTCTATCTTCAAGGGTTGGCATAACCTGAATTACTTGCAATTCATGCACAATTTTAAATCGGACGACTCTCGATCTTGGATTGACCGTATCAAATTGTCGCCATTTGAATCAAGTCCGTAAAATTGAAGGTTCTCTCATCGTTTCCAAAGTCATACTTGTGTATCGAATGAACAATTTATCTCGTCTATACGGTATACCCTACTTCGAAAGGACACACCATTATCGCACAGTGGCGAGTCAACTGCCATCCTAGATCTAGTGTTAAACAAATCCTTGTTTCATCTTCGGAGGCCTATTTCGTGATCGACTATCTCAAGCAATGGGAGCGAGTCTACACTTTAGTCCCTTCTCGACAATCCGCATTTGGATACCCGCGCGGATGTGCGAGTGCGCAGGGTTAGGCCTACTTCTTCCAATCAGCCCCCAGTTGTCGCACACTTCTGAAACTCATATGCATACCATACTGGAATTTACAGACTAATCGATGCACTGTCTCGAGTAATTTATTTGGTTAGCTTACTCACCATAATCCCTAGCCCTAACCCCAACTCTAACATAAACTAGACATGTGTGGGCGGGTAGACCGCCGTGCTCACGTATATATCCCCGTTTTTAGGCAATCATTGAGAAGAAGTTATCTCAACACAACAACACCCCAAAAGACCTCCACTGTTGGTCAGGAACCAAGATAACCCTAATCCATTTTTGTGGTAATCCATGGAAGTTACAAGAAACTACATAAATAATGCAAATTTGACCCACGATAACCTTGAAATGGCTTCAACTTTCAGTACAAATTTTAGCCCCCATCCATCAATTTTCGTTCAATCTACAAAGTTTGGGAAATCGCAACTAAATTATGCAAGTTTTGACCTCGAATGACGTGAATGACTCCACATTTTTCGGACAACTATATCCCGACCCCAAGTTGCATTCAATCCCGACTACCTTACACTTTCGCGTACAAGATTCAAATACGGCTGCCTCCCAGACATGCAGTGATGCCTCTTTCGAACTCATCCGAGATATCACTAGGGCTGACATATTACAGTTTCAGATCACTCGTATAAAGCGTTAAAGAGTTAGTAGCATGCTAAATTCATCTTTTAGGGACTGTACTGTATTCAAAACAATTCGACTTTGCGAAGCGTCATGTATATCCTACTACATTGTTCAGGGAACCTCAATGAACTTACATGGCAGAGAAACCCGCCCTAGGTTCTTATACACATTTATCGAAGGGTGGGTGACCAATGTTACAGTTCAGGACCGAGTAGTTCTCCCTACTTGAAGTGGGCGACAGTTCACCAATTTGAACGTGTTTTTTTTCTTTTCCTGTTTCAGCGTGTTAGTCCTCCCGATGGCGAGGGGATTCTTCCAGTATTATTTAGGTAGTTCGGCTGAACCGTTATGTAAACCGGATTGTCGGAGGCAGGGTCGGCGCCTGCCTTCCCCCCCCCCCCCTGTGGCGCCGCCCCCTTGTAGGTAGGCCGCCTACACTTCTGGTGCACCACTGATTCCAGGTCTAGTGGTGACATCTAAGTAGATGGACGACTTAACGCTGGTCATTCGGATTCATGTCCTCATATTAATCCTGATCAGGTCCCCATTGTGTACTGCCCCTTTAGGCTTATGAAAACAATTCGTGCATCCATACTTGAAAATAGGCCGTAAGACCGCTAGTTCCCCTAATGTGTAAGCAAATACAGCGCGCGTTTGCTAATTTCCTTACAACATATTCGATAGGGAACCACCGTCATAATGTTGATTTGATATCGTTTCATAGTTATCGCACTCTGTAAGACGTTTGCCAGAAACTGTTGATCCAGTGACGTTTCCGGGTAACCGTAGTTCATTGATGTATATATCTGTGGGAGGTGCGCAGTCCTTTCCTCATTTGTGCGCAAATAATACAGTGCACGTGCTCTAACATTGATTTCGTGTAATCCGATGTGGGGAGGCCACCCCAGTGACTTCAACAGGTTGTTTATTTTAAGATAATCCTTGATTGCACTATTCACCACTACCGCTCAAGCAAGCATCACTGAATCATGATCAACAATTTCGATACGGGAGCGCAAAGGGAAGGATGCGGATGTAATAATGGACTGATTAAAGAACATCAAATGGGAAGATGATGGGAACATCATTTTTCGAAGGTGGGTGTTGTATTTCTCATTCACATCAGGAACAACGTTGGGTGATGAAGATCAACATATCAACGATTACATAGAGCTTAACAAATATACCTAATGTATATTCATGTTTCTTAGGTCGGCTACAGTATACACACGTCCGGCGCCACTCGATGTATCTAGTTCAAATTGTGTTTAAGACAGATCCTTTCATTGTCCTTTCCTCGGACCCTGTTTTGTTAACCAAAGGCTTGTCCAATGGATGTAGACCTACTAATGAACTACTGTGTCATTCACCAAAATCGATCACCATAGCGCTGTAGTTCCCAACCCGCACAAAATGCACTGATAGTCCCGTTGCCATGTGATCAACATGTACATAGGCTTATTGTACTTTAAACCGTGGTGCAGGAAAACTCTCATGGTACTACGGCCGCAGTCCGATATTTTTATGTCGGGGATAGTCATTCAATTGTTAAACTGAATATTGTTTCGCAGAAGATTTACTAGTTTTTCAAGGCAATTTTGATTGTGGAATATTATTCACATTCGAATGGAACGCTGTTTTCTCACAGACGTCCTCTTTCCAGTGAGAATAGAACACATTTATTCCTTTAATCAAAGCTGCCACTCTCCTTGTGTTCTTGTTTCCCAAATTGAATCTTGTTTCCACTATAGGGTTAGGTGAATGTTTTTATGTACCAACACGCTTCCATTGCTTATACTAAAACTTTCACAATAATCAAATAACTGTTTCAGAGCTCATCGATAACCTCTCGTCGTGGTTCAACTGTATCCTCCTCGCCCATAAACTTGCAGACAACAAACCTTCAGAAGTAGTTGGCCTACGCGACTTGGGGTTACTACACTGGATCATGGATCGGAAGGATGGCCTTTTATGGAGGGATCTTTACGTTAACCCTGCTCATAGAGGTACTTGTGCCTAGCTATCTGTAATCCTGTTATGTTTTTCGTTGTCGATTCACCTTGTGCGTTTTCGTCTTCGTTTCGTCCCGTCCTGCACTATTGAACTGGAGAATCAACCGCGTAGCCTTAACTGCACATTGGGGCAATTGTAAAAAAAGAAAAAAAAGGTTAAGCAACGATCCCCAGCGAGTGTTTTAAACAAGTGATTCAACCATAGCTAAACTATATATGGTTTTCTTATATTCTGTTTCATTTGCGAAGGAAGATACAAACACCTATCGATTTCCATTGCGCAAGTGTGAACAACTTGTACAGCGTAGAAGAAATTTTGGATAACATCGCAGAATCCATGGAACGACCCCAATATTACTTGGACCATCACCACATAAGTCAACAATCATGAGCAATGTAAACCAATTGTGCAAAATATATATTATATTTCCCCAAACCGACCCTCCGATACCTTTGACCTCAAATCACTCATCATCACCTTCGCAATGAAAATACTGAGCGACGCAATTTCCCATTGGTCGAACCACTTTTTTAGTTATAAGGAACATTACTGTCGTTGATAGTACTACCAACTATCAGTATCACCCAATCCGTTTTATGCGAGATGTGTTTCGGTTTATTATTACACCAACTCAACGAATTCATAGCTGAAACTACTCCCTGGAGATGGTCGTTGACCTAAAGTTGCCTGACACTCATTTGGGGGCAATTTTGTAACAATAGATGACGAGTGTGTTAGTTGGGGGTGGGTGGTTGTGTTGTCGGGTGGGAACTTAGATCATGGATAGATAAATCGATCCATCTGGGCATCCAGAAGTTGATATGCAACAAATACATGTATTGTTTGCGGCACCTTGTTAATTTCCGGTATTCCTTCAGATTAATATGATCAACACCATGCAACGAACTTTGCGCGCATCCACAGTCTATAGTCACCGAGACCAGATGCCTAAAGTAGTGTGAAATATGTTTCACTTTCCCATGGAAAGTTTCGTGACTGCAGAAACATATAGAGTCGGTTCGAACCAGGTTGTTGGCCGTACTTCAGTTTTATTACTAAGGGGAATTTATTTTGAGATGTCACACATGACACATTTTTGTTTAAAGTTGAAGACCGCATATTTTGTGTTCCACAGATCGCGGATGTGAATTGAGTATGGGGGGGTGCAGAGTATCGCTAAGGTATGTATAACTTAAAAACTATAGAAGACTGTCTGCCATAGGTAGCACAATGTAAGCGTAACCATACCCATTTTGCAAGTGTTAGATATGATGAAAATGGGTTACGGTCCAGCCTCGTGAATTATTCAGTATGGATATGCTATTTATTTTGTCTGGTTTGCTTTGGGTTTGGTATAGTGTGGGAAGCATTGTTTGGTCTGGCCGCAATAGTCTATCGTTCATTCTAGTTAAATAGTATTTGTTCTGATGCCATTTGTAAACAAATAGCGTGTCCTTGTGGGTGCAAGTACGTAGTGGTGAACTTCAAAGCATTTTCCACCAGTAATTTCTACTTGATCCCGAGTTGGTGATTCCGGGGGGCGGGGTTAAAAAACCGTATTTGCCTTCTCTGGTCCAGTTGTTTTGGTTTGAGGTAGAGAATATTAACCAGTTTTCATGGGTCGCTATGCTCTACTCCCTATAAGTTTATAACTTGAAGAAGCTCAGGGAAAAGACTGACTTGTGGGGAAAGGTCTTGCGTCTTGGCGCCTAGCCAGTCTGTTCAAAACGTCGTGACTGTGATCCATTGGAGCTCTCACATATATGTACATGGCCTCGATCAGTACGCGTCCTAATTAGGTTCGCCAAGAAACGTCTTGTGGACGTCGTGCAGGCATCCAATGCATATGCATAGACGTATGCAATCAATCTTCACGAGTACTGCCTCACTGACCCTAGCGTCCATAGTTGAGCCGAAGTGGAGCTTCAGTGGTTACCAGAGAGAGATCGTATTGTATTCAAGTTAATGAGGCTCACCTATCCGGATATAAATCACTAAATGACTTGCTCCGAAATACCTGTCAGAATTACTCACCAATTACAGTCAATATCTCCCTTATCTCACTTGCTGCTATTCTTATCTTTTGTTTGTAGGTCTTTTCTAGGATTTTAGGGTTAATCTGCTGGTTCAGCGCCTAGATGTTTTCTGACATTGGCGCTATATCAAATGTGTACTATTATTATTTATTATCATAGATGTCACGCACCTTGTGTATATAGTGGGCCTAACGTTAGAAAGCTAAGCAAGTTAGTAGAAAATGATCAATCTTTTAGCCTGATGATCAAAGAAGATCCAAACAACGGAAAACGCGTTCATTTAGTATTAGTTAGTTATTAACGAAACAAAATATTTTTCTTACCGTTCCCACCGGCTGAGAATTTTGCCTGCAAAAACATTGAACAGCTGGAGGAAACTTCCATTCTCGCCCGTCTTTCACAACTCACTGGTTATTTCCAACTCGTGTGCTATTCTTTATCTCATGAGTATTCAGAAAATAGCAAACTAAATTGACATTCCTCGAAGGGAATGGATGTTTCACCAATCTGTCAATATAATAATTTCAGTCCTATTTAAAACAATATTTGGAGATGTTAGTCTAATAAGGGTCTTCATAGAAGGCCAAACAGAACCCACAGTTCTGAAAAGTCGGTAATGAATAAACACCACTACTTGAAACGTCGGCGGGTTGGCTCTTTTAGAGGAGAAAGGGAAGGGTAACACTATTGGGTTTAGTGCAACGAAGTAGAGTGTAGCTACGGCGTAATCCCAGCGGTTAACAGCAACCCAGTGTTAACAGCAACTCATACGTAGACAACTCGAGGAATATGACCGGACATTACGCAGTTTCGTGCTATTAGTTCCTCTTATTGTTATTCCATTTTCTCGTAGTATATAGTGAGATATATTGATCTACTGTCTGATTGGAAGTTTGGAAGCATAATTGCTCGACCTAACCTGATTAGGTATCCACCACGGAGGAGGAAGAGGAATCTGAGAATTTATTGTAATAACCTGGACCGGGGCTCCCAAAATGTGAAACAGCGATATGGACCTGAGCTTCGTTCCAGAACGTTAGCCTCTTGGAGCCAGACAATTCCATGAAGGCTCGGATTCTCTCGTAAAGAAACTAGAGGCTACTACGCCTGTCATGAGAGCTTCCACCGGTCACAGCAACCTCGTTCTAGACACACACGAACACGGCCAACGCCGGAGAACATGTCCTCTGTGTAAAGAGGCCAACGCCCCCATAAACACATATTCCTAAGTCAATGCCACATTTCTTCAAGAGGGATACACCGGAGGGTTATGGTTATGGCAGTTGAGATCAGGTAGGTTGAGTGAACGGGAGGGTAATGTTGGCCTTGCGACAAGGGACACTCGGCACTGTCGGCTCATTGTCGCGGACAGTGCGGATGTGATGTTAAATGTTCTCGGAACCTCGTACTAAATGTCGCTCATAATAGTTTCCTTCAAAAGATATCGCCAATGCAATGGATACACAGCGCACTAGTCGCGTATATGAGCGGTAGGGTTTCTGAAGAGAATCGACATTGGGAAGAGGCGAAAGTCTCTGTTTACAAAATGGGCCGCCTCGTATCAACACTTTTATGTGGCTACCGCCATGACAATGTGTAGCTCGGTTCTTGGATGACAGTGTATCTCAGTTCGGGGGCTGCCGCGCGCTTGCGCCAGGAGTGGTGGTTCGTCGAACAGAATTTTGAGCCCACCGTCCTCGAGGAGCGTCGCAAAATCTCGCTTGTGGGTAGGGATAAAATAATCCATGAGTGGTTCGAAATTGACTGCGAATGGAATACGGTGCTCGCACGTTTAGGTTTGTATGCAAGAGCTCGGTGCGGCTTTTCTATTTCATTAGGCAGCACCAGGGGGTATGCTGTAGTCGGGAAAAACGTACGCAAGACGGTGACTTGATCATTATAATAGTCGCATCTGGAGTGATACATCCAGTTTCAGTCTGAGGCACTGTCTTATAAATAATAATAATTACTAATAATGATAATAATAATAATAATAATAATAATAATAATAATAACGATAAAATAAGAAATAGAAATTAATTAAAAATATTCGTGTTCTATAACGCTTCTCCAGGCGAAGACAGCTCAAAATCGCTTTACGGATATTACCCTGATATTACCCTGACTGGTGGACTGTCAAACCCGTATATAAGCACGTACTGCTCGCTTGTTCTCTCCCGACGCACATTTTAGTACGTCACTTATCGTGTCCCGGGGGGATATTACCAATATCAGCAACACGCCACATTACGGCGCCTCGATACTTTCACAAATCACCTACATGGTACCCACTTAAAACGGGGGGTGGCGTGGAAATTTCAGGAGACATGCCTTGTCAACAGCACTGCGCGAAAGTCCTCGGGGCTTCCGATGACGCTCCGAATCGCAATCAATGGGTTCGCAGTCTGAGCTCCTCTATCGACTGAGCTAAACCGCCTCCATGGTTTTGCTGGACATATAAACGACTACGTGGGGCGGGACGGTGTCAAAAACTAAGAATGGCATGTTTGTAGAAGGTTTGTGATAGATTGAAGTCGATAACGAGTTAAGATGCAGTGGCACTAGTAAATCCAGAAGAAACGGGGTTCTATTACTGACATTTCAGAGTGGCTCAAATGCTTCCATGTCTTTGCATTATGGGGTAGCCAAGAAAGACTTGAGGGACTCATTGCCATGGCAGCAGATGACAACACATTAATCATATAACCACCCGTGGTAGTGGGCGGGTTGAAACACGATGACAGAATTCCGTATTCGAGCGTCCCATTATGTCCATTGAAATGTTTAGCAAAACATGGGGCCATTTTGGTTTCCTCGCAGTGCATTAGTTTTGCAGGATTAATTTATCATTGACTGGAAGTTGTTTGTTCAGTATATATTCGTTTACCTTGCATAGATCATCGCAGTGAGTGTGTCGTTTGAAGGGTTCCAAACAAAAGGAATACGAATAAAGTCATCATAACTGACACTTCCCTCGGTGAGAGTACAGATCTCCAAAACTATACGTATATATACCCGGAAGCATAACATTGTGAGATTAGGCCCTTGGTTATTCGCCTGGGTGCGACTTTCCAGTAAATGTTTCCGAGCACTCAGTTTAGCCCACAGATCATTTAATCAGACCAGGAGGCTTTGGATTGTGTAGGAGGGTAATAGAATGTACAGTGTTTTGGGGTTGTTATAATAAATCTCTCACCTTGTGCCCTTTTCTCTTTGTGATATAATTAACAAAATCCCAATATTTGGGTCACTGGAGGTAACTGCTGGTAGTCAATATAGGATCATAAAAGGGTCATTGAGTTTTCGATCAGCTTTCTCCGGCACAAGAGGAACAACTACATCCGGTTACACTATGTATGTGTTTGTGTGTTTGTTGGTGGTGTGTTGTGTGTGTGTGTCGTGCGTTTTCGTGCGTGTGTGTGTGTGTTGTTTGTGTTTGCTCTCTTAAACCTCCGTCCAACGGTAGCGTTAACTTTCATTTCATCTATTCCTTCTCTACTTGTTAGATCTCCACGATCAAAACTGCTGACTCAGGTGGACAAGCCGTAGAAGCAACCAAGTTTTTTGAGGACGTTTTCTACAAACATAAATGCTGAAAACCAAGCAGAGACACTTGGCCGAGAAATGAAATGCATATTGAGGGAGGCACTCTTCATAAACTACCTACACCAAAAACCGGTGGATACCTTTTTGGAGTGATTCTATTTTGAAGGCTGTTATGTTTGCCCTGTGAAGGTCAGTCCTATGTCATCGAAAGGGCGTAATCACCGCGGTGCTGTGCGGCTGGGGATGCCCCAGTGAAAATGTGGAAGGGGTGGAAGAACCATTCCGCCCTCCTCCTCGAGTCAGAAAGAAAAAATGATTTTTCACGCACTTCGTCATTTCATCTATTCCCACTTTTTTCCTCTATTCAGTCAGATTGCTGAGTTTCCATTTTAAATATCAATTTTCATTCACTATCCGGATAAACTATATGCAACGTTTATGCGCGGCTTGCCGCATACAGTATACTTCTTTCGTTCGTGTCGTTTAAAAAACCCGCAGATTCACATCGACCGCCATGATTGCCTTTCGGTATTGTATAGGACATTGTGGTTTTTTTTCTTCTTTCTCTATGGTATACTTGCCGCGCATAGAGCGATCTTACAGCCCAGCAAGGATGCCGACCTGGAAGCTGTCTGCCCCAAATAGTCATCTGCAAATCCTTCACCAGGTACACGGAATAATGCAATGCCTCTTTGGCAGTACCTTAACTTGTGGGGTGGAGGTATTCACACACAGACGCAACTTGTAAATTGCCTCCCCTCGTTTGTCCTGCTTCACTCCCTTGTGCTGAGCGCCCAGCGAGAAGGCAACAGGTTTCCATTTTTAAAGTCTTTGTGGTATTACCCACCGGGTGAAGGCCCAATTGTGCCAACCCACCGGTCTATTGTTAAGAATTAGACGTGGGTAGGGGTGGTGATTAGATTCTCGTACAACCATGCGGAAATAGCTTGTAACGTTTGCGTATTGACCCTCTTCCGTTGCCTCTATTGTTGAAATATGGATTCAAACATTTTGTTTCCTACATTAAGCTATGCAATTTTGTAATTCTCAGTGCTGTAGAGAGTCCACTCAGGGCGAGTCCAAGTCCAAACGGTTAAAGGAGCATAAATATGAGGCCCTTTTTCGAATGGCTTCATGATCTCGAACCATTCACTAATAGTGTCATTTCGTCTTGGTAAATTTAAGAGGTTTGAGCTACAGCACTATTGGTGTTCAGTCATCATAGTATGATAGAGAATATTCATAACTCTATAATACTAGACACACCAGAAGATAACCCCTTTCAGTTTGCTGTTACTAGATTGTACATTTTTCCATGCGTAGCCGTCCAACATTGTAGACTTCCTTCACTAACTCCTGGTAAAAATTCCGCCTATTCTTTGTCCATTGTGAAAGAAGTGTAATAAGGCGTTCTTAGTGTTACTTTGACTTATCCTGTTGCTAGTTGTTCCAGGTATCAAAGTAATGTATATATGTATATTGTCTTTGTTGCTGGAGTATTTTGCCTGCCGTTATGTCTCTTTGCGTTTCGATCCTCGACGCCGTCCAAGAATCTATACCTTCATGGCAGTGTTCGGTGTGGTTGTGTGTGGGGTATGTGTGGGTGCGCGCGCGCGTGTGTGTGTTTTGTTGTATGTGCGTGCCTTATAGTATGTGTGTGTATAACGCCGTGGATACGATGAGTCAACCTATCATCTGGGGGTTATTTTTATTTGCAACCTCTCTCTTTACCATACCCCGCATATTAATAAACGTCTGTCGTCTCTGCATCTCTGGCCATCAGAAAAGCTTGGTCAATCCGTAATATCTGACCGTGGTTAGCACCGGGAGACTGATTCATTCTTTGTTTCGTCTCAGCTTGACTCTTTAAACAGCATTCTCTATGGTTCCCGAAGTTTCAAGTTGGACAAAATTCAGCGCGTTCAAAACACACTGCTCGACTTATCACCTTAGCCCAGAAACGGGTCAGCATATAAAACGCCTATCCTGGAAAAACTTGACTGGCTACCTGTAGAGAAACGGATCCATATAATTGCTGATTCTCAGCATATAAAGTCCGCTGGTTGTCTGGCTTCAAGTTACCTATGTGATCTCATCTCTCCATTACAGACAAAGTCGCACCTCCGGTCAACGCATCATCGTGTTACCATCATCCAGTGAGATCCGTCACATCTGGGAAGGTTCCTCCGCCAATGCCTGGCCCAAGACTATGGAATCGACTAACCACCAACCATGTGAGGAACTATGAGTCGCTAGGACATGTAAGAGTAATTAAGACGTATCGTTTTGTTAATTAATTAGCCTTTTCTGCTTGTGTTGGTTTTGTGTTCAGGCATTGGGTCTTCTCGACGGAAGGCGGCTTTATAAGATTGCTCTGATTCTTATTATCTGATGGATCAGCTCACACTTGATGTGGGCTGCCCTTGATGAGTACATGTTTTTAGGTTCAGGTCAGAGGCCATCTGAGATTAGCAGAGGTCGAAGTCTGACAACCTTGTGGCACGATAATTCCAAAACACTTGGTCTGATCCAGCCTGAAAGTTTACATTCTGCTTTCTCAATGAGGGGGGGGGGGACCTCAAATTGTTTGTTATTTCGGGGTGTAATATATTCTGGCCAATTTTAGCCTTGTGGACACAATAACTCGACCCGCCGGAATGGATTGAGCTCCCTATCATTGGTAGGTAGGCTCCCATGATGAGTTCAATGAATCCTTATTGTTTATGGGTCGGGTCTAAGGTCACCAGAAGTAAAGTCTGCAAACCAATGTGAACACTGATAAGTCCAGAACGCTTGGTCGAATCACTGGGCGGTGACTATTTAGCATCTGCATTCTTATGGTGAGGTACAACAACCCAATTGTTTTTAATGTTGAGCGGGATCATTTTTCAATGAGAAATTGGAAAATTGTGAAAACCTGATATTTTGGCCAATTTAAGCTTGTGGACACAATTAATTGTGCTCACCTTGATGGATTGAGCTCATTTCTCGGTTATGTGGGTTCCCCAGGAGTGCAGGATCTTGTAATGATTTTTTTTTTTGCGTTCAGGTCAGAGTTCATCTGTGTCACCGAGGCAAAGTCGTTTAACCTTGTGAACCCGATAAATCCAGTACTTAGTCCAGAACTTGGTCCGATCAAGCTGCAATTTTGTATGTAGCTATCTCACCCCGGATGGAACCAAGCTCAACTTGGTTTGCGAGTTCCCCATGATGAGTACATGATCCACTGTATTGTGGTCAGGTCGATGGTCAGCAGTGGTCACCGTCTGGAAACCTTCCGGTTAAATAGTGCCGTTTGCATGTACGCACAACGTTATCCATCCCTGTTTTGATTATTTTCCATTGTACAAATATTACCTTCGTTCATTATTACATGCAGGATATTGAATGAAATGAAAATATAGTTTCATTATGCCTTTTCAATGCCCTTTGGCCCTGAATCTATGTATACCCGGTAGGTATCATTCGTCCCAAATAATACTGGCCAAGTACGAATGGTAATCCAACCTAATTCGTAGGAGAAACAACCGTCGTTAATTCCAGAATAGTTCATGTGCCCTTTAAAGGGCACGTTCATTCAAAGATATTCAAATGTCATATGAATTGTGCATTGAAAATCTTGCCAATTCAACTTGTTTTAATTTCAAAAGCATGTTCGGGTTATAAGTTTACGAAATTATTTAATGAATTTATTAATTTATCACTGCTGAGTTGGCAATTTTGTAAATTGGAAACATTTGATGCCGTCATACTATACATTTTAAAAAAAGAAAAGGTTAAGAATTATGTTTTATTTATTCTTTATAATTGGTAGATAGGACATCATAAAAAATTTTGCCAGTTTGCCATAATCACACCCAATTATATGAAATTTGGGATCTTCCCAATCTTCCCAACGACATGATATAAACCTGGAACGAGTGATATTTGAAATGATTTTTTTTTTTAAATTCTCTCTATTTAACATTATCCTAAAAAGAGGTATTAATTTGACCAGAACTTTGCCTTGCCTTTATACATTGTGACCTAAATCCCTGAATAGGTACCACTAGTCCATGGTAACACCGACCTAGTAAATGGTAATCCAAACTGTTAGGAGGAGGAGCACTTTGTACATTTTGCCACTTTCGACATATTAGATCCAACACTTTCGCTCGACGAACCTTTGACCCGAAATCCTTGAACAACGCGAAAAGTAGCAATACGCCATGATAACAGTGACTGTTTATGATGGTAAATCGAGGCCTATCTGTGGGAGGTGGTGCAGATTTTTTACGTAATCGTTTTATTATCTTCTTAATGGTGAGGTTTAACGAGAATATCCGTATGAAAGTTTGGGTGGGGGGAAGGTGAGATCCCCCGCTTGCACATGCGTAGTATACTGCTTAAAAGTGATAGGCCTGGTCGACAGACCAGCCATCCTACGGAATTAAAGTAGCAATGAAACTAGAACCCTGTGCACTCACTCCACTTACTTCATGAAATGGAATCAAAATTTCAAAAACAGGTAAGTTCTCGTTCATGCTCCTCACATTCATTATGTGAGACGTTTCTGGTAAGGTGAGACCTTCAAAGCAGACCCAGGTGTCATACCGATAAAGAAGGGGGGGGGGGGGGTATTACTCTCCATACATTCCTGTACTGGTTCGCCCAAACGAAAATGTGAAGGTTTTGTTTCAACCGCGCGAACTCTTTTTCAATGGCAGCAACAGGTGTCCTTAAGTGCAATCATTTACTTTATAACTGTTCCGACGGCTATGAGAACTATTGAGAAACCGCTGCCTCAAAGCCTGAAGCAGCCGCCAGCTATCGCTTGTTGTAGTAACGTCTGAAAAGTTGCAAACACTTTTCAGCCGTTCTTGACAGATCTCTGCCACTGGTAAGTTTCCAGCTCAAGCTTGTGACATCGCTGCTGATCTCACAGAGTGGGGTTTGAAAGCTTTAAATTTAACCCCAGAACGAATCATAACTGATGTAGCCATCTAGCAATAGAAATTTCGTAAAGATCTTTCTGATGCGGTTTCCTATACAAGTGGGTTCTCGAACCGCTAGTCTCGGCTATTTTTTCGCGAAATCTGAGATTTTTTTTGCCGTAATTTATCAAGTTTCGAAGACTCACCTTGATCTGATGGGTTGACTATAAGGGGATTTTGTTGTGACGCTAATAACACATCATTATTCAAAACAGTGGTGCATGCGAGAAGGGGGGTTTTGGTGTGGTCAGACTCTCTCCAGACCCAAGTTTACCATACATATATACAATGATTTAATACTGGCGCACCGCTGCTTCATGAAAATCGCGGTACAGTGAAACCAATTGGTGTATTGTTCATGCGTGTGATATATATGGGAAGGAGAGTAATGTTATTTAAATTCTTGAAACCAATTGCAGGCTACATCCACAAATTTTCAGACTGAATGTTGATCATGTGGCCACAGACCCCTTGAAAATATGACTAAATGGTTAAATTACCATCAAATTTGCAAATCAGACACAGTATTGAACCTCTACTGACCACCCAAATCTAACCCTCACATATCTCAGACAATATGTTGTATCACATCACCACACAACCCAAGTCTCACTGAATATCTAAAACAATTACAAAAATCTATGCATAAAGTATGCAAACAAGACAACCTCAAAAAGACCTTTGGTAACTCGACCTCCCCCCCCCTGTGTCAAAAGTTTGGATCGGGACTAAAGTAACCATGTCCACCAAGTTTCGTGAAAATCCGACAAACTGCTAAATTACAGGGTACTTATTAGTCATAATTTTGGGGGGGGCTGGAAATCTAATCATTTCAACTACCTGTCATCCTGTGTTCTATAATGCCATCACATCCCCGTAGGTCCCCGTAGGTTAATTTACATCCTAATTACTGAGTATCATTCCCAAAATCTAATCAGATCGAGTACAAGACAACCCGATGTCGGCAACCCCGTTCGTTGTCGCAATTACACTTCCCGTTCGAAGATACCCTGCTAAACGATAAAAAAGTGTGACACACACACACACATGCACACACACGCCCTAGTGACCACTAAGTCTCCTCCTGACTTTCATTCAGCGAGACAAAACGTCTGTCCGGCGCGAAGAAACTTAAGAAGTTACTCAAGGTTTCCTGGGTGTTAACAAGCTCGTCTCAAGCAACTATCGATAAAAAAGAAATTTGCTGTTTTTCCATGTTGCATTTTCTGAATATTCAACTTGTGGAGAGTTTGTGTGCCTGTGTGACGATACAAGAGCTACTAAAATACACGTCTTTGAGTCAATTTTTCAAGCTCAGATCTCTTTCTAGTGAGCACTTACGAAGGCTATTGAGGACTGATTTGACGCCCCATCTCTCGCGCTCGAAGCGCAGGCTTGAGATGATGAGTGGGTTTTTTGCTGAACCCCATCAAGTCTAAGTAACAAAGCGTGTCAGTGACGGCCTTCTCGTCAACATATATTTAAAAAAAACAAGAACACGTTGGCCTGGAGCTGCACACAGGAACCAATCTGTCCGTTCACAGCAAGGCCTATTCATCGTCGGGGGTAAACGCTATAGTTTAGTGGTTTGACTCCCTTCGGTTATACTTACTTCTGTCTTTATTGAAATGCGATGACCTTGGATGGATCGCCTGAGACAAGCCTCTAGTCTCATATTTTTGGCACATTTGTGTTGTTAAAGACCAGATTAGGACAATTTAGGTTCAGGGCTAACACAATTATCCACTTACGCAAGGACTATCCGTTTAAGAGGGTGTATTGTCTCCCGCAGAGTGCTTGAGCAGATCCTTGCCCTTGGGGATTACCAGCGGTTCAGCTACAAGTTACCCTAGTATCCGAGCGCTCCCTTTCGATGGTGGCCAGGCACGCCCTACTATAAGCAAATGGCTGAGGAAATCTGGCAGCCAAGGAACCATAATCTTGGTAACTGCGGCATTCACCTAGGATGGCAAATAAATCATTCTGGCTCACCAAACATTGGTGAATGTTGAAAAAACTGCAAGTATTCAATTTCACAAATTTTCCAAATATCCTGGATTCCATATCAGCCCTTGTGTTTTGTTTTTCCAGGAATGTGGGCTGCTGTCAGCTATATATATGTTTTTCTTTGTATGCACCACATCCATTTGGCTTCGCCAAACTGTACAGGATTCACCCGTTACCATCCATAATTATTGATATAGGCCCGCTCTTGTGTTATCCAATTGAACCAAGAGATGACAATTCATAGGCAAAGAAAGCTTCCAATAATAATACTAAATATAATTAATAATAATAATATAAAATACTAATAATAATAATATAATAATAATAATAATAATAATATAATAAATAATACTAACATCATCTCATGATAACTCTAATAATAATATCTCGTTTTATATACGTTTTTCCAGTCGAGACATGCTCAAAGCGCTTCCAGATATTAACCCCGGCTCATTTATGACTTGTCACAAACCCCCTTACTATAAGCACTTGTTCTCCCCTCTCCCGACGCACCATTCCAGTACGTCGCTTCAACATCGTGTCCCCCCGAGGGACACCCCAATAGGCTGCCACATACGGCCGCTCGCTACTCTTCAGAAGTCACTCACAAGGTACCACCCACTTCAAAACACGAATTCCGGAGACATGCATTTCCAACAACAACTGCAGAAAAATCCTCGGGCTTCCAATGGGCTCCGAACTCGCAATCCCAAGAAAAGCAACTTAATAGTTTAATCTCTATCCTCCACTCGAACTTGTCCAGCCATTCCATCATCCCCCCCCCCCCCAAAAAAAAGTTGTTGATCATTTGTTGTGTAGCGGTTTGTAGATGTCAACTCGTGTTCGATTGTAAGAGTTTACGGGACCACGCGTTCGACTGCTCTGTCCAACACGAGTTTACATCCACAAATGGATGTAGATTGTGCATAATAGTATGTGGTGATAGCGTGTTAAATGTAAGCTGAAAAAACCACCCTAGTGAGAAAGTAACTCAAAGGTAAGTGATGATACAGGTTTAGCTTTAAAACGATGGCGAACACCGCGGGCGCGGGCGGCAAGCTTGTACATGACTGCCTTAAGCAATGCTTTGTCAACCTTGCTGCACTGTAAATCTTTTTGCCAAATTGAGTTGAGCGGCTACCTGCTCCGTAATTAATCCTAACGCATCTGTCATCCAGCAGCTGACAAGAAGACAAACGTGGCAGCTACATGAATGAATTGTTGAGCGGGTGACTGAAGCTGCCCTCCCATCAACGTTCATGTCCTGTAACCTTTAACGTGGCAAATTCGGCATCTTGGTATATTTGATCATAAAGTCCCAGATTTTTCAGTTCCCTGTTGGGCAAGCAGTTGACTTTTCACTGGTGAAATAACAAACCATAGATCCATAACAACTTTGATTGTTTGATTTAGGCTGCTTCCCTCAGCCGTTGCTCAGTTTTCCGCAACAAGGGCATACCATCTACTATGCCACACTTGGTTATCCCCCAAGGTCCTGAGGAACGAGAGGGCTGTTCCCTGCTTTCGTGAATACCCTTGGACCAGAAGTTTAACCATTTGGAGGAGCTTTAGACCGGTTCCTCCCTCCAGTAACATTGCAAAAACTTCCGTATATGTGGCACAGAGTAATTCGCATCCCTCAAGTCCATTGATGCCATTAACATTTTTTTTTGTGATTAAGTGGAGAGTACATTCAAAGGTGTTTTCAGGTGCTGATACAAATTATATTATATTCAGTCTGATAGTTCCAGAATCTTTCCATACCTCCGTTCAAATTCGATTTATTATCTGAAACCGCCTACCAAAAAGACCATCAGAGGGCCCAGTTCCACGTAGCACTGCCTACAATGTTTACGGGTGACCAACTTGGAATCCTATTTACCTCTATAAATCAATGTCTCATCAGAGACGGTTGGAAGTGAATTCTCCAGAGGGGGAATCTGCTCTTCTGCTTTGGCGGCCTTCAGGTTGGTTTTGTTGTTTTGTTGTTGTCCTCCGCTCGTGAGACCCACTTTGGTGGTTTGGCCATAGGTTGCCCTCTGAGCAGCCCCCTCCCCCCACAAAAAAAAAACTTTGTGGAGCTCGGAACAACCAGCAAATCATTATAGCACCTTCGGCTTGCGAAGGCACTGGTCGAGTGGTGGGAAATTACCGCCCCGGTGAAATGTGCTCGAGGTGGTTTGACCACCCAGCCGTATTTTGTTGTTCATCTATAGTTCGCCACTAAACATGCCTTACTCAGTGGTTTTCACGAGGGTTTTACACATGCAAATACCGCTTGATGAGTCCGGTCTTTATCTCTTTTCGAAGCATATTAAGTTTTCTAACATGCATTGAAAACACAATGCGAGTTAATCCTCCTGGGTCCTCAGAAATTCGAAACCTCAGTGTCCACTGTGGTCCACTATGCCGCTAACCCTTTGATGAGCGGCTTCTGACAGCGCTGCACTTTACACTCTAAAATCAGTTTGAATCAAAACTTTCCTAATTGGCTAAGTGACAACTCCTCCAAAGTGTTTAAAGGTTGTATGATGAAAACTAATTGACTTATGACACTTCAAGGGATTTTCCCTCCAGGAAACCCGAAAGTTGTGATTCAACATTCTCATTTTTTACAGTGTATTCATGGATTTTACAACCACACTTAGGTTTGTCCCACAACAGCGTGTTGCACTCGTGTCACTAACAACGATCCTTTCAGGACGTGTTCAGTTCTGAGTAGTCCCTGCCATTTTCTTCTCCTTCCAGCAGGGCGTAGATTCGTTTTGAAGTGGGGGGGGGATGATTTTAGATTACCCTCTAAACGGAGCGCCACCATAGGTTGGCGCAGAGCGTTACACAAGAAAATTTTTGCTTTCCCAGCCTCCCTGGAACGGCACTGAGGCCTCCAATAATGACATATATTATCTACGATGTGTGGATTGTTAAAGAGACCTGTTGTAAATTCCTTTAAAGCTATTATAACATTTTGATCATTTAAATGACGCAAAACTTAAACATGTAAGACACATAACCTGTTACGTTAATGAGGGCAGACCTCAACGACAGTCAGTCACAGCAAATACATCCATTAAGTGATAGGAACGATTCAAGTTACATGCCGACGGATCTCCAGTTTTAAAAAAAAATAAAAAATCGTCCAACACATTTCGTCTTGTCTCCGGAGTCGATCTAAATGTTTCGTCAGTTTCCCGCACAGTACCGTCGAGTACTTGTGGTCACGTTACAACTACAACCAGCAACTGCGTTTTAAAAGCGCCCTCTTTGCACCGAAAGATCTCAATCAGGAACGGACTGGTGGACGATTATCAACCTCAGATATGTCAGGACTGTCGCTCTCACGGTCGCCGCCACCACCGCCACCCCACCTGGCTGGCCGCTGGTATTATAAATTGGTATTAGCTGAACGACAGAACGAAGGATGCATTCTTCACCTTCCACGATTCTCAACGATGGATTCAGCTACTCGACAACTCTTCGTCTCCAGTTTTTTTTTTGGTGGAAAACTGGGGCGTTAATTTGGGCTGTATTCATCCCGCTTTGACGATCGGTACGACTTTTCTTAACCTTAGCTGCTAATCCCTGTTCTCCTCTACCAACTATATAGAAGGAGAGTTCCGTGACAACTGCCCGTACACTGGACTGCCCATATGAGAGCTATCTCGTTTGTTTCAAAGTTCTCAGGTGGGCAAGCGCACGGAAACCATGGCAACCCCCGGCCAGCCGTCTGCGCGCTCAGGAAAACGAATCGGATAGGTAGTTTAGGACTGTCAGTGTCAGTACCCGGTACTGACAGTTTATATTGGCTGTTGGTAACTGCGTTTTACTGAGCTCAGCCTCTACAGTTGGTCGCCTCAACTTATACAAATATTTCGTTGTAATAAAAGGGAAGATGTTCTATTACGAATGAAGATCTTGGGGGTAAAAAATCATTATTGGGACTGCACAAACTGGGGGGGGGAGGGATTTTTGTACCGGCCATCCCCCTACCTCAAAAGTGGGGGGGGGGGGTGGATACATCCCCCGCACTCCCCTCCCCCCCCCCCCCGCGATTTACGGGACCCGTGTCCTCTAGCTTTTTGGTCAGAAGGTAGTCGACACTAACTCTAACTGCCAGCTAACTGCCAGCTGGCTGGGTTTTGACCCGGCCATTTCCTATATCCGATGGTACCGAAAAACGCGAAGCAAGCCGGGGCTCCTTTTTGGCTTCGGTGACGGAACTGCGTCTTCAACTGCAGCGGTTTGACTTCTGCCTCAGATTCTACAGTTTCATTCATCATTATAAAGCGCGAGTGTCAGCAGCTGCTGAAGGCCTCGCATCCCTTCAACAGCTTAAACATTCTCCATCATTGTTTCTAGAAGTCCTAGCCTATCAGCTAAAAGCCCTGTCAGCTCCCTCCTCTTTTCGGTAGCTTCGCTTTGCCCTCCTTCGCTCTTTCGCCTTAGCGTTCGATTCGGGTGTGACATTACTGATTCCCCCTGTCTTGCACTGATGGCTTACCTGCGGAACCCAGCCCTATCGGCATGTATGAGGCCATAACGCTAGCCTAACGCTAGGCTTAGGCAAGCAGCACAGCACAGCCACCGACTGCCGCCGTTATTGCGTGAGCGCCGTCCGTAAATGTCTCAATTAATCCTGAAGAAATCTCACAACGGAAAGCTGGACCGTATATTCCCGCCAGTGCACTAATCGAATAACAATCCTCCTAGTAACGGTTGTGACTATGAATCCCAGCGTTAAATGCTGAAAAAGACAAGTAAATTTTGCTGACTAATAACTTCATGTTCTAGTGGCATGCTAATGACGAAGACTTACGTAATATAATTACCTTTGGCCTACATACCTGAACAACGGGCGCCGTGGAAAGACCAGTCTATGATTACCATCGATTAATTATAAACGAAATCTAACCCAATCTGTAGGAAAAGAGGCATTTTGTGGTAGTTCCAATTCTTTTAACATGGCACATATGATAACACTGACCAGTCTGATGATCATTCACATACTTGAATGTTACTACTTACTTTCAAATGTTTTTTTTTCACATAATGGCCCGGTCTAGCAGTATGTCCCATGGCAATGAAGATTGCGTGTCCAGTTCGGCGGTCCAACTTCGTCAAGACGTATGTAACATTATCGCTCAGACAAGCCCAAAAATTTACACACTGGACAGACCGCAAGGTCAGACGGGCCTGCTTTTGAGCTAAAACAATGAATCATACAACAGGTTTTTTTTTTTTTTTTTTTTTGAGAATCCCTTAACTGATTCCATACAGTTCTCCCCCCCAGCGAGATGCATTATCAATCTCCCAGTCTTTCATTCTCCTCTGACAATTTTGGGACTTCAGTTTGGTGGTAAGAATTTCTTGGCAACTCGTTCATCCGCCACGACCACCGGATCTCTTGCAGCATAATAGCTAACATTGACCAAGTCTGAATGATAATCAACCTTGGCCCTGTGGGATATTTTTTTAATGTTTTCTTTCTTTCTTTCTCCACACCATGGCCGCTTAGCCGTATGTACCATGGGCCAATGAAATTGCGTCCAAATTTGTCAGAGTACGTACATTTGAAGAGCTCAACAAGACAAAAATTTACACCTGTACATGACCGCAAGGACAGACGGGGCTGGTTTGATCTAAAAACAAGTAATCAGAACAACAGTATTTTTTGAGATCCCTTAACGTGATCCATAAAGTTCTCCCCAGCGATCTGCATTATCTCCCAGGCTCGGTCTCCGACACATTTTGGGCATTCATTTTGTGGTAGAATCTCTGAAAGCAGACTCGTTCCATCTCGCCACTGACCACGGAAAAAATTTCACCCCCCCCCCCTTGCAGCTCTTCCCCAAGATATCTGGCAAGAACAGTATTCCCACGAAAATATTGGTTTTACCCAATAATAGGGCTGAAGTGGCCCAATCGAAAGGTCGAACGCATTATTTTCTTTATCATCAGCTGGTTCTCTTAACGCATCCACGTTTGCATGGGGCGCAGTCCGGACATGAATTCACCTCATCGTACTCTATCTCTCCAGGACAGGCCCCTCCGGAACGAGAGAGCGGAACAATGGTCGACAAGCACACCTCCATCCCCTATTCGCCAAACCTGAAGACTCTATCTATGCGGTCGACAGAGGCCTAACTAAGATACCGCTCCGATTTCACCCGTTAGCCCAGCCTCACGGAGAACAATTTCTAGGCTGGTATTAGAAACATTACAGTTTGGCCCCCCCCTTGCCCTGCTTGAGGCGGAGGGACAGTTTTTTTAATACTTTCTCGGACGCGAGAAATTTGACCTTCATGCGGTTTGTCAAACTACTGGGAACCCAATTTTTCATGGCATCATGAGACGGCATTCCTATCATCGTCATATTTCCCATTAAATTTTATGTGCCAACTGGTGTCAGTGTTGCAGCAAGTTGACTTACTTCCTACCCTTTGTTACTGAAACTAGCCTTTTCCTTCTTTCTGAACAAATTAGGCAAAATGTACATCAATTTAGGTCTATTCTGTCTCCGATCCATAAATGTACTCAGAGCTGAGTGAAAAAACGGTTTTTAATGCGATATTGAATAAAACTTCCAACCTTCCTGTAGGATAAGTCACTGATCAGAGTGGGCCTTGAAATCCAATTAAACTGACCAGAATCTCAGCTCATTTTAACGAGCACGGAACCCGGGCCGATTCGACCGTCAGTGTTCGGGGGGCAGTTTCCAAAACTACCGTGATTGTAATGACCCTACTGGGATGGTCCAGTCTCTGTGGAAATCTGATTAGATGTTCGTAGGTTTTCGGCGATGAGTAAACACTTCCTTTTTGAACGCTCAACTCTGTGGACCTCTCCAAAATTCCTATAAACAATACAAAAACAATCACACCACACCAGCCGTTGAAGCACAACATGTTCGAAGCTTTTTTATGTTAACCTTTGCACGGTATTTATGCGGATCCCGTATAAACAACAGAACAACAAGTCTTTGTTTTCACTTTGCTAAGCCAGCAAATAAACCTCGGCCGAACAGCAACATACTGAGGACCAATCCCAAGCCAGGGTTGGCCGATATAACTATTTACCGGTTTTCACCAGAGGGTTCTCCTCAAACCCAGTAGGTTGAAAAATTGAAATGTAAAGAATTCGAGTTATGTGATCATTTGGAAGAGCATAGACATCAACAATTTATGAATGTAAGAAAATTTATCTTGGGAGAGAGTGGTGGTTGACTGCAGAATATAGCCAGCCACGAATGAAATTAGCACTGTCGGCCTACTGCCATATAGCCATCAGTATGACCGTCATGGAGTGCAGCCTGGTAGGTTCACACTGATATGCTTCAGTAGCTCAAGTGTATCAGTGTATAAATGAGGAAAATTGACACGCACTAATGATCATCTCAGTGTAGCCTTGTCGTTTGAGAGAATCTTGTACAACACTGATATCCAATGATCTCATATCTGCATGTGTTCACCGAGTGAGCACATGTTTGTCATAACTTCACATAGTTTATTCTAATCATCCTCGCTCCAAGTTTAGTCCTTGGATCTCCATTTCATAAATATCAAATATGAAACTTCCGCGATTCTAGAAAACTGGTTTCCCCTATAGATCCAGACCATTTGTGGATTTCATCCGAAAAGATCCACTTTCAGTTGCGAATGTGGCTCCTAGTTATCTTGAGTGGTATTTTGGTGATATGTACATGTACATGAAACAATCACTCTGTATTGTTGATTCGGAAAAAATCTCGCATCAACACCAAGTGAAGCAGGAACCGCGTATATATATATTCACCTCACATATCCAACAAAACGAGCCCATTCACTCAAGTTGTATTTGCATGAAGGTGAACAGTCCCGGCGGGCTGGCCGCATGTTCCTGTCCATGTTTACATGTGTTTAAATGAAATTGATATACAGCGAAGTATCATAAAATCCCTCAACATAATTTTTAACCATGACCACATGATACTGCCGGGCTACGTATCATATTATTCACCCTAATTTGCGGTTTATCATGAAACTCATTATGCCCTCTTCAGGACCTAAATATTCAATTATCATGGACATGCAACATTTCGATTGGTGAAGGAGCATTTTGCAGATCAAATAGACAGATAGATAGTTAAATAGATAGATAGATAGATATATAGATAGATAGATAGTTAAATGATAGATGATACCTTGGCAACGCTTTGAATGAGACTTGAACCACACCCACAACCTGTTGAAACAATGAACAAATGTATTTTAGTTAGGGTTGCCGACAATTTGTCGGAGATATGATTAGTAGTAAAATTCGCATGTAAACAGCTTTTCCAGTCTTGCACAAAGTCACACTGCAATCTCGGTGTGACACAATCCTCATCGATTAAGAAATGTGGGAAAATCGACTAATATAACTGAAAGAGAAAACTGTAGAAAAGAACTACTTAGCGTAGTGAAAATAATCCTCTCAGTGCGAACTACTTGCACTGCCAGTGGGTGTTCGAACATATCTGTGTTAAAATATCATTTGACATTGTTCGAACACTCAATTAACGAAACACATGCCCTTTATATTTGGGTCCATATTAGCTCATTCTTAGTAATATCATTACTACCTCCAGATTGTGAGGAACCTCACTGGGAAATATATTAATGCTTGAAAACGAAGCCAAAGCAACACGGGTTTGGATTCTGTTGATAAGCCATTTTTTTTGTTCCTCCACAAATGTATCGAAGCGGTTAATCACAAAATGACATGTGCTAAATGTGGTGGGATATATGATAACTACAATCTTGGACAAATAACTTTGGGACACCCCGTTCCGCCGTTCAATGTTGGTGTATGTCATAGAATATCAGGAACACATGCATGGGGGAAGGGGGGGGGGGGGGCGGTAAGGAACTGGTGATATTGATCATGGAGTCCTGTAATCCTGAGACGCTTGAGACATGAACATCACATTCGTTTTTTGCAGGATATTGGGCAAGTGTCCCACTACTTTTGTCCAAGATGTAGCTAGGGTCGGCCAAGTAAAGATAAGCCATTGTTAAGTAGCAACAGAAACCATCACTGAACTTTCATTTGAAAGAGATACGAAAAACACACACAACATTATTCAGGCTGCGACGACTTTGAGCAACCTTTTGAAACAATACGGATGAACCCCCCCCCTCCACCCAACAGCAAACCCTTCCCAAGTGAAATAGCCATATACTATTGAAGCTAGAATTCATTAATCTAATGGAACGTACCTCGATGATCTGGTTCGACGTATATATCGATTAGGTAGGCCATCCTGCCCAGTCATAGTAACTGAAAGCATAATGCCACATCGCGTATCCGACTAATTTTGTTGGCGTTTCATCGGTCGGTTGTATTCGACGCAAAAGGCAGCTTTACCAAGACGTCCTATCCCGGGAAAAGATTCTGACAATAGCGAATGGGTTCCTTTTTCTTCTCTTTTGCGCACGATCTCTACAAGGAGTCATGTTCGAACCTGCCAGCATGTATCCAGACCGAGTTCCGTTTCGCATCCTCCACATTGCGCGAATTGGCTCCATTGGCGCCCGCTACGATTTTCCTTCTCAGTTCCAGCTTAATTGTTAGTCGCCCAATCAAGTGTATTGCCTGAGTTCGCCCAACAGTAACAGACCAGGTCTCTAATCTCATCATCCAGCAAGTACCCTTACAGCTCTCCGTAAGAATGTTTGTTCAAATGCTGTAACCCAGCAGTGTATGACCTCTAGTACCCCGGAACATCTCGTAGGCTGTATTCACAAGCATATCTAAGCAGCGATCCTCCTCCTAAAATCCGACAGCCTTAACTATCATTTTTTTGTTTTTTTTTAGGTTTTATCTGAAGATTCATTTGGTAATTCTTGCCTGTCTTCTTTTCGCGTTTAGTTGTCCATATCAGTCTACAAACATACTTTTGTTGTTGCTGCTTTCCTTTTAGACGGTCAGAGGAGAATGATACCCACAATTTTCTTGAGGCTGGAAAATGCCATAATTTAACTACTATAAGACACAACCATAAGACGAGCCACGAAAGTGCATTACGCCATATTCCTGGACATTTAAAATGCACAGCTCTGAGTTCGCATTCAGGGCGCTTGAAAATGACACCACTCAGCGACCAGCTGGTATGCTACCTATTGCATTTGCACGTAACCTCTGACGAATACAATGTCATTGGGTGCCCGGTAATCCTGGTACGTTGTGTCATTCAACAATCAGGTACCATGAACCTGAATAGCAGGTATTGGGGTTGAAGATACCCCCCCCCCCTTCCCCGTAAAGGACATGACCCGAGCCTTCCGCGCAAAAAGAACATTCCACAAGGAAGTGAGTGATTAGTGAGTGAGTGAAGTGATTCTATGAACATTCCCGTAACCTGGTCTGATCTGCCCAGACAGGCGTCGCCTATCAGGCAGTTGTTCGCAGAATTTGTAAAACATGGCGGCCACCACCACATTTTTGTTTTCCCTCTCCAAAATGTTTGTATTTCTGACGCTACAAGATGACTGTCACTATACAATTTGAATTTCGATTTTATCAAATTACTAGGAGTCTGTTGAATAACGGAAATGTTTCCCTGTTTTTTGTTTCCCTGAATTATCGAGTTGAGACCGTTGTTGTAGTTCAATGACAGGGTCTCCAACAAGCCTGTCAGTGGTCTATCTGAACACTGATATTTAGACATTGCAAGCCGGGGGAAAAACATAACGACGAGGTCTAGTCCTGAGTAGTGTCGTTGTCATCACCGGGGCGATTTCGGAAATCCAACCATGTTAGAAATAAATGGTTTTATAAATCAATGGATAAAAAATGCAATGTAACAAGAGCAACCAATGGTGCTGTAGCTCAAACCGCACAAATGTTACCAAACGAATGTAAAATATGTGTCAAATGTTCAAGATCATGAGGCCAAGAAGGCAGCTTCAAGCATTGGCCTATCTATTGTGCCCCTGTACAACCTTTGACAATGATCGTCATATAGCCAAAAATTTCTTAGCATTCAATGAACATTGACACTCACTTTAGTCACATCCATCGAAGCATGCCCAATCGAGAAAGAGGCATTTTCACACAATGGCCATTGCGCCCGGTTAATGACCTCTGACCTTGACCTTCACAAGTCAAAAAGTCAACGAACTTGGTGTCCAAGTTTGGTCCAAATCGATGCAATAATACTATTCTTTTCCATCAAATCTATTATTTAATTCTAACGGCACTAATATGATGTTGCATCAAAATCTGCAAACCCTAGGGCCCACACTGGCCTTCAGCCAGAAGTTCGCACACCCCCCGATTGGACCACTAACCGAGAAGCCCTTAACATGTTAACTTTGAATAAAATCACTTGGTGCTTTGGGAGGAGACCTTTGGACCAAAAATTCCGAACACCCCAAAAACAAAGGGGCCCCCCCACGACTGTTAGACTACATCATTTGACCGCATGTCAGTACTGTGCACCAAAACTTGTAAGAGATAGCATTTTGCGTAATTCCACCTAGTTGGAGCTGTGGGGAGGAGATACATTTCAAGCACCCATTGGGTGAAATATAATAAATGGGCCCTCGGCCAAATCGGACCCATTGGAACCAAAAATCCTGACATCCAAAAGGCCGTTTATTGGACCCTCAATCTGACCGACATCAGCACTGTGCAACTAATTTTAGGAGATACAAAGTTTTGCGGTATCCACACGTATGGGCCTTCAGCCCAAACTGGACCCTGGGCCCATAATTCATAAACACCCCAAGCCTCTACCCCCGGATATTTAATTTTAACTTTGAAGAAAATCATTGGAAGCTTGTGGAGGAGATCATTTTCAAGTACCATTGTTTGAATTTCATAAAATGGTTGTCCTCGAGCCCAAGTGGGACCTTGGGATGCAAACATTCCTGAACCCCCGAAGTACCTGATAGCACCATCAATCATGACCAACATCAGCACTGTGCCCAAATATGTAGGTGAGTCGCGTTTTTTTACAGTTTCCATTTATGGTCCAGTGTTGGCCCCTCTACTGCCATTTGACCTTGACCTTTTAGGTGGTCAACGATGAACCCCTCCAGTCATTAACATTGTACCAATTCTGGTCGAGATTCCATCAAGCACGAACATTTTGTGCCAAAAAACCAAAGTTTTACAGACTGGATAGATAATAATAGATAGATAGATAGTAGAATAGCTAGATAGATAGATAGATGATCTGAATAGATATATAGATAAGATAGATAGATAGATAGATGGATAGAAATGATAGATAATAATAATAAGAGATAGAATAGAAATGACATGGGTATCACAATAGCTCAACCAAGCATAGCTGGTTTGAGCTATGATGAAGTTTTGGTTAAAGTTTCATTAACACATGTCAGCTATGATGTCATCCGTAAAATTGTGAGATTACACAAGTGCAAATATTAATTTCGAAAATGCCAATAGGCAACAATACCTTCCTCGGCTGAATATTTGGCGTGGCTCATGTTGTGGAATTCGGCAAGCTCTTTCACCAATCTCAGGTATGTCGTCCACATCTTTCCTGTCCAGCTCTTCTGATCGAGTAACCGGTGTTGCTCATTTTGGCAGGGAAGAACGCACCTTTACTCCATGAGGGCAAAAACAAACATTTCTTAAACTCAATTTGGAGGGAACGATTCAGAAGCGCCGACAATGGTATTCTTACTAATAAATATTTCAATAAACATTGATTCACAATGATCCAGAAGTTCGCAAGTGTCATCGCCGTTATTTTATACTAAATGAAATTGTAAAGGTATAGACGGCATTGCACAGGAGTATGGGTTGGTTAACCAGGTTCAAGCGATAATATGATTGCGCGAAATACTAAAGCACCCAAGCACTCGAGTCCATTACAGCATAATTTTCCTGGAAGTATGAAAGGATACGACAAGGCCCTATGCATTGTGCCAACATCATTATCAAAACAGAAGCACCACATTCACATTCAAAAAAAAAAAAAAATGTATCATTGTGAACAATTGAGAGAACGACCATCTTAACACGAATAAAGAAGATGGTCGGGATACGGACATTTATAGGAACTTCTACTGCATGATATGGTCATAGCTCATTATCCCTCTTAATTACCTTTGACCTTCGAATCTCTGAACACCCCTGTAGATGCCTCATTTCGGTTGGTGATTTCTGTGTGGGACGGGCGAGTTCATAACAATCAACACCTAAACTGTCTCATTCAGCGTGAACTTCGCATAGGAAATGTATTTTAAAGTTTACAGTAGATTACTTGGCATTTGTTCACAGTCATGAACAGCTTGATGATAAGAGCCAATTATTGCATTGCAGGTCTCTCATAGCTTATTTTCCACCCGCTGAAAGCACGTCTATAACATAGGACATCCCTCTAATGTTATCCGAAAACATAGTTCAGTCTTTACACTAATTATAACAGTACTGTAAAGTCCGCAATCGGAAACCGATCTGATCGGATTGTGCAGTCATAAACGGGAAAAAACGTGTAAAAAATGAAACAAGTATCATGGTATTCAAACTAAATCCATAGGAGATGCATTCTGCAAACAGCAGCACAGATGCCACTCATGACTTCGACGCAATTTCTGAACACCCATCGGCACCAATGGGTAATATACACGGACCAAGTGCCATGATACCCATCTAATCGGTAGTAAGCGGGTTGCTAGCTCCAATAACGACCGTCGACTAGCTCCTAAGCATCTCACTAACCCATGTTCAATTGACCCAAGCATCATCCTAATCTAGAATGAGAAAAGGCGTTTTTTTTTTCAGCGCTCACTATGCGCATTCAATGTCGTTTTGCCTTCAATACCTGAACCATCCAGCTAGAGATCTCGTTCACGCTAAATTATAAAGGTACTTATCCAGATTTCCTGATGAACTAACGTAGTGAGTTTGGTATGGAAGATCGTTACATCAAATTATAACATTGTATCCTAATGCAGCTTCTTTCGCACTTCTGAATTATCAGAACCTTGTTTACTGTCGTAGTACACTGTAACAGCGGAAGCGCACTTTAAGGACGCCCTGGTCGAAATAACGGGAATCGAATCAAATGGGCGCCTACCTGAAAGAGATAAACTCTTTTATTAGATTATTTCATTAAACCAGAAAAATCAAGAGGCTTTAATAATTCCTTACTGATCCTTGACTCGACAAGCTAAGCATGGTCTAGATTTACGATAATGACATTGTAGTACTCCATAATAGGGAACTCACATACCAAGTATGGGCACTACATTATGCAATGGGTCTTGTTACAAAGCTAAAGTTATGCCAAAATAGTATTTTTCACAATATCTCATTTCCTTCTAAACGTGGCTACCGTCACCAAAAAAACGATAGTGTTCTTGTTTCTTCCCATGAGAAACTGCATACTAATTCCAGCCTGACGGGTCAGGCATTTTGTCTATCGTATTCCAAGATTCTAGACTTTGACTGAAATGATTTGGATCTGATCCAAACCAATAGGGATTATATACTCATTATGGCGAACCCATCACCATGTATGAGCTTCATTCATCTAGGTAGGCTAAAATTTGCCGAATTATATGTTTTTTCACATTTCCCAATTTTTTTCCAAAATTTCCATTTTTTCCAAAAACGCTTATTCACCCACTAAAAAAAATACTGGTTCCTCCTCATAGGAAACCAGCATACCAACACTCAACCAGATCGGACCAGGAATTCTGTACTCTTCGTGTTACAGTTTTGTCAGACGTTGAGCTCTGTTGACCTCATATGACCTTCGAACTGACCCGCCCCAAAACAATGGGGATCATGTCTCATTATGTGATAATCAAATATACCAAGTATGAGCTTCATCATTTAAGTGGATCTAGTTATCGTGGGTTAACAAGGCTAGACGAATTTGACAAAATATAAATTTCTTCACTATTCCCCAACTTTTCCTAAAGTCCTAACCCACGTTCCAGGCAAAAACAATAGGGTCTTGTACTACCCATAAGCTGCTAAAAAAATCTGCCTGATCGGACCAGACATCTGGATAATCGTGTTAACAAAATTTCCAGACCTTTGACCCGACACATAAGATATAGGATCATGTAATCATTAGGGGAAAATCATGAGCGCCCAGTATTAACTTGATACAACTACGAGCTAAAATTTGTCAAATTATATTAACCTTTCCTCACAAGTTTCCCATTTTTCCCCAAATCTTAACTACAATTTACACCAAAAACTATCTAGGCTCCTGTACCCCTCAGAACAGCTGCATACGGAGTTTCAACTTTGATCAGACCATGTATTCCGACTTTGTGGGTACAAGATTGTTTATAACTTTACCTCTCTCGACCTCAGAGGACCTTGACCTGACTCCGCAAACAAAGGGATCATGTATTTATCATGGGGAACCATAACCACGTATTAGCTTCATCCATCCAGTTGAGATCGGTTGTCGTCTTACCGTAGCTAAAATTTGCCCAGTTTCAATCTTTCCCCAGTTTCCTCTCAAATCCGACCCCGTTCCTGCACTAAAACAATAGGTTACTGTACGTCCCATAAGATAGCTGTATACGAATTTCAATCTGAATCGGACCAGGCATTCTGACTTATCGTGGTAACACGATACTTAGTTATCGAGGTAAATACACTGAAATAGAGTCATGCTTTGTCACCTCACACATTGAGTGGCCGTGTAACAGCGCTTCTTTACGGCCTTCCTGATACTCGGCTTGCCAAGCTCCAACTCATCCAAAATTCTGTCGCTAGACTGATCACTCTCTCCCAAAAAAAAGTTGGGATTAGCCTTTTGTCGTGTATATACTACTCGTTTTACTTGTTTGCTGTACAGGCATTGAGATCTGGCTGATATAGCGCTCTATAAAAAAGTACTTATTATTATTATTATTACCTAGTGTTGGCGATATTGTTACCCGTATTGGTATCGGTTTGATATGGCTCTAATCAGCCTATTCGGAATCGGTAAATTGGAAAATTGGCTGATATTGGCCTAGCGATGTTTTTGCCTGAGCGTGTTCGAAAAAGAACATTTTACACTGTGCCTCAATTTGTTCCTAAATAACAATTTAAGCATGTTTATTCAATCCGCGACATAACCCATTTATTTGCTGCATACCTCATGTCACTATTGCACCTGGGTGAGTGACCAATGGAACATGCCACCATGTTCTCGTCTCTAGCACTCCTTATATGGCACATGCTTCGTTATGCAGATGAACTACCAGAGTAACTATGTTATTGTATCATGTGTTCAACGCTCTCTAAAGAGTTACTTTTTTGTGCTGAAAGGTAACGTTCAACAAAACATGAGAACCTCACAATGGCTTGTGGCATGAGTACGGCAGGAACAGAGAAGGAAGCCAGCTGGGGTGGAATGAAGAAGTCAATGCTCCATCGCCCGAAACTGAGTTGCTCTGGAAGATAATTCGGAGGAGTAACTATCTTTACCTGACAACCAGAGAACTGAAAGAAAAAAGCGCTGGTGAAGCAAACAAAATGCTGAGGCCATGAATTTCTGCTTGTGGAGTACAATAATGACTTGATTCCGCGTATCGTGACAAATTGTGTGAAAGACGATTCTAGGGAGCTGTCCTTTTGTGATGAAGCAGACAGGCGACCTGGAAGGCACCTACGGGAATTACTGAACCAGGAAAATTTGACTCAGTGGAATACAGAAAAATGGACTGCCAACAGCAATTCCAATTGCTGATCCCCTAATCACAGTAATTGCGAAGATGGTGAAAATGTCAATCTCTAGGATGACGTCGTCTGTGCTCCAGGAATTACGAACACCTGCCGACATCTAACTAATGATGGGGTCACCCCAGTTGACTGGACAGATAGATTCATCATAAGTTGTACAAAGGTGAATGGGGGGGGTGCTTTCATTCGACCGTCTTCGAAACTACCGTAGGTTAAATTAATGAGGTCGAGTCATGAAGTGGTCGAAAAAAATTATTGAGAGGGGAACGGTGAGCATGTCAAATTGACATGATGATGTTCCGATTTATGCATGGACTGTGGCACAATCGATGCAATCTTCATCCTCCACCTGCTACTGTAGAAATCATTGACAAAGAACACAATTCTGTACTTCGCTTCCGTGGACCTCTAGAGGTTTTTGACGGTTCCCAGGAGATGCTGAGTGGTGGTGCGAGCGGTGTTATGAAGTTGTTACGGCGTAAGGTAGCTGATGAACAAACACCATTTAGTGAAATCTTGGATGTCAATGTTAGATCAATCGAGGCATGGTACACCTCATGTCCATCATTGTGCTTGATGACAGCACTATCTGCAGAAGAGTTCCGAGGCAGGCTACATCGGGAGCTGTTCATGCAGATATACTTGGTCATAATATATGAGAGATTAGACGATGGATTAAAATCAAGCCTTTGAAGCAGAATCTGGAAACAAAAATGCGAAAAGGATTGAGGGTGAAATTAAGTCTGAAGTGCAAAAGCAGCCTGAGTGATGATCGATAGGCATAAAATCTCAGTTCACTGATCGGACTCAAGTAAATTCCCCTGTGAAGGTACGCCAAGGTGTGGGCAGTGATTCATTTTTTGCTGTCTGCATTTTCTCACTGGATCCAAACAAAAATGCGTTTGCCCAAATGACTAAGTAGAATAAACTTAATGTGCAGGTGAACAAGCTCTGAGATGAAAACGTAGGAGCCCAGCCATGTTGAGTTGCTTTAAAAATGAGTAGGAGGATCTTGAAAACACTTACTTGCCTCACTGGGAGCCAGGAAAGCCTGAGAGCAGTGAGTGATATGCTCATGGACGAGGAGCACAGAGAATAAGTCGAGAAGCAATGTTTTGCACTCGATGAAGCTTGTTAATAAGATAGTCAGAGAGACCAAATAACAAGGGATACAAGAATCAGCTTGGTTGTGACAAAAGCATGGATCAACATGGTGGTGGTTTTTTCTGACGAAGTAGGACGAATGTTCCCTATCGTTCTTAATTGCATGAAGGACGCTTTATAACGGGTTTGCACATGACTAGACATGTTGTACTCCTCATGGGGAACAACACACACCAATTATGAGACTCCATCCTCCAGGGGTGGGGTTGTGTTATCTTGTTAACAAGCTACAATTGGTCAAAATATCAACTCCCCACGGAAATTTCCATTTTCGATCCTTATTCACATCCGACCGAACCCCAAAATGTTTTGTTCAACTTGATCAGACCAACCATTCTGCTGGACTTATGTGTTGTTTACAAGGTTTTTCAACTGGACCTCTGGTGACCTCTGGACCTGACCCAAAACAATAGGGTCATGTAAAACATATGAGGAACCACAATACCAATGTAATGAGCTTCATTCCATCCAGGCTGGTCGAGTATCGTGTTTACACGTGTTAAAATATATATATATATATCGATTAATTATTATATATATATAATATTATATATATATATATATATATAATATATATAAAATATATATATATTATATATATATAATATATATATATAATATATATTATATTCTATAAATATATATATATATATATATATCTATAGATATATATATATTTATTGGATATTATAATATAATTTTATATATATATATATAATATATATATATATATATAATCGGTTTTATTGTCGATATTCAACGTTCAGATGGGGTATGGAAACCAGCATATACAACTGCCCCTACAGGTAGGCAGGTAGGCCCACCAGTGGGTTATTCTGTTCGTTATTCGATACGCGCTTATCCATATGTAAACTCGCACAACCCAGACACATGATGTATCAACAATATGTAAATCAAAATATGATCCTCTCAACAACAAGTGTTAAACATTTTTCTGTGTAGCAATTCCCGGATCGTTTAATATTTTCGTGCTGGTCTATCATCAGAACTCAAATTTGTTCTGTGTAACTGAAGTGTTTCGAGTAAGTAATACGAACAGGAGGTTACATTGCGGCCCTGAAAACGAGCTAGATTTATTATCCTAACGGTTGGGAGGAACTGTCGAATGTGAGTATTATATAGGTATTCAGAGCAATGTTTTGTTCGTTCAGTGGTTTAGGGCTTTCGCCTCATACCTAGTTCCTAGACCGAGACGGAAGCAAGAGAACGACAATCAATCCTTGAACGTTATAAATAGACGGTTTGGGATCATTATGTTGAAAATGGAGGGGTGGGGTCAATGCAGACTCGATTGTTGTAAAACATGGTTTCCTTGTATGCTGCTCCATCCACAGAGAACATTCCTGCTTATTTCTTCCATATTCGGCAAGTATCCAGAGCTAATAGCCCTGAGCTCAAAATTTTGCCCTGTGTTCAGGTAGGCAACATTTTATTGTACAATGACAAGTGAAAAAAGAAATGAGAAAAGATTATGAATACAAACAAACATTTCATTACGCCAACGACAAGATGAACGTCACAAAGAATTGACCCTAAGGTCACAAGGCATTAAGTCACAGGAGATATTCAAATAACACTTGAGAGGTGTTGACCAGACAAACAAATTCTCAATTAAACTCACCCCCCTAAAATGTTTCGTAGCTGAGATAGTGTGACCTGATTCACCTTGAACTGACAAAATAAAAAAAAATAGAGTTTTCTCCCTAATATGTGCAACCCACACAACATATTACAACTTCATATATGTTCCGTTTACCAATTATAGTACGGAACGCTTTCCAAACGAGAACACAACAATGCGTTGTGATCCTTGCCGTCTTTGGCAATTCGACGATCATGTATCTAGCTTGGACCAGACCTGGGGAATCATGTGCTCTGTATGGCCAGCCTATATGGGGGGAATGGCTACAGGTTATCAGTTATCTATGAAAAAACAACAAACAACAACATACTTTGGTACAGTAGTGATCGATCCATGAACCTTTGATCTGACCTTTTTTACAAGACCCCAAACAAAAGGGTCATAATACATGTTAGGAAACCTTTACAAGGGGCGCGACATGCGCAAACACAGCCCAACGAACTATTAATTATTGTGTCTGGGTGAGCAAAATAGCTGCCCCCCCCAGATCCTCCGGAATTTAATAATGCTACATCTAAAAAATAGTACAGGGAGTCAAATTGACCACCAAATAGACTGTACCTCTATTTAACACTCAACCAAACCAAAACCACTAAAACCAAGGTTTATTGACAGACAGTAATCCAGCCCTGTTTACATGACTGTCTTTATCCATTCCTGCCAGGACAAAGCCCCCCTCCCCCCCCCCCCCCTATGGTGATAAAACTGTCAATTTGTTGTTGGGCAGGACGTCGACCAAACAAGGATAGATCTTCTAGTGGATTCTGAGAGAGCATGACCCCTACACAGGAGGCAAGAAAGAAGAAAGATCACACCCTAAAAACTACACTCGGGGAAGAGGAGAAAGTATTGGGGGAAATTGGAGAGAGGCATTATGCGGCCAATTTTAATTTTTTTTTTCTAGAGGAAAGTTTTAAAATGTAGGGTTGGTTGAGGCCCGAGAGGTGGGAAGGTACATGTACGCTGGATCTCATATAACATTTTCCTGTGGTATTACGTTTTTTTCAAGAGACAAGGATTAGGGGAGAGGCAGGTTAGTTGATACGTTTTTGCCTCGCCTGAATGAAATTCAGGAAGAGACTTAGTGGTCACTTTGGCGTGTGTGTGTGCGTGTGTGTGTGTGTGTCACACTTTCTCGTGAGGATTTCACCAACCGTTGAGGCCGTTAACAATCATTTTGTGTGTAGCACCGGGGTCGGGTGTACACGATCTGATTATATTTTGGGCAGCAAGTCATTAATTAAGTTGGCTAATTGGCTTATTTTATTCATTGTTACACAAATAGATTACACAAGAACCGTACGTGCTACAGTGATGTAGTTGGCATGTAGGACCTGGATGACAGGTAGATTAACTGATTACATTTTCAGCCTGAAATAGCAAGTAAGTGGTCTAATTTGCCAATTTATGCAAAAAAAATTTTTCCAAGTTTGTCGGATTCACGAAACTGGTGGATGTGGTCTACCAGTGGTTCCCGAGAAATTTAAAAGTGAAGTCGAGGTCACGCGAGGTATTTGGATGTGTCTACTTGATAATTTGGCAATTTTGAAAGTTGTTGGATTTCTACAAACCTTGGTAGATGTTATCCGCCTTGATCCTGGTATTTTTAAAAGGACAGCTGGGGTCAAGTTAGAGGTCAGTGTCTGTGCCTACATTTGCATAACTCATTCCAATTTCCAACTTGGCAAGAATTCGGCCAACTCAGTAGGTATGGTCCTTTAACATTTCCTGGATCGATGTGTCTGATGTTATGAATTTGATTGAATTCCATCATATAATAGCTTCGTTAGAATTGAAGCACTGAAGGAATGAGTACAACCATAGCCCTGTGGACAATTCACTGCTGTTATAAGCTGCCCAAGCAAACCCCCTCTTACCCAAACTTTGATTAGATGATTAGACCCACAAAAATAACATGACATTTTTCTTTACTCTCCTTTCTCCCTGGGGAACGAGTGCCACCAAAGGAATTTGTATTAGGAGGAAAACTTATTGTCAGTTATTTTAGGAATTTTATGTGTATATGTGAAAAATGAGTGTGTCGTTGACAGGACGATGGTCTGCATAACTAGTTGGTTGTTTGTGTAGTGAATAATACAAAACCACCGATCGCGCAACCAGGCGAGACACTTTGGCGATCGCCTGGTTCAGTGTTGAGCCGCGACTTCACAGTAAGCTGGACAAATGTTCAAATGAATATCAACAGCTGTGTAGGTCTGGGAGCATACTGGGAATACTGCATATCCTTTAGGTCATTGGTTAGCCTGTCCAAAAAGTGTGAAATGTTTCAACTAAGCTTACCGGGCGGGTTAGTGATACACCCAGGTAGGTTAGTTGATACATGAACGGGTTAATTGATAAATGTCTTATAAATACACATGAAGGGCGGGCATGGGGTGGGGGGGGGGGTTGTCAGGAAGATCCATCCTCTGCCTCCCATTGGAACCAATGCCATTTGGTTCCCATTGTTAAATAAGTGTGGTAACTGTAATAACCTGAACCATTTGCGGGGTTCAGAACAGAGCACCATGGTGTGGAGATCAAACGGCAAATGTTACCACAGACAATGTACAATTAGTGTTAAATGTTCAAGAAAATAGGCATCAAGGCAGTTCAAGCAATGGCCTATGTGCCCCTGTAACAACCTTTGGACAAGTACTTCTCATGCCAAATGTGTCTTAGCAGTCAATGAAGATTTGTTGTCACTTAGTCAACCTCCATCGAAGAATGCCCAATTGAGAGAGAAAGAGGCAGTTTCACACAATGGTCTATCGTGCCCCTTCAATGACTCTGACCGTGACTTCACAAGTCACAAAAGTCAATTAATATTGGGTCAATTTAGTTCATATTCATCATAGAATGACTGGTTTGCTTATTTTCATCAGATATTACTGTTTTGATTCTAACGGCACAATATGGCAGCTAAAACGGCAAACACTGAAAATAGCACCTCCAAGGAACATTATGACACAGTTTCAGAACACTAAAATACGTAGGAGGAGATACATTTTGAAATTTATAGATGATGGCCTATTTGCCCTTGACCTGATCTCCCCAAAGTCAAACATTGTTTATGGGTCAATTAAAAATGCGTCCAAGTTTGGTCGAAAATCCGTCACAGAATGACTGTTCGGGGCAATTGTTGAAACACTTGTAGAGTAGATAGGCTGTAGGGACAAAGTGGGTCCTCCGGTTATGGACTATTCCATCATTATGCTAAGCTCAGCACTGTAGGGAGGAAAACATTTTGCTTGATTGCCACAATGGGCCCTCTGCTCAAATGGGCCTCAGTCCAAAATCTGAGACCCTGAAGGTACAGCTACTAACCTCATTTATGACCAAACATGAGCACTGACTTGTGATCAAAATTTGTAGAAGATTTGCATGATTTAACATGATGGGCCCTACGGCCACCCATCGTTCGCAAACACCCAATGCGCCCACTACCGAGGAGAGTAAATGTATCTTCAAAGAAAATCATTTTGTATTTGTGGAGGAGATGCATTGAGATGCATTTCAAGTACCAAATGTGTGAAAATATTCATAGACTGGACCCTGGCGGCCCAAGGGGACTTGGTTGAAACAAATCCTGAACACCCCAAAGGTACGACTGATTAGACCATCATTATGCACAACGTCAGTATGTGAACCAACACTGGTAGAGAGAAGATTTTGCGGGTAATTCCACATAGTGGGCCCTCAAGCCACACACTTAGGCCTTGGGTCCCAAAATCCCCCCCTGAAAACACCCCAAAGTACGTCTGTTAAGACCATATTATTACGAGAGTGAGCACTGTGCAACAAATTTGTCGGAGATACAAAATGTGTTGTGGTATTTCACATAAGGGGCCCTTGGCCCGAAAAATGGGACCTGGGCCCCAAATTCCTGAACACCCCTAATGGGCCTCTCTGACCCAAAGAAGGTACATGGAACTTTGAAGGAAATAATTGAACTCTTGGTGGGAGGAGATGCATTTCAAGTTACCATGTGTGAAATTCAATAAAATGGGCCTCCGGCCAAGTGGGACCTTGGATTTAAAATTCCCAAACATCCCAAAGGTACGGTGATAGACAATCATTATGAACGAACATCAGCACTGTGCATTAAAAGTTGTCGAAGGAGCGTTTTGCATTTTCCACATTGGCCATTGTGCCCCTTTGATGCCATTTGCCCTTGACCATTAAGGTGGTTAACGATGACCCATCAGCCAGATTCCTCCAAAGCACAAACTTTTGTGGACATAAAGCAAAAGTTTACAGGACTGGTAGTAGAAGGATAGTAAATAGAATGACAGTGGGCATCACAAGAGCCTCAAGCCATCGCATAGCTGCGTTTGAGCTAACAAAAGAGTGAATGTTCACTCCATTTAAGCATGCGGTGTGATCATTACTCCATTCACACCAGTGTAGAAAACTTTGCCAGTATGAGCATACTTCACTCATCTCGAGTGGAATTCCGAACTTCGAAGTGTGCTGCTGACCACTCAATATTTCCATGGGGATCATCATCCTTCAGAGCGCCTTTTATCCATTTGAGCGGAATTACACTCTACATTCGAGTGTGTGAGTGACTGCTTCAATTGGAGTGTAAATTCACTCTTGTTTTTAGTGAGCATGCATGAGTGACATGGCTCATACTAGACACGACAGACATTTTATGAGAGTGAAGTTGTCAGTAGTTTGTATTTCATGCCTGGGTGGGTCAAAGGAAGACAGAAATATTCCCGGGTTGGTTGGATTTCCATGAGTGGATTATTCCACCCAAGATACTAGTAGCTTCCCAAGACCTCGAGGAAAATTACAACTGATCAGGTTATGAAACACTTCAAAATCCATCATGTTGTCCATCATGTTAGAACATAACGTTTATCTCAGGTCCCTTTTGGAACAGTTAGAAAATGCAATGATGGTCATTTAAACAGCCTATTCAACAGGGGAAATAAAGGAATTGCATGATGTATTAAACATGATTATGCCTATTTTGCCAGCAAAATACTGAAATTCTCAGTATATACGGTGTCCCATTGGTGTTTCCATATGGTCATTGAATTGAGGGCTGTCGCACGCGACACGCAATTTGAATTGGCAACGACAAAAAATTGCCCATTTGATTGCCAATCAAGGAGTGACCATAAGAATAAACACAGGAGACACAAAACAGTATTCGTCGTGTATTCTCACGAAAAATTGCCCATTCACTTGCCCAACAATAGACCCTCAGAATAACACAGGAGCAAAAAATAGGCTGTGTCACGTATTCGCACATCGCACATTCATGTCGGTTAGTAACAGCACATGTAGGCCCAGTTAATACTGCACCGCCAAGACAAGTCTGGTCATGAAGACTGGCGTACAGCTGTTCACCGATCATACACTTTCGGTCCATTATACTGTCCAAATTTCCCAAAAATATATCATTCAAAAATAAGGATTCTGTAGATCGGTGTTATTTGCACTGCATTTCAGTTGTGAATCATCAGAAAGAGGAAAATAAATTTTGTTGCTCGTGGCTGGTGGTGAATATGAAATTGGGCTTAACTGTAAGCGAGATTGTTTCTTGTGTGAGATTATTTTGTTACAATACGAAAGGAATGACCAAGATTAGGTTTAATTTCATTTGGAATTTTATTAAGTACCAGATGTACACATGGGAATCCAAGAACCGGGAGTTTGTTGTGTGCGAGTACCCGTGGAACAATAGTACATGAAGCCATAGTGGTCGGATCACGGTCGAGGTCATCAGAGTGATCGTCTGAAGACTTTATAAACACAAGTCATTGTTTCTCGTCCAATGAGTTAGTCCTGCTCTAGGCTAAATGGTCCAGTGCGCCCAATAACATCACCCTGCCTTACATGAATTACTATATACACACTCTGATCTGTACATTAGAATTCCAAGAACCGCGGTAGTTCGTTGGTGTGGAGTCCTGTGTGAACAATAGTACATGAAGGCCATAGTCTTGGGATCAGGTCAGAGGTCATCAGAAGGTGATCGTCTGAAGACTTTCTAAACACAAGTTCTAGGTTCTCGTCAAATGGAGCTAGTCCTTGCTCACAAGCGCTAAATGGTAGCTGGTGCCCGCTAAAATCACCCATGCTTACATTAAATTACTATCTAACACTCTACTCTGTTACATTTAGACTCTACTTATCTCGACTGAACCAAAGATATATACAAATTATGTTGAAGTATTGTGTGGTTTTGAAGTTTGCGGTGAGGGGACAAAAATTATAGTTGGCGGTTCTACCCTTTTGATCAATTTTGTACATAGTATGTTGTTAGCCAGTTATCACTTGGCTAGTAAAATTGTGTGTGATTACAGAAATAAGTCAAAATCAGTGATGGTAAGCGCACACTAAAGATATTTCCTCTAAGTCATGTAATCTGATAGATATACATTTACCAGTACGATTCTCATTAAATCCTTCCTGCAGTAACCAGAAACTGGATGAGCAATCAGTGCGCATCACTTTACAGCTTACCGCCACATTTATCAGGTTATCGTTCCAATGGCATTATTAAGTCAATCGAAGAAGAATGGAAAAAGAAATAATATTATTAATAAGCTGAACAATGAATGACTCTGAATCCATGATGACAAAATTAGAACTAAAGTAAACCATAGATAATCGCCGTTCTTTTCATGGAAATCCAACCCCACTTGAGATGTAGTGAAAATTATGCATTGAATGGCGGCCAGGACCCTGAAACTTCGATTAAAGTTTGGGAACTGAAGGTTGACCATATTCACAAAGTGTTGGAGAACCCGCAAACTTTGAAATTTCGTTGATAAGCAGAGTTTATACTGAAAATCTAAATCAGTCATATACGGTATTTCAGGAACTATTAGCTATTTGATACTGAAATCTCATCAGTACCATCTACTTTAGTCCTGCACTTATGTGGACGATCAGATCACCATCATCTATCTGTAATCTTGCTAACAAGCTTGAACAATACAGAAGATCAACCATGTGTTATTTTTCCACTTCAGCCTACACAGTAGTGAAATGGTAAGTTTCTAAATTTACAAGTACATTAGCCTGAATTATCAAGGAGGGAGTTGGAAGAAGAGGTGACATTATTTTCATTTTCTCACAAATGGTGATCGTAATCACTGACATACAAAGATCCGACCACTTGTGTGTGGATGTTGGCCCTAGGGCTAGCCTGTATAAATTATACGAAGTAAATTGACACAATGGACAAGCAATAGAAAAAATACTCAACGAAACAAGAAGTTAAAAAATAGCTGATATATCATGCTAGACATTTGTCTGGATCCGATCGGATTTAGTTTCTAATGTATAAAACCATGGCTTAGTTAGAACATTCCGAAAGTATCGGACCATTCCGATGATCACCCCCTTTGAACCAACCACGGGCTGTTACTGAGGTTGGACTTGTGCTGTAGTAGGCCTAAAAGTAATAGTATACTAGTATACTATAGGCTTTAGCCTAGCCTAGGTACATACGGTAAAGTAGAAGGCTATGCTTCAAACATGCAAATTACTCCCAAATCCTGAGTTTCAGATTCAATATGATATTTCTGATATTCTGTGGTTACAACATCTCACATTAAACTAAATGAGTATTCCATGATACCGTCCATAGACGAGAAATATCAAGTGTCACTGTCGAGTGACTGCGTGAATCGCTGGTCCGTCGTGTAGGGTAAGTGTGTCAGTATTGCACTTACGTTGAGGTATGGTGCGTTCTTGTTCGGAAGTGGTGACTTTGGGAATACCAGGTAGAGAGAATACAAACCTTACATGCTCCAAAAAGTTATGTGGACGCAGACACTAAACCCTCGGTTTTGTCCGCCACCTGGTATATATGGTATATGCGAAGTTCGAAAGAACGCCAGCATAGGTTAACAGACAATAACAGCTAGGTATTGGAGGTCAGATCTCAGAGTGATTATGGGAGAATTGAGAAGGATATGGGAAAATATGTCTGTTCCATATATGAAACTCGAACCTTCCGAACCTTGAAATTTTGTGAGCTTCTATGAAGGAAAATCACTTTCGATGAGACTTAGAATGTAAATTGAGAACAATCCAATCCCCTTCATAGCAGGAAGAAAAATGCAATTTGTAGATTTAAACAAAGTAAGTTCTTATTCCTCTTTTAATGCCTGTCGACCTTGACCGTCTTAAGGCAAAGTTGTCATCTGGGTCAATGAACATGTTTTCCAAATTTGGTACACATCCATCAAAGTTAGGGCGCCAATAATACTTCTTTTCTACAGAGGTTACTGTTGACTATATGTCATGATTGATGTTCCATAAAAGAATCTGTGTACAAGCGGAAAGAACCACAACCCAAGGAACATTATGACTGAGTTCAATTTACAATCTAATACTTTTGTAGGAGAGAAGAAATTTGTAATTTTGAACAAACTTGCCAATAGTGAGTTTAATGACCTGACCTTGACCTTCAAAAGGTCAGAAATGCCTAGAGGCAATGACCTTTATGTCCAAGTTGTTCAACAGCAATCAAAGATTGATCAAATGCGCCAAAAAGACATTGTGCAAGGAGCCGACAATTATGGACACACAGGAAAGTAGTAGATAGATAGATAGAAGATAGATAGAATACTGCGGATCACATGACGCAACCCGCATAGCTGGTGGATGCTAAAAAAAACTGCCACTATAAAATTCTACAAAAGAGATTCCAGGATGGCTTGCATGTGCCCCCATGAGTAGAGGAGTTGGGGAGGGAGGGGGTGAGGGAGGAGAGAGGAAATTGTTTGGCGAGGAAGTAAAACCCAGGGGGAACGGGACAAGGTGGCAACAGTGTATCCCCACTTTTATGAAAAATGCTAATATATTGCCCTTTAAAACGCCACAGAGTGCCCATTTTAAGAAACACGTGCCCCCTCCCTACTTTTCAGAAAGCTCCCGCCACCCCTGGTACACCCATCAATTAACTAATCATGAGAATAATACAGCGCGACATGCTTATAAGCAGTTCAGTCAAACAACAAACTGCGGCACAGGCTTGCCCAATTCCCGTAAGCCTTAACGTTCTGAACTGTCGGGGAAGCACTAGGGATGGCGGTATTGGCTAATAGTTCAATTCCATTCGTCCAAGTTGTCATCGAACCTTAATTGATTAGATCGGCGTGCAGAATCCCCATAATCTGTGGCTGTGCAGATTGTACACAATGTTTTCTTCTGGGAATCAGGCTTCGTGCCCTCGTTTGAAGCAAAGACCATTACTTCTGCTGTAGCTGCTAGTGACCCTCGGACACATTCGCATTAAAATGCCCTTATATTCATCTCCATTACACAATCAATGCGAGCACTGTAGTGCACAACTCGAGCATTGCCCTTTTAAACAATTTCCCAACAACATAGTCACCATCATTAAAACCAGGCAGGGTGCGAACCATCTTCATCTGAATTGGCTGCCAGGGCGCTCTCTTTTGGAACCAAGTTATCCTTCTTAACCTTTTGGCACACACGGAGTCCGCTTCTTTCTCTTGCTGTCCTTTTTCTATCGCTTATTGCATCTTGGACTGAGTAGAGTTTTAGGATCATTGTTTTCCCACTTCACGTGACCGTTCTTGTCCGGGGGACTGCCTTCGGCACAGCGTGGATCTCGCTAGGAGAGATGTAACTTGTTGCAGATGGTTCTTTCGACTTCCATTTGCGTGGGAAATGCATTGTTTTCTCACAGCAAATTCAAATCAAAAAATGAATAAAAATTAACAGATGGCGGGAAGGGTTTGGTGTTCTAGAACTAAAAATTTCATAACTCGTCTATCTTTTCCAATGTGACCTAACCAACGAAAAAATTAAGCGAAATGTAAAAATGGTCAATGTTTGCATGCCCGATGTAGACTTTAAAGGGCTAAGGATACATGCACTGTACAACGCATGATCCCGGCATTTGCTAGACGGCTGTCCACAACCCAACACCACACCCTCACGTCCTGCCTCTTAACTCCCCCTGATGGTGGAACTGTGCTGCCCCATCACCTCCCACAAGTAGTATAAAATATGGACAGATAGGCCTACATGAAGGCTTGCTTCATTCTATATAAATCATAAGGCTATTCAGTCCTAGTTATAGCTTACAAGAATGTAGGGCAATTCGTAGGCCTTGTAGTTGGTCGGCATAGGGTTAGTTGATACACTCATAGGGTGGGTTAGTAATACGTATCGCCAACCCAACCCCGGTGTCTCACTACTAACCAACATGGTTTTACACACAAAATGCGATGGGCGCACGTGGGTACAATATTGTTGTGGGAGAAAAGCAGCTTTAGGATTGTGAACGAGTAAAAAATAAGCAATCCGTGAACAGTTTAAAAACATTTTGTGGCGTTTCTCCAGTATTCTCACAATAACTGTTCGTACCTCTGATGTCGGTTTCATTCAGGAGAATCCAGGAGGTTTTCTTTGAATATCTCAACACCTTCTAGCTACGACTTCCCGAAAATTGTCAGATGTGGTAATTCAGTGAGCTAAATAATAGGAGAGCAGATGTTAAAATATGATTATTCTTAGAAGGATCGGTTGCACGGGCGTTGTATATACTAACCTGCTGTATTCTTCATGCCCCCCACCACCCCCTTACTGCCCCCCCCACCTCCCCCCACTTTCCTACAATAACGACATAACACCTATTTCTAATTGAGACAGTCACACACTCTTGTACCATGGTGAATAATTTTTGTAGTCACTTTGATCCAACCATCTTACCTCACCTTTGGAAAATGTTATTCTACACATTATCACTTCATTTCAGTTTGTACAATATGGTTACCGTGGTACGAGATGAGGGAACACCAGCGAAAAAATGACTCGGCATTTTATCACCCAAATTCGTAACGTTTCACACACTGAGAAATATAGCCCCGCGCACAGCCCGCCGAAAAGGTGCCCTAACAATAAAATAAAAAAACCGACACGCAAGAGGTACAGTATTATTTCTTAATACGGACGCTGATTTCTATAGCCTATTAAAGCCAGCGAATGAATTAAAATAGCATATGGGCCAAGAGATTTTTTGACACACCTGGCTCAAACAATTACCCTAAATCAACGGACATGCCCCTGGTAACAATTTTTTTTTACCCACCACCACCAGGTCAGTGAAAAAAGGTGTAGTTTCATACTAAAACTACCCCCAGGACCCACCCACCCCTCCCAGTCCTGTGGACAATTCGTAATCTCCACACTCGTGGTTTGTCCAAATGGCCGCCACCTTCTCTCAAAGTCTTGAGCACAATTTTGTCCTCAAATTGTCACAGTGAAATGACACCCACTTAAAAAAGATGTTCTATACTTATATGTTTTGAGCACGAGGAAATTCAAATTAAACAGTTACTAGTTAACCAAATTGCTTTTTCTATATTGGCCCCCCCCATTAAACTTCCTCCCCCCTCACCCTATTAAACCAATATGGCGCCCAAAAATGATCAGAAATGGACCGCCATTTCCCATTTAGCCAATAGATATGCATTCCAGGTTAGCATGAAAGTAAAAAGTGGTCCCGTTCAAATGTACAACAATCAGGTGAATAGTCACCCACCGTGCTGTTTAATACTTGGAAGCACCATGCTAGCTGCCCTACCAGGCACCTCGGGACCCCCTCCACAACCCCCCCCCCCCCTCTATTCGCCGACCTAATTTGCCCAGTAAAAAAGTTCAGAAATAAAAAAATTCAGTAAATAAATCTCGCAATCGACAAAATACTGTAAAAAGAGATCTTCCCTAAAACTCTCTTAAAATATTATATTCAATTAGATACATGTGGAACCCAAGGTAATTCTTCTCGTGGAGTTAAAAAAAAACAAATCACAAAAAACACAACAAAATACAGTTTGAACCGAAAGTTGATATAGTTGCAGAGATGTCTTCGTTTGAATTTGATCCAAGCAACCTAGTAATGATAAATGAAGCAAAGGTGAAATATCCTCCGATATTCCAAATGGAAAATGTCCATGACATTACCTCATCATTCCTGCAACTTTGGGATTATGTGAAGAATGATCTTTATACATGACCTGTACAGGGAGTATGCACGAAGACATCAGAAAGCCACTACTTTAGAAAGATATAAACTATTGAAGATGAGTGTATCAGCATAGGAAAGCCTAAGCTGTTGTCATTAAATCAAATACCTGTAGGGCCTATGTTGTACCCTCAACTTGAATAGAAACCACATTCCTGGGGAACGGAATATTCTCTCACATTTCCTAGAGAATGAGGGACGGGTTTGTCCCACAATTCTCTCGAAAGGATGTTCCCATTGAGGGCAGACTCTCAACATGAAGTTCGGGGTGGCAAAGTCGGCACTCCTCATACTGACCGCGGGATGACACACGTGGGCACCTCATGAAAACAGTTTCGTAACCAGAACCAGTCAGATTCAGTGCGTTCCCGTAGAGGCGGGGAGAGCATGGGGGGGACCATTCAGTCAGTCGGGCGAATAGAGTATATATAATATATATATATATGATATACTTAGATATATAATACTATATATATAATATATATATATATTATAATATATATAATTATTATATATTATATATATTAATATATAGATTATATATATATGCCCTACACCATTTCTCTGTGCTAATTTTAATTTGGGGGCGTCAAGTCCAGCAACTTTCAGCCTCCCCACTCCCCTTGTTATGCCACGGACAGTAACTAACAATTGGGCCGAGGGGGGGAATAAATACACTCACCCACCACTCACTAATGGAAGCACACATGCCTGGACGGAACATAGCCACATTTGCCCGGAAGCTACATCGTCTGGCCCTCCAAGGCAAGCGATAGTCTTGGGCTTAGCCGACACCCCCCTAACCAACTCATTGAGGGTGCCCCGACGCAGCCGCCCGCCCATGATCACGGCGTGTCCCGCTTTGACCCAAACCCGCGGGGTCCCGTTCACACAGACACGGGGGCGGATCGTCCGCCGTGGAGGCGGGCTGTATGCCCAGAGAAGCCCAGTCGTGTCAAGGGCCCTCGACCAGAGAATCCATGAAACTCAGCAAGGTGATGCAGCATATCCCCCCGCCGATGGTCAGAAAAACTTGGACTCAACCCGAAATGAGACCCCGCAACCCCTCTCCAAATCCAGTCCATAACATTGTTGGAGCTAGTGTGCTACCCTGTCTAACACCTGTGACAATGGGGAAAAAAAACTCCCCCAGCACTCTCACTTCCAGTATACCTGAATACATAGGATATCAGGTGAACAAGCGGGTTGGCACACTTTGCGGCTCAGAAGTCTCCAGAGAGCATTGCCAACCACACCAGGGACGGAGTTCCATCGTTATAGGCCACAAGAAAAACCTCTACCAAAGTTCCCGTATCCGCTCAGACGGACACGGAGAGCCAAGATGCTATACCACAGTGAGTTTCTGGGAGTGAAACCCCACTGCTTGGGATGCTGATGAGCAAGAAGCTGACAATGAATTTTTCTGTTCAGGATTATCCTAGCAAAGACTGTCAGATATTTAAGAAGAATGTAACGAATCTTTGCAGTTGGGTACTGCATCACCTTTCCCTTTCCAGATGATTGGAATAGTAGTACCTCTTTCCAGTCGGTTGACGAACACCAGTGTTCCAAACAGAAGCGAGTAGAGACCATGCAACAATTTGATGGCAGCCTGATCACCAGCTCATGTCTCTTGGTTTTGGTATGTTTAGTGTGGTATCACGATTACTCATCAGTTACTGTATTGGAAACGACAAGGCCGGGCCCATTCGACGATGCCTTTATTTGCTGTATTACCGTTCAGTACACTGCGAATTCAGTTGCAGTATGAAACCGACAAAGCCTGTTCCCAGTCTAATGATGCCTTTTATTTGCTGGTATTACCGTCTCACATCACGCTCTAGTAAACACACGCGGTAGATACATGTTCCAGTCATTAATAATGGCAGACTTCTGTAGCATTTCCTGTCACTCCTTCAGGAGTGTACCGTGTCTAATAAAAACTTGAAGGAGGTAACTACAACTCGATATCACTGTGGGAACTAAACGACATTTCAGTACTGAGAGGTCTAGTACAAAGCTGTTGGTGTTTTACTCATACTTTGAACTCAAAGTTACGCCACCATATGCTGTATTTCTCAATGTTGGAAGAAACATGAAAAGCATATGATGTGGGAACCACAGCTCAAAGCACTTCAAAAACTTGCTGGTGGAAACGGTTTTTCACATAACGCTGCTCAAAACTCTCCAGAGGCATTCCAACACACAGCGAGGAAATCATTAGAGACCACAAGAAAACCTCTACAAAATTCCCGGATCCGCTAGGACAGGACACGGAGAGCCAAGATGCATCCACTGAGTTTCTTGGGAATGAAACCCGACTGCTTGGGATGCTGATGTGCAAGAAGCTGGCAACTGATTCGTTCGGGATTATCCTAGCAAAGACTGTCAGATATTCGGGCACAGTGGGTTGCAACACTGTCCAAATTCCCGAGGGGGAAGTTATTGCGGGCAGAAACAAACTTCTAAATTGAGGGCGTATTGCAATTTGTCTTAGTTTTTGTGGAACCAAGCGTCATGAAGCGACAGCCCAAAGTTTAGAGTCGCCCAATGTTGTAAGTATTGATGAAAATTCATTGTATCTTTGCCCCTGCACTTACCTGCGATACATGTTGTACGATTTATGACTTATTTCAGTGAGATCCTGTCACTTGGAAGGTTGTGATGAGAGCAGTTTAAAGCTTATTTGTAAGCACCTCATCATTTGTGCCTAGCGTTACGAATTTGTGGGATGAAGTTGTGGCTGCATGATCGTTAAACTTTAGAAGGTTTGGTTAGTGCGGATGGTCAGAATCGGTCCAATATGTTATTTTTTATTTGTTCTAGTAAACTACGGTTATGACAAGCTTAAGTATGATGGATATAGAATAAACTGGAAATGACACTATGCATTCACATATGGGTTTTTGGTGGTATGTATGAGGGGTTTAACATGGTTTAATAATTAGCAAGAATGTCATGAGCAGCGTTAGGCTATTCCGGCCACCACACTGCGCTGGGGAGACTGTGTGATCAGTGATTGGTTGATTGATAACACGAGACGTTACGTCATGTAGAAAGAAGGGATTCCCGGTAGGGATCAATTGACAATATAGTTTTTTTGGCCATGTAGCCTCATGTATTTAGGGATCACCTTGACAGTTAATGTATAATTTCACACTCCATGCAGTAAATTGTGCATTATGTCAGTTGTGATAAATGCTCAGTCGAGATAATTGTTTCTTTCAAAATTACAGATCCGAACCATCTTCAGTCACGTATATTATCATCGGTGTTGTTATTTTAAGTCAATGTGTTTCAAAAGGGGTCTCGTAGTCGTCAGTCGGGCTAGAGCAAATTGCGACAACACATAAGTCCCCGATACACAGTGGCATAAAGGTAATTGTGATACTGCAGTCGCACCTCTCGTCATGGAGGCGTTGAAGAGTCAAAAGAAAAGCACGGCCACAGCGAAGGGCATTTGTTACCAGGAATTGCAAGAAGTGAAGGCTAGCTATAAGCCATGATGATGCCGAGAAGGTTCTGACGAGAAGCGTGCCCAGTCTGGACGAGGGCCTGAAAGAGTCAAGAAACTACCGATACATACCAAAGTATGCTGAAGATAGGAAGACAAAAGAAGAGGAATGGAAATCCTATTCCCACGACAGAGCAGACTACAAGGGAAGTCAATCAGGAAATTGAAGCATACCTGAAGTCTCGCCAAGGGAAATGTTGATGACATACACCCTGAAGACTCTGTCAGTAAACGGGGGGAGGCACATCGCAGTCACGTCGTGACGGACCCAAGAGGACTCCATCAGCAGGACTGATGGGCTGGCTTAGTACCAACATCAAGACTCGAAACGCATCGCTGATCGGAAGGCTTCCCGAGAGGCAAAAGCTGCTACCATGAAGAAGAGGAAAGAAGTTGAGATGGCAGAGTTGAAGCACGGCTCGAGAAGGAAGAGCTCTATTGGAAACAGATTCGCTATGGCAAAGGCCGAAGAAGCGTTATGCAGGAATCGCGGTCCGGAAGCGGGAGAACACAAACAAACGCACCAGATGAGAAGATTATACCAGACGCCCCACTAAATCCAGAGGGACCGAAAGAATGGAAAGCCGAACAAGTCCCAGCCTTGGTGGAGAATAGTTCGATTCAGGGGTGGGCAACAACACCAGCAGCAGATTTGGAGGCCTTAATCTCCCTAAAGCGATCTCATATGAACATTAGGATGGCGACACTGTACAGTTATTGGGGTTTTAGCGTTCTTTTAAACGAGCATTGCACCTATAGTTGAGTGATAATGCAAAGTTAACTAGATTGATACAATGTTGCAAGGGGCCGGCGGCGCGGGAATTCAATGTTGTGCTCGTATGGAGTCATCACAAGGTATAAGAGGGCCCTGGTGTTGCTAAAGGAGAGGTTTGGGAATGAAAACCTAATAGCAGAGGCATGGGTAGAGAAAGTTACCACTGGGGGAAGCCTTGCTGCTGGGGGAGGAAGCAGGCAATAAGGGAATGGGGATGAATTGAAAGGCCTGTGAGGAGACCTGAGAGCAATGGGCCTGTAAATGAGCTGATAACCAGCGGTGTGTACTAGCCTTGTGAGCGATGCCTGCCTGGTTTCCTGAGAACAGGTGGATCAGAGAAGTAAGAAATGCGAAAGAAAACGTGGTAGAGCACTTGCCATAAGTGATTTGGTGGAATTCATCCACTGACGCAGCCGCAAGAGGCGAAACGACCCAATTATGGAGGCTAGCACCCAAGGCAAGGGACTAGTAGCCAAATGCGCATGTGGCAAGATGGTGTGCAAATCCAGGAATAAGAAGTTAAGGGGTTTGCTTTCAGTGTGACTTGACAGAGAGGATACCGAGGTGAGAGTTGCGCGGTGAGAAAGGCAAAGGAAGGGGGGGCTAACCATAGCAGATGTTGGCTTGTAGGGGATTTTACAGTGGAGAGATAAAGTTTGTTTAATTGCTTGATGACGGGTTGGATCACAGGGCAAAGTGAATTGCGGATGGAAAGGACTTGCACAGGTAGGATGAGGGTTTGTGTCGCAAAAATAAGATAAATTCCGGTAATGCGTCAATCACGCAGTAGTTGTGACGGAGCAGGGGGAGAAGGGGAATAATGATTGATTCACTGGTTCTCACATGAGGGCAGTAAGTGAGTGGGAAACATGAAAGGCCTCAAGGTTCACGTCAACTGCATGAAAAAGCACAAGATTGAGGGGTTCATCGCAGAGGAAATGGGGTTCAGATCACTTATAAGTTCAGAGGAACGGGAGATGAGTGGAAGGCAGTTGCATATGGTGGGCGGGGGTAGACAAGACAAGTTGCCACGGAACCCATTGTGAGCAGTTAGGGGTTGTACTTGGCATGATGGACCCGGGAAACGAAGCACAGGGTTACTCACGATCGACTACGGAAATACTGGGCCTACTACCAAGAGTTGCTTCTTGCTCACATCGAAAATTGGTGCACAGAAAGTTGGGCTGTATGAGGCGAGGGAAAGCAGATTGTGAGTTATCTTTGACTACACTGGAGAAGAGGGGAGTGTTGCGAGACACAGGGCAGTGTCTCTACACGTGGAAGGCATGGATGGATTTGAAGGAGAAAAATTGATGAGGCACCTAAACAGTGTGTTACACCAGAGATGAGAATAACGAATCAGAAAGAGGAACAATGTGTCCCAGATGAGAACAGCCAATGTCAAGGTGCTTGGCCTTGCAGAAAGTGGCCCCACCTCAGAGATATGAATGGAAGTAGCCCCCTTGTCCCCAAGGGGTTTGGAATTTGTGTGAAGTGTGTACTGAAGGACGTTAAACTTTAGAAAGGATTTAGGTAGTGCGGTTTAGGGTCCAGACTCAGGTCAAATATGTTATGCTTTAATTGGTTCGCTAATTAAACTACGGCTGTATGAAACTGTAATTTATGGAGGTTGCAATATAAGGATAACTGGAAGTGGACTCATGCATTCAACATATGGGTTAATTGAGTGGTATTTAGTTGAGGGTTGATTGGAAACATGGTTTAATTAATAGCGAAGGAGGTAACATGAGCTATCGCGGTTTAGGCTAGTTCGGCCACACACACTGCCTGGGGAGACGTTGATCGACTGATTGGATTGATTGATATAAACAGCGAGAAGACGTTACGTCAAGTGTATGAACGACGGGGGATTCCCCGTTCAGGGATCAATTGAATCAAATGTTTTTTGGCATGGAGCCTCAGGTTACTTAGGGATCACCTTGGCAGGTTAATGTTATAGATTCACAATCACATGCGATGTACGTTGTGCATGTTATGTCAATAGTTGTGATGGAAATGCTCAGCTCGAGAGTTTAAATTGTTTCGCTACCGAAAATTAAGCAGATCAGAGACACCATCTTCAGTCAACCGGAGATCGAGTCAGGTGATTGGTGGATTTATTACGTCGATGGTGTTCAAAGGGTCCTCCGTTTAGTGAGGTCAGCGGGCTAGTTAGCAAATTGCGACATCCACTTAAAGTTCGGATGTAACATGGCATAAAAGGTATAATTGGTCGAGGTACCGCAGTCGCCACCGTATCAGTCATGGAGGCGTTGACAGCAGTCAAAAAGGAGAAAGCAAAGGTTTCTGCACATGCGAAACGGAGGGGAACTGTTACCAAAGAAAGGAGTGTGGACAAACGGAGATGGTGTGAAGGTGTAGTAATAAGCGCAAATGATGATGCCGAGAAGGTCTACCTGAGAAGGGTGCCAGTCATGGGAGAGGCCATGAAAGAGTTCAAGAAACTACACGACACGCAGAGCCCCCTCACATAAGTATGCTGACAGATATGAGGAAGACAAAGAAGAGGGCAGATCCTATTCACACGGACAGAGACAGATACAGGGAAGGCCAAATCAGGAAAATTGAAGCATACTGAAGTGCGCGGGCACGCCCCCACCCCCCGGCGTTGGAGGGGAATCGCCCGCCCCCTGGGCCCCCCCGCCGCTCGAGGAGGCGGGTAAGATGATGACATAACATGAAGGACTCTGTCAGTAGAACGGGGCACACGCAGTCACGGCGTTGATCGACCGGAGGACTCATCAGCAGACTGAGGGTCTGCGCTGTACCAATCAAGCACCTCAAACACGCATCGCTGCTCGGACAGGCTTCCCTAGAGGCAAAGGCGCTACCATGAAGAAGAGAAAGAGCTTGAGATGGCAGAGTTGAAGCTACGGTCGAGAAGGAAGAGCTCCTATTGGAAAAGTATCGCTCCCCCCTCTATGGCAACGGCCGAAGAAGCCGTTTATGCAGAATCCGCTGTCCGAGGAAGCGGGAGAACACAAACAAACGCACCAGATGAGAAGATTATACCAGCGCTCTAACTCCAGAGGAGAACAATGGAGCCGAACCAAGTCCAAGCCTTCGGTGGAGAATAGTCGTTCAGGTGGGCAACAAACAGCAGCAGATTTTGGAGGCCTTGCATCTCCCTAAAGAGGATCTCAGACATATGATGGCGACCATGCTACAGTATTGGGTTTTTATGCGTTCTTTTCAAACGGGATTGCACATACTAGTTGGAGTGATAATGCAAAAGTTAACTAGATTGAATACAATGTGGCAAGGGGCCGGCGGCGCGGGTAATTCAATGTTGTGGACGTGATGGAGTCATCACAAAGGGTATAAGAGGCAATGGGTTTGCTAAAGGAGAGGTTTGGGAATGAAAACCTAATAGCAGAGGCATGGGTAGAGAAAGTTACCACTGGGGGAAGCCTTGCTGCTGGGGGGAGGAAGAGGCACTGAGGGAATTGGGGCGAATGGAAGGCCCGTGGAGACCTGAGAGCAATGGGACATGGAAATGAGCTGATAACAGGCGGGGTGCCTACTAGCCATGCTGAGCGACTGCTGGTTCCTGGAACCAGGTGGCGATACAAGAGAAGTAAGAAATCGGCGAAAGAAACGTCCGGTGAGCACTGCCATACGTGGATTTGGTGGAATGTATCCTGACGCAGCCAAGACGGCGAGCGACCGACCCGAAAGGCGAGCGACCCAATTTATGGGAGGCTAGCACCCAAGGAAGGCGATAGTAGCAATGGCATGTTGGGCAAGATGGGTTCAAATCCAGGAATAGAAGTTAAGGGGTTGCTTTCAGTGTGACTGCAGAGGATACCGAGGTGAGAAGTTGCCTAAAATGCAAAGGGGGCTAAACATACCCTATTGTGGTGTAGGGATTTTTAAAAGAAATGATCTCAGATAGGTCATGTTGCATGTGGAAAATAAACAGTTTGTTTAATTGCTTGAAGGTGGAACACAGGGCAATGATTGCAGGCTGGAAAAGGGACTTGCACAGTGGCGGTTGTGGCCGCAAACATACTAATTCCTACATAGTCAATCACCAGTGTGCCGGGGATAAATTATTCCTGGTTCAATGGGGGGGCAGTAGTGAAACATTGAAAGGGCACCTCCTTCCAGCCCTCATGACGCAAGAGGTTCATCGAGATGGGTTCATTATCACTTTAAGTCAGAGGCTGATTGTGCGCCAGTGTTGGCGGGGGTAACAAGCAAGTTCCTACCCATTGTGGCAGTTAGGGTAGGGTTTATGCTGATTGACCGAAGACGTGTACTAGTAGCCCTACTTGGACACTGACTCACCATGTGCATAGGCTCATCGAAATTGGTTGCAACCGGATTGGGTGTTTCAGGGACAGATTGTGAGTTATCTTTGACTACACTGGAGAAGAGGGGTAGTTGTTGCGAGACACATGCAGTGTCTCTACACGTGGAAGGCATGGATGGTTTGAATAAAAACTTGAATCCCAGTGTGTACACTTAGAGAGAAATAACGATCAAAGAGGAAAATGTCGCAACTCAGTGTGACCTGGCGAAATGCAATCTCAGAGGACATCTGATGTTGCCCAGGTTGACGATCCGAGGTTTGGGTTGCTAAGTGGTCAAAAGCGCCAGAGGGCATTGATGCCCTGAACGAAACTAGGGGGGGAAAGGGGAAAAAGCAGTATGCAGTTCGTACTAGTTTGGGTTGGACACTGAATGGACGTAGGCAGCAGGACTCACAATCATCTGTCACTTCACATTTTGTTCTGCAATGATCTCTGAAAGTCAGCTGAAAAATGTTTGGAACAATTGATGGCGCGAGTCGTTGGTACATGACACGAAGGGGTACTCGATTTTGAAGATAAGGAAGCACTAAGATTGTGGGAGGAAGACAGTGTGCCGAAAGGATGCCACATCAGTTGCAATTCCCTCTCAAGCAGCGCCCCACACCACCTAACAACAGGGAGAGGTGGCAGAGCACAGCAGGTTGGTACTCTTCGAAAACGCCTACAAAAGAGTCCTGAGTTATGTGAGCAGTACGCTGCTGCACAATATGGCAGAAGGTATTAGTGATGGATATGATCATGTTGTAAACAAAGGATGAGTGGATGGTCCCAGGGTGAGGTATGGTACTTGCCCCACCACCCAGTGAAAAAACCCACAAAAGCCAGATAAAACAGAACTCGCCATAGTGTATATGCGCTGCAGATATCAGGGCACATCCCTCAATGACCAAGTGTACAGGGTCCCGCTTAGTACAAACTGTGGGGTATTATTAGATTTAGAGAAGATCACGTAGCCCTTGATGGCTGCTGATTATAAAAGCCATGTGCCATCAAAGCGTGTCAGGCTCACAGATCAGGATGTTTTGAGGGTTCTTGTGGTGGACAGGCGGTGATATCTGGTAAACAGCAAGCTGTTATCGAAGAGTGGGCATTTGTTTGGGGGGACATGGTCTCCTAGCTGTTGCAATTATGCACTGCAGCATAATGGCAGATGATAATTGCCAACAAGTTCACCAGTGTAGTTTCCGTTGTCAGGCGCAACTTCTACGTTGACGACATGCTGAGATCAGTAGGCGTTAGCGAAGCCAAGCAGATGTACACGAGCTCAAGAATGTTAGGCCAGTGGTGGTTCGAAGGTGGACTAGTGGTTGCGGAACTGCCCGCCAGTTAATGATGACATTCCAGAGAACAAAGACAAATAGTGGCTAAAGGCATCGATTTTCAATCACCAGGCTCTGCCTAGACACAAAAGCCTTTACCAGACGTGGGTTGTTGAGTATTGTTAGTTCCATATATGACCCTCTAGGTTTGGCCTCTGCCCCTTTACTATCAGAGCTAAGGGGTTAATTCAAGAGTTGTGCCAAAGAGGTCTTGAATGGATGCTCCCTTGCCAAGCGGATCGGTTAGAGTGGTTGGCATGGCAACAGGTGAGCTCCCGAAGCTAGAGGAATCTGAGAAAGTAGTAGGATTGTTTCAGGCCAGGGCTTTGGTGATGATGTACAGGACGAGCCATCACTTGATGATGCATTCGAGAAAGTTATGGGCAGTTGTGTTATGTGAGGGTGCTTCCAAGCAGATGGCCAGGTGCATTGCTCCATCTTGATAGCCACAAGGCAATCTTAACCACGACGCAGAAACAATTCCTAGCTTGAATTGGCAAGCAGCGAACCTTTCGGTCAAGGTAAATGTGATTGCTCGTCGCGGAAGTGGACATGTCCAATTGCTCAGTCTTATTTGGACTGACAGCACGACGTTTTGCAAGATATTGCTAACGAGGAGAAGCGTTTCCAACCTTTGTCGCAAATAGGATTGCCCTAATCCAAGGGTCTTCTCCGAGTCAGTGGCCATCAAATCCCCTCAGCGACAACCCTGCGGATGATGTGTCCAGGGGTTTATCACATGAGAATTGACACACAGTGGTAGGTGGGTCAATGGTCCAGAATTTCTATGGCAAGACAAGGATCAATGGCCATTCAGCCAATACTGTGGGTAAAATTTGAAAGGGACCCAGAAAGTAAAAGATAAGTGTGCTGTAGGAGCGTACCTTGCTTTACCTATGATTCAGGAAGGTCTGCATCGTGGATAGGGTTTAGAGAGGTCAAGCTGGTATTGGCATCAAGAAAAAGATGTTGCAGGATTCTTGCGTATAAACGCTTCCTTTCAGGATAAGGTCACCAAGAAGGTACGTACGGATCTGGTCAGGCCTCTGTCGTGCAGGCATTCGGAGTCTGCAGAAGAGGCGATCATCAAGTAGGTCCAGCGAGACATTAAAGGCGATAATCCCAGGGCAAGTCCAACTTGCATGTCGACAAGTCCAGTCCTTGCGTACAACTTGGATCATGGGTGTCTGAGTCAGGCATATTGCGTGTTGGTGGACGCCTACGTGCGGCACCCTTGGATGATAAGGTGAAGCACCCTATTATACTGCCCAGGGTAAGTGGCACAAAGACCCGATGTAAGATTGCCATGAGAATGCAGGGCATGTAGGGAGAGAGCATGTGTTGGCTCTCCTAAGGAGAACTTCTGGATTATTGGGGCAAAGGACGCAAAAGGTCGTAAATGTTCTGAAGCAGTGCGTTCCATGTAGGCGATCTCTGCAGCCTCCCTCAGTGCAGAAAATGGCAGATCGGCCAAGGATAGGGTTAGTTCAGGGTCATCCGCCATTCAGGCTATGTTGGGGTTGGACTATTTTGGACCGTTTATGGTAATAAAGAGGGGGGCCGTTCTCAGGTCAAAAGGTAGGTGGCATTTACGTGTTTGTTGTCGAGCTATCAATGTTGAGATTTCACATACTCTGGATACAGATTCCTTTTATAAACGCTCTTCAGAGATTGACTGGCTCCAGGGGTAGCCAACAGAAATCAGGTTCACGACAATGGGTCGAATTTGTGGGTGGAGAGACAGAGTTGAGGAAGCCATAATTGCCTTGGAACAAGCTCAGATCATGATTCTAGGAGACAGCGGATGATCATTTGGAAGTTTCAATCCCCACACGCCCTCACATGGGTGGGAGCTGGGATCGATTGATGAAGCCACACGCAAGGTCTTTCGATCTCTGACACGTGACAAGTACTTGATGACGAGAACCTGTGACACTTATGTGCCTGGCGAAGCCATAGGTAAATGGAGACTCTCACTCACGTCTCGGATGATGTGACGAGATTTGGAACCGCTGACACCAAATCACATTTTGTTAAGGTCTGGCACAGATTCCCAGCTAGTCAGGTTGGTGAGCGAGAATATCTATTCAAAGCGTAGATGGAAGCAAGTCCATAACCGTGCAGCGTGTTCTGGCCGCAGTCAGGTGGGTCAGGGAATATTGCCAATACGGCAACACAAGGCAAAAAATGGTTGAGGCCGGAAAGGGACATTATATTGGTGACATAGCGCTCATCGTAGATGATGACGGCCCAGGAATAAGGGGGTACTGGGAAAGGTCTTGGAAACGTACCCTGGCAAAGACACGTTGGTTCAGGACTGTCAAGGTAAAGGATCAGTTACAGAAATGGTTAGGCCCAGTTCGCAAAGTCTATGCCTGTTAGAGACAGTAGAGAAGTTGGAATGGCTCAACTGACCTAGTTACAAGTAATGATTATACTGTGCTTAGTTAGCACAACTCATATGGTTTAAGTTACGAGGATATTTTTACAGTCACTTATTCTGCCCTTTTGGTAGATGTAAATGTGAGACGTCAGCATTAGGGGCGTTATATTGCGGGCCAGAACAAACTTTCTAAAATTGAGGGGCGCTATTGCAATTTGTGTCTTAGTTTTGTGTACACCAAGCGTCATGAAGCTGTCAGCCCAAAGTTTAGAGTCGCCCAATGTTGTAAGTATTGATGTAAAATTATGTATTCTTCGCCCCTCCACTTACCTGATCGATACATGTGTACGATTTATGACTTATTTCAGTGAGATCCTGTCACTTGGAAGGTTGTCGAGAGCAGTTTAAAGCTTATTTGTAAGCACCTCATAATTTGTGCCTAGCGTTACAAATTTTTGTGAAGTTGTGTATGCATGATCGTTAAACTTTAGAAGGTTTTAGTGCGGATGTCTGAATCGGTCCAATATGTTATGTTTAGTTTTTCCTAATTAAACTACGGTTATGACAACTTAATTATGATTGATATAGATAACTGGAATGACTCATGCATTCACATATGGATTTTGGTGGTATTTATGAGGGTTTGAACATGGTTCATTAATTAGCAAGAATGTACATGAGCTATCGTTGGGCGATTCCGGCCACCACATTGCCTGGGGAGACTGTTGATCGCAGACTGGTTGATTGATAACACGAGACGTTACGTCATCATGTAGAAAGAAGGGGATTCCCGGTTCAGGGATCAATTGAAAATATCGTTTTTGGCTGTAGGCCATTGTATTAGGGATCCATGAGAGTTAATGTATAATTTCCGACACTCCATGCATGTACTTGTGCATTTATGTCAAGTTGTTGATAAATGCTCAGTCGAGATCAATGTTTCTGTCAAATTAAAGGATTACCATCTTCAGGTCAACGTATATCATCGGTGTTGTTATTTTTACGTCAGATGTGTTTCATAACGGGTCTCCGTTAGTCGTCAGTCGGGCTAGAGCAAATTGCGACACCACAGAGCTCAGCCTAGTACGAATCCTCAGAATACCCAGCAATAAGTTTGCTGAGGGTAGATACTCTACATGTAGGTGTGTATATTGCTAACTTGTGTATGAGTGCAACTGGTTTCGCAAGGGAGGCACCCATGCCACACCACTACAAGGGACAAATATTGAGATATTCAGTTCTCATTAAATAATGAAAAATTGATTTGTCCATCTTTCGAGCTAATGCTTATGGTCCTATTAGGGATCTTCCTTTCCACTGCTTCTTTGAATAGGTATTTTGATGATTGTTACTTTTGATGCTACTAAGAATCAATTGATAATTGCCATTTTGCGGCGATTGCAAATCTTTCTATGACAACATTTTATTACTCAAATAGTAATTAGAATTCCTCATACCTCAAAACATATATTTAGACAGACGTTCTACTTCAATGCCAACTGTCATTTTCTATGACATTCCTAGAAATGTTCGGCCAGTTCGAATCAGGTTTTGGGCGCCATCTGGTTTATATCACATAGAAGCATCGGATTAATAAAATAAACTGTTAATGACTTTTCTCGGGCCTCAAAACATATAAATAGACACCATTTTCGTTCCTTGTGATAATTTTGAGACAAAGTTGTGCCAAACAGTGAAAATGGCGGCCGGATTTTGGACGCCATCTGGGAATTCAAAGTTTCCACAACTGGGGCTTTTCGGGGAGTTTTTGTTTGTAAACCTACACATTATTCTGAACCTATGTTGAAAAAGTCAGCTTGTTACCAGAAATGTCCATCTTTTATATAATGCTCTTGGCCTAATATGTTGACCTCAAACTTCAAGGGTATATTATTGGTTCAAAAGCCCGGTGGGTACGGCAGGGTGGAAGGGTCACTAAATACTTTCTAAATTTAGACAACCGTCATAAAAGTGCTAATGTTATCAGGAAACTCGAATCAAAGGATGGTATGAATAAAAACAGAAGAGACCAATGATATTTACATGAATATTATAGCACATTATATACCCGAAGCAGTCCCGTACGCGGGGGGGGGGGGATTCGTTGGTTACGTCCGACCCCCCCCCACCACCCCCCGTAAAAAGTCGAACCCCCATTCTCGGAAAAAATCACACCCCCCTCTCCCCAATTGAATATATATATATATAATATATATATATATATAATATATATATATATATATATATATATATATATATTATATATATATATATATATAGTTGACGTTATATAAATATATATTGTTGACTTTATGAAGATATGCTACACGGTACAGGTTGCCCGCTTCTGCTACCGGTACCGTAATTTAGAGCGATGTTGTCACAACTCCACCCGAAATAACACAGAAGGAGGCTAACAATCCTACTCGTTGTTGTGACCCCGTGGTGCTTTTTCTTTCCTGCCTCTAATTAGACCACCCTTAAGTATAGAGACTCAAGGACGATCGCCCCCAGTATCTCGCCTGGTTGCGCGATCAGTGGTTCTCTTCTATAGTGCACAATCGCTCAACCCCATACCTTTAATCTTTTACAAGGCATTCATGTGTTGCTTGTGGTATTATCATTTAACAGAAACAGCCTACTAATCAATGACCAATATCGGAATGATCATCGACCCTGTCGTCTACTCAGGAGTATAAGTTTTGTGGAAATGTTGACTAAATCATGTGATCAGGACAATATCCAACTTCCATTGACCCATTTTCTCACTTCAATATCTGAAGGACCAATGGGGGAACAACACACTGCATACATTTCATGGGAATCCAACAAACTTGAACTTTGCATGAATGGAGCAATTATACACACTGCATACCCGTACCCCCCATGAACTCGAGTCATGTTACAAGTTTTGTGGACCTAAGGTAGCCACATCACAACTTCATGAAAATCGAATAAACGTTTGGGGATAGCTCATGCAAATAGATTGCATAACCAATGCAGATACATATAACAATTATTTTGGTTTCCAAAATGTGCTTCAGACCATCAGTTGAGCATCACAGGAAAAAGGGGGGCTGGGGGCGGCTACAGAATGGGAGGGGAGGGCGGGGGGGGGGGGGGATAACTACGAAATCATCTTGTGATACATTTCGGACATGAACTCATTGACTTGACCCTTGCTTCAGCCCAGAGGGTCTTCAAGAATCACATTTTCTCGAGGCTGTCCTGCCCTCACCCTCAAAAGTGCATTCCCATAACATGGAGTGTAGACCATCCACTGGACACAAGCTCCTGAAACAACCCAAACCATTTGGGGGACAAGTAAGTTCCGCAAAACTGATGTATTGTCTCATTTAGTGGCTTTACAATAAAATCGTTCTTGGGACAGTCTATTCCAACTCCCTATTATGTGGTGAAGTCCTGTCCCGTAGCTGCCATACTATGACCTGGGTACATAATGCAGGGTAACTTAACACTATTTCAAGAGAGGCTCCAGTTGATATAAATTCCAGCCACAAGCACTGTTTTCCTTGGTCAACATGCCCAGTGTTTATAATTTATGGTAGTGGTAGGGGGCCCGGAGAGGTGATTGCAGGCATAAGTGGACAATTAGGCCTCAGGTAAAAAGGCAGGTTTTGGAAATAATTACTCTCACTGTCTGTTACAGATAGTAATACTAGTAAGATGAATGAAAAGTACATACCTGATGTTGAAATGAGTAAAACTCGAGATAGAGGATAGTTTCTGCACCCCTTGTATTGCTAGCATGCTTTAATAATCGTGATTGTCAGCATCATGCATGCACTAGGTGTCCCAAGACCATAAACCATTTCTTAATAGGTGCATAACATTTCTAGAAGGTTTGTTGCAGGCATGTTATTATTTGACAGTTCTTGGGTCCCATGACCAAGACTGAAGACCTTGATGATCTAAAAACGGTTTAGAAAGATGGTTACCCTTGTAATATGCACGTGTCCCAAAATTTCAGTTCAGGCCATATCGCACCCTCACTATAAGTTATTGCAGAAACTGTTATTATGTGCAGTTTGTTGACCTTGAATGACCTTTGGATGACATGACGTTTTCTGAAATGCTTGCCTCCATGTGATGCACCAGCCCCTACAAAAGTATTAGGTAATCAGATACACACACCAAGTGCTATCCCCCAAAGGTTTTTGAAAACACCCTTTGACCGCTTAAAACTTGAGTCACACGTGGTGCCAGATTGCAGCGAGAGTTGGTTTCCGTTCGTCCTATGTAATACACAAAGCTCTGGCACATATCCCAACTTTACAGTTTGTTTATTCTTTTGTCCTATAATCCTACATGAGCACATTTTTCAAAGACTTCACCTTGACCTTTTGACCTTGGTCATTCGATTGTTATTTGATCACCCAATCAAAAATCCACCATGACAATCTCTACTAACCTCTAACTGCACCGTTTCATCATTGACCCTTTTATTAATAACCAACTTGAAACCCACAAAAATTACCTCTCAGGTGACCTTGACACTGTTGTTTAAATTGATCAGGATTGAAGGTGTACATCTCCATCCTCCACAAAGTTTTCATGGAATTCTACACTAACTTCAAAATCTCAAAAATTATGGTATGATGCTAAATGGTAAACTATTTTTTTAATGTAATTAGTCACATTAAATGACCTTCTGTGACCTTGAACTACTGCAAACTTTAATCGGACTATAAATGACCCTTCCTCCACCAAGTTTTCATGAAATCCAACAATTTTGAAAATCGTCGTCGCATAATTATCCAATTAGGTCTACTTATTTGCACTTATTATGCTGGTAATCTAATCAGTTCCATCTCCCCCCATAGTTTTGGTAACATTTGAACTGCATACAATCCATCTCTCTAAACTATCTAACCCCGCTTAACCTGATATCTTTTACAAAGCTCCTCGGACCAATTTTTCATTAATAAGCAAATTTATGCAATAGTATGGAATTTTCTCGGGACGAAAGTGGATGCCCAGCGACAACATCTCTCTTCACACCCTACACACCTCCACAGAAAGGAACAGCTTTCACGGTCGGAGATATCGACCGCACATACGGCCAGACAGACAGACAGACATAGACAGACAGACACACAGACAAAGGGACCACTATGTCGCTCCTTGAACAAGTTTCAGACGAGACAAAAATTAGGAGAAAATAACACAAGGCCTCACAAGAGAAACAAGAGAACAACAAAAATTTCATATTCTGTCTGAGACAGGAATTTGTAATCAACTACCCAAGGTAGTCCACTTCGGAGGTCCACAGCACTTTCAAGAAGCCTATGACTTCTCACCGTCCTGCCATAAAGCAGCTCAAACGGCGCAAACACCCTGTGGCTGCTGGGGCCTTGCGAGCCCTCTCTGTACGCAAACAGCAATGGTCATATATAGCGATCCCAGTCCTGCCGGTCTCTCCTCGCCACATCGCTTAAACATTCGCTTCAATTCGGATTCCTCGCCTAGGCCGTTTGTCAGAATTGGTATTGATAGGAGGGGGTAGTGGTAAGTTGGCGCAGGGAGATTAGTCACTCACAACACATCTTTCATCACGTCTGCGGTGAACCTGGGACCCTCGGTCAGTGAGGATCTCAGATGCAACACCCCCCCACTCGTCGAAAATATGTCTACCAACGCTTGCTTCTGCAACTCTTTCAGTTTCGATACTGCGCAGTTGGACTGCTTCAGGGAACCTAGTCGCTGTCGACAAGTGTCAAAACATACCGATTTCCAGTCCCTTGACGAGGGCTAATCGGTCCGACAAATGTTCAACGGCACGTGACTCCCACCAGTTCCTAATCCTACTTAATTATTCGGGTCCCCCCACTCGTGAGGTACACTCCTTACTTGGAACTTCCCTTACGTTCCAATCTGGGTTGGGGTTCCCAGGACCTCGAAACCGGGAACATTCCCATTATCAAGTTCATACACTGGGCTCTTCATACCTAGAGCCTTGAGGGATCCTTTGAAAAAGGGCGTGTCAACTTCCACGATAGCCTCCGGGGTCTTCCTAACTGGTAACTATCAATCAGTACAACACAGTTGCTTCAACACACTCTCAACTGTCTGTCGGGAGATCGAATCTCTTCGAACGATGACTCCAGGACAAATCACTATCACGCAGTACTGACAGGGCTCGTTCTTCCGCTTTAAGAGCCCTCCACCACCGGTAGGCGCTCCCCAACAATCTGACAACATTTTCCTCAGTTATGACGATTATGGCACCTCCTCACAGCAGTCGCGACTAATTGGGATGTCGTGACCGCCCGCTTTAAATTAGATTGAATGGTTGTCACTTTCTCAATTTTCTTCAACCAATCACATATTCGCGATTTGACAGCTCCGATGGTCGTTTTGGACCATGCGCTTGACCTGCTTGTCGGATTTGGCATATCATACTCAGTAGTAATCGCCGATTGCGCTTTAACCTTTTGCCTACAATCGTTTGCCTCATGCCCTGAGTTCTCCCGCAAACAGAGCACTTAATTCTAGGACGCGTGCATTCCGTTCACTCCCCGTCCGTTTTAGTTTTCTGATTTTCCTGACTTCGCTGGGGTTACCGTCGCCTTCTTCCCATTTCCCGTTGTTTGTGGAAAGTTTCAACACCTTTGTCGAGATCCTTATAGTGCCCTCGAGGTATTTGTCAGCTATCTCTAACAGCGCTGTTGACGTTTTGCGTCTGGCTCTTCCGAGAACAATGCGAGCTCCTTACTCCACACATTTAGGAATTGTTCACACAGCATAAGATCTGATAACTCATTATAGGTTTCACTAACCGCCGCCCATTTCTAACCATCTGGCCATATAGTTTTGCCATGTACTGAATGGATGTTTCACCTTTTGTTTGGCTTCTCTCCTCTGAATTTTTTGGACGGAACCCTTCTTCGGTAAATTGAACCGATTCAACAGAACTTTCTTGAGTTTTGTGTAGTCTTTGGAATCGTCAGGCGGTAACCTAGAATACACACGTAGGCTTTCTCCTTTCAAGCACAAGCTCAAATTCAGCGCTCATTGATCATCTGGACACCCTTGTGCCGTACAAATCGCCGAGTTTCTTTCTCGTCGAACTGAGTGCATTTGGCCTGGAATTCTATTCTGTTCAGTGCTGCTGAGCGGGCTGTGAGAGGAGTTTAGAATCAACACGCAAGTGCCATTTACCCCTGTAGAATATGCAATTCGCCTTGCTTTTCAGTTTTGCCAATGCAGCTCCCTCGTTTCACCTCAGCTCACTTTGCTTTCAAGTAACGCCTCGGCCTTAAATTTCCGCCTCAAGCCCTTTGCCATTTCTCCCTTCGCGCTTAATTCTCGTTTTTTTTTGTCATTCGTCACGAGCTATCTGTTGCTGCTCCTGACGAAGCTCACGAGTTCCCACCGCGAGACCAATTTTGGCCCCTAACCTGTTACACTCTCTTACAATCCATGGTTCAGTTACGCAACTGCAAATACCATAATATCAATAATATCAACCAACGTACAATGCTGTTTACGATATTGTTCCGAAACTTCTCAGAAAAATCTTTCCCGGTTTTACCATTTAACCCTCCCCTTATTGTGTTATACACTGTTTTCCTGTTTGCTTTTGTCTATTTCCCGACAATCCCCCAATAATGTGTCACACTTCACTCCGAAAACCCAGAATGGGGCTACACTCTGCCTTTATTCGTGTCCACGGGGTGTTTTTCCCTTTGTTTTAATTAGACCACCCAACGTATAGTAGAAAATTAGGGGGAAATCCACAAGGCACAAAAGAGAACACTGAGAGGTTTCGAAAGTTTAAAAAAGTGATAATGGTATTACAATAAGGGATCTCTGCAAAAATTTCAGAATTATGATACAGGAATTTGAATAATCTAGATTTTACAACATCTACTACATAATCGGCCGTTCTCAAATCCTAACATTAGATTACTTACGCGGCGCGTGCCGGCTTTTCGATGTCTTTCTTGACTGCTTCAAGCTGACCTCCTAGTATCGACCACCCACTCCCATAGCGGTGTGTTTGATATCTCCGTGTCCATACGTGAAAGTGCCTTCAATGATCTCCACACTGGAGTTGGTTCCAGATCACTGTTTTGCCTTATATGGTAATCTTAGTTTTCATGACATTCCTTACCATCTACACCATCACCATTCAAACTCGTGAATGAATCCCGGTGTTTTAGTTGTTCCGTCGTTAATAGACCTGTATTAACATTTCTCGATAAGCCGTGTTATAATAACTTGCACCCGGATGCCATTGAACTAACGTTAGCAAGTGAAATTAAACCAATAGTGTCGGTTTTCCTCTCTTATTAGCTGAATCGAGTGCTAACCGCGTCAATTTAAGAGCAATTCCGTTCATCCACACACAGAAACTCCCCTACGAAAATGGTAGTACCAAAATCCATAAATTGACGGTTACCTGGTATATATGCACGCGGGCACGTCGGCGCGTCAACCAAAACCTGGTTAATTGGGTGATTTCTAATAATATTTTATGACATTGGCCCCCTTCGCCTTTACTTCTGAAGAACTTGCACTATGTATTGGGTGACACTAATGAACTGGAATGTAGTGTATTGAAAATACTGGAATGAATTGTAGTGACTTCGACTTGATAGGCAATTCTCCTGAGTTTTCTTTGAGCAGTCACGCAGTGCAAAATTCGTTACCATGCATGCTTAATACGATAGGCTAGGCCCATAGTCAGGGGTGTCGTAAACGAATAGGCTTAAAAATGAGTGTGCTATGGTATAGGTATCCTAGGCCTAACCAATATTGTTACTTTACACCACTCACACTCCTCACAAGTCCCAAGCCCACCTACGCAGATTCTTAAGCTTCATTTTGAATATGCCCTGTGATTCCGACTAGATTAGTACATGGTGGCGACACGAGGGGGGGGGGGGGTTGCCCCACCAAAAGTGCCTCAAAACTGGGGGAGGAGAAGATTGGAGGGTCGGCAAATTCCCATGCCCCCAGTCACCCGTAGTGCCACCACTGTCTAGTCTTGAATCCATTGGGCATGTTCCTCATTTTTTTGTACCCCGCCAGCCTCCCAAAAACCTGGAGGAGGTCAAAATAGGGACGGGCAACTGTACCACCCCCTCCCCCATAGCGCCAGGTATAGTTGGATAACCATGGGGCATCCCCTCCCAGGAAACAAGGATTGGTCATTGTATGAGTAAAACATTACGCTTACAGAAATAAAAAAAGGTGAAAGTTGTTGCAACGAAGATTCGTGTTTTTCATGTGATTTTGTATATCTTGTAGCTCATCATTTAATAAACTGTGCACCTTAGATACACCAAGTGGGTTGAAGGAATAATAACTTTGAAATAGTGTCCGCCGAATCTAGGTTAACATAACGCAGGTGGGGCTTTTCCTGCAAAAACTCTATGTTGTGGTTTGTAGGATACCCCATTAAACATGGTTGCCAGCAACTCAGTTCTGTGGAAACACGAGAAAAGGTTGTTACCTTTCAACTCGTAATACGGTTAATTGATAGTAACGTTCAGCCTATAACCCGGTAAATACAAGGAAAACACGAAGGTTCGTTGCAGCACTTCACGCCATTTTCTAGTGAACGTTTACATTTTCTTTTTACAGTGTACCCAATCAGGACAAACGAGCAAAACCTTCGGTTACTGTCCTTTCTCCACGTCGCAAATTACTTCTCGAATCTCACCACGATTTTCTCGAGTTTCTCCAAAAAGTGTTGGAGGAAATTCTCAATTTACGACCCGGCAGAATCTCAATATGGCTGGCGTCGTTCAGTGAATCAAGTTCATCGATTGATTGATCAGTCCGGGGGATGGAGCCCATATATATCGATAATATAATCCTCCAGAAATGTCCATTCCAGGAGAAATTATTCAGGCACTGTCCCAGCAACTCCCAAAATTATCGCAACTCACAAACAGTTCTGACAACATCTCCCGTCGAATAGGTCACCAGTCTTCCCGATAATTCGATTCTCGAAACGTGTAGATACACCATATACTATATTGGAGCTCTAATCAAGAATTTAAAGCCTTCATGTGGGTTGGTGAATGGCGAGTTATATGGGTGACTAAATGAATGGACAGATAGGGTACGTGACGCCGGAAGGACCTATCGCTCTTCAAACGAAATTACCCGGCATTGCTGGGTTGAAGAAAAGATGCCAATATGAAATGTGCGCATGCATGTCATGACTCGCTTGTGAGGAGCATCTTGTTGAAGCAGTTGTGAAAACAATTAAATGTGGCGGAGGATTCCATTACATGTACTAACGAATGAGAGTTAATGGCAGTGTAGAGTGACAATTAGTTATAATAGTTATAAAACTGAACCATTCAATGCATCCATAATTTCCCCCACCGAAGTTTGGCCCCTCCCCAACTCTTAAGTGTAGGCTTACAGGCATGGCTCTTCACGCGAGGCCTTTTTGTCTGGGGGCAAATTCAGTTGCCTATAAAGAGGATATGTCGCTGTTAGCTTGGCAGTCAAAATTTCTGCTGAAATTTGGTCGGTGAGAGAGATGCCTCACTCTGAAGGGAATGCATCCTTCAACCTATGATAGGGCTTCCATTTCGTATATACATATTTGTGTTAGTTTTAAAAAAATTAAAATCAGTTGCTGTTGTAATTTCTTTAGGTGGTTCAAAAAAAAACAAACATCAAAAATTGAGGATTTTCTAACATGGGAAGTAAATGGTACGCTGCCGTTTACATTTGTCGGCCAAGAAAACTAATTGGAGTTATAAAAAAACATATCTAAAATAGATGTTGTGATTTTCTTTCATGTAGGCTAAAGTAATTGAAAAAACAACCAGTCCTACATGTTTCACTGGTGCGCCACACAGGAAAGTTTGTTAAGCTTTAGGTGACTCCACACCAAAGATTATACGTAGGCAGAGATCGGATGAGGATTCCAACTTGTCCACTTTTATTGACTGGGCCACTGCTCCACGCTTAAAATATTCAGTGTGACCTACACCCTACATAATGTTTTCCACAATGGCCATGTCAACATTATGTAACAACACTAGGCCAGTGAGTGACACATAATGCAAGCACAAGCCTAGGCTTATTCATTACTCAGACTTCATTATTCTAATAGTACACACATTACGATAGTTTGTATAGTTCTATGAGTAAGGCTGAGAATAAACAAATTAACTTTTGGTTGACCTCGATTAGGAAAATGAACCGGCATTTTAACTAAATTGCGCTCCGAGTAGCCTAGTAATTTTATTATTTTATAACTTTTACAATTGATAACAAAGTCATTCAAAAATTCCAGTCACACTCTGCACAGGTTTTTGTGGGATTGTGGAGAGGACAGCGACTGTGTTTATTGTGATGACGGCCCTAGCCTATGCCTAATTAATTGTGCAGGACATACCTATGTACAATACAGAGCCTGAAGTCATGATGATTCGGAGCCTAGGGCATAGCCCACGTTAATAGGCTTCCATAAAGAGGGTTGGCCTACACGAAAGGACCTTTACTATTTACCCCCCTAAAACTAGTTGCACTATGATAGCACGTAGCTACTTGTCAGTTACGTTACCTACGCTAACCTATAATATTTACCGCTCCATAACTTCAACTTGGAATGAAGGTTTCGTCTGACAGAGGAGAACTTAGGCCTACTTCCTCATTCCTGCTTCACCTGCTGTGCGTGCAAAGCGAACGACTTTGGACTGCAAGTCCTTGTTGGTTTGTTGCATAGTTATCTCTCGTTCCCGAAGGCCGTATGAGATATTGTATCAGTTTACCATTTCACCTATATATACTGTTATGGTTCCATAGCAACGGTTGCTTGGTACCAATAAGTGGAGTTAAACGATCCACTGTATGGGTACCCTATGATGGGTGGCCCATGGTTTCGCGTGGTCCAGTAATGGGGTTCACTCGCGAAGGTGTCCGTTTGTGGTGTTATGGTGTGTATTCGTTTGCGTGTCCGTCCGATTTGTATGGTTTTTTTTTTTTCGCAATATCTCCACATTTGAGCTGGCCAACAAATTTTTGCACGACTCCTGAATTTCTGAAACACACGTTTACTCTCCAAATTGACACATTTCTTAAAAATTTAAGAATTTCAGGGTAGTAAAAAAGGCCATCTCGGTAAAAAGGCATTTTTGCCCATTTCTCACTGGTGTTCAAGATGTTCGGTGATTACAAAAAACGATACACGAATAATGGAGATTTCCTAACACGGCAGGAAGTAACAAATATGACGTTCCTTGCATCCAGGATTGTTTTTTTAAATTGGAAAATTTGAGCGAAGTCCATATTTTGGGGCAAAATTGTGAAGTTTTTCTCTAAAAATATATGGCGACTGGAATGATGACTGGTTCCAAAGTGAATTGTGATAAGACAACAAGTCTCAGAATACAGATTTAAACTATACTTCTAGTGAATTTCTTATAAAGTTGGGAACTTGGGAGAGAAAAGAAGCCTATCTAATACCCACCTCAACTGCGACTAGAACAGGGCATGCTGAGTGGGGGGGGGGGGGGGGGGGCGGTGTGTAGAGGCTGAGAATTCAAGTGATTCCCAATTGGTTAGTTACCACATCATTCAAATCAGAGAAGACACAACCTGGAGGTGGATGGGAGACTCATGAGGCGGTTTTGTGAACGTAAGCTATAACGATAGACTGGCTACCCTGGCTGATTAGCGGTACGATTGTAGTATAGCCATGTGTACTTGGATGCATGAGATTAGTGTTAGACTGTTATGGTAGGGATAAGGGGTTTGGTTAAGATTAGTGAGGAATCAGGGGTTAGGTTTAGGGGTGGCAACGATAAGATCGGGATTATACATCTGGAATAAAGAATCTGACCCTAACCGTTGCAACTGGATAGAATAAGATCATTCAACCCCTGTTGGCTAACTCAAAGCCATTGATCCACACTTACAAGGCCTAAAATAGCGAGTTTGAGACCAACTGCCCAATTGTCAAACTGAATATCGTTTTCGAGCAAGAAAATTGGAACCAAACAGTGAATTTCTATTGGAACAAGCTCATAATTAAATTTCACATAATGGCCTTGTCAGCCAGTTAGGAACTATCCACTGAGGGTACCCAATGGTGGGGTGACCAGGGGTGTCGGGGGGTGCGTCCAGCAAAGAAATCGGCGAAGGTGTTAGCTGAGGATCTGGGGTTAGGTTTAGGCCAGGTTGGTAAAGATAAGATTATGCATCTGGATTTGGAATATAACCCTAACCCCACCCCTAATTACTAACATTTAAGGTCATGCAACAGGTATAAATGGCTACACTTATTGATTACACTCATGCCAAATTTCAGCCTATCCTAGCCTATTATTACAGATAGCAGTGTGAATTCATCTTTTACGCAACAGTCATACTAGCATCGGCCCGGCCTAAACAGTAGGACTATAGAGAGGTAGTAAGTCTAACTTTAGGCCTGGGGCCTAGCCAAGTTAGCTGAATTCACATTGAAGTGTTAGAGCCATAACTTGTAGTCAAAATAAACAATACGATTGCCGAACAAAAATGGCACAGTAACCTAGATTACGCCATCTTCCTGAGCCCAGAGCCAAGTTATTATCGAGGTATACTCCATCCTCCGTTTCGAAGCTAACAACCAACCAGATGACATCTATAAATCTGGATTCTGACCAACGATGTTTTGCACTGCCTGATGGCGACTTGGACGTTGCAAACACTTTCGTACAACTGTCACTAGAATGAAATCCCATATCATAAAAGACATGGAATATTTTGGAACGAAAAACACAGGAAAATACAGCCAGATTCATGTACTTGTATACAAATTGCACAGACGAATTTGATCTTCCAGATTACGGGCAGAAATGGGATCCAGCTAAGGGCTATTAATCCCATTTGGCGAAAGGGAAAACAATATGGGTATATTCTTTTGAAGGGGACCACTGGCGGATGTACATCAGGTTGTTGTAAATGTGGTGTGTGGCTTTTTTCAGTGTTAATTCATCGAGAGAAAAATGAGAATGATAGCGCAGTCCGGAGGGAAATTAAGGCTCAAGAACGGGAAAGAAGGAGGAGGGAAGGGGGAAAGACACGCCGACAAGTGGAACTTGCCTAAAAATAAAAATCACAGTTCAAGGGAAAAAAAAAGTGGAAAGTAATCTCGAAAAATGGTGAGCCCAAGAGGCATTGACAGTGAATGGTGGATAGGACAGATAAGTCGCCTTTAGGGAGCCCTCATAAAGTTAGAGGTCACCCTTCCCCCTGCTCCCACTCGCCCCCCCCCCCCCCTCCCTACACCGCTCATCACTCTCGTGAGCATGAGAAAAACTTGGGAAGAAGTTTAGCTAATGAATTTGCCAAAATATTTAGGAATGACTTGCAACCAATATTCGCTGTTAGGGATACCATTGCATCACTATCCGGAATGGAATTTTCTTTCAGTCGATCTGAAGGAGTCTGACAACCTCAAAGAATTTTAAAATACACCAAATAGTCCTTGGAAGACTTGGCCAAGAAGCTTAACCATAATCTATACCGTCTCCTGGCAAACTGCACACTACATGACCAACTGCATGTTTAGACAGCTTATCCCAGGCGATTTCATTGGCAGTATAATTTCTGAGGGTTCTGAACTTCTGAAGATTAGATTTTTTTAGGCACCTCCATCGCCCCGGACGGTTCCAGTCCGGTACCAAACAGTGTTTAGCATGACCGTGAATTTTCAGTGTTGCCGATGAGATAATGCAACTCCGGGGATTGCCTCTTGTTTGTTATGGGTTTCCGCGAAAGCAAGTAGGATCTGTTGTTGTTTACATTGGTATGACCTCGGGTCATTGGTTTTGGTGACGTCCCGCATTTTTTGAAAACCCCCCAAATTTTACCGTCGTAATTCGCAATCAAATCCTTCTTTTCGCCCACAAAAATAACGCTATTCCCTAATAATTTCAAACGTTCCATGGACTTTTGACAAGGTATTGGAAGGTATTCCACGCGTTAAACCAAAGTGGGCGGCCCGCCGGCAACATAGTGAAAGCGACGTCTCAAATCATTACTTCAAACACACTTATGAAACCTATGATGCGTTCCATCAGAGCTTTCGTCGTGTGTTGCCACTTACCAGGTGGATTCCGGGATCTGGGCGTCGAGAATGCGTCTAGTATAGTATACCGCGTTGGTACTAAATCAGAGAAATCCAGCACAGACGGTGTCTGTCGCGAAACATTTGATGTAACTGCCCCGTTGACAACCGCCCGGCTAGACGCGCGTCCAAACAATAGGGAAAACTCGAGCGGTATTCGGGATACACGTTAATTCGTGACAGTGTTCATTACATCACAGCAGCATGCATACAAAACGCAATGGATAAGACATCCGCCTATCAGTGTAAGAAACTACTCAAACACGATAATGTAACACAAAAACGTATTTGAACGCGGCGGCTGATCTCTACAACACTGAACAAGAACAGAAAGCATTCGCATGTGGATGTTTCTTTTCTGATTCTCCCTTATTACACCTGTGTTGTCTTTGTGGAGTCTGCGCTATAGCATGTAGAAGAGTTGCTTTTGGAACAGAAACCAAACGGTCTGACACTTATGCACGCTATGACACCTAAGTTAATTTTGCGATTTGCATTACCTTTGTTAGGCTAGTTATTACACGCGTTCCGAATACAAAAATACCTTATTTCTTATCCCCATACATGTCATCACCAAGTCCGGGCGGAATTTGGATAAATTTAAATGATCACGAAGATGTAGTTTACCCACTAGTAGTCACTAGTGAACAGTTGATGAACTGGCTGAACAGGCTGCATATTATTAAATTTGTAGCGAAGAACGCCCGGCTGAGATTCAACTTATCGTGTTACTCATCAGGGTACAGCCATTAAATTATAGATATTCTTATTGACCCCTTTAAGAAAGAGAACTTTGCCCCTGGTTCTCATGGCTTTTCCCGTTCCCTTTTAACAGGGACCTAATCTTAAGTTAAAAAAAAAAAAAAAAAAAAAAACGAGAGCACCAATGGAGCTCAAACCCGCACAAGGTACCTAGGACGAATTTACAAAATTGTGTTAAATGTTCAAGATCATGAGACCAAGAAGGCAGTTTCAAGCAATGGCCTATTGATGGACTGTAACAATCTTGACCTTCATCTTCATTTTGGCTATAAGAATGTATAGCAGCCAATAACACATTGTTACTCATCTAGTCAACTCCATCGAAGAATGCCTTATGGAGAGCGAAAAAAGGGCCAATTCTCACAGTTCAATGAACTTTGCGTTCATGTTGGTAACAACTCCATCAAGGAACTAGACATGTCCAAGCTGGTAAACTGCCGGACATGTATCTCCCGCAGAAATGGCATGTCGTTGTGGTCTGTATTCTTATAAATATAAATGTTATAGCGTGCAACACGTGCAAGCGAAGGAAAAGGAGGAATTGTTGGCAGTTGCTAAATAAGTGCAAATGAATATCTCAATCACACTTTATCCTCCTAAAGTGGGGTGGGAGAGGTTTGTTTAGCAAGGTATTTTAAAATGGTACTTAATTGTTAATTACTTGTCTTTTGATATGGGTCTCATAGGAAACAATTGGCTTGTAGTATTATGAGCTAGATGCGTACACCTATCCAATAATAATTTTCGAAGGCTGGATACTGTACAGAAATTGTTATCATACGAAAAGCTAATGTTGCCTTTGCCAACAGTCCAGGGTGAGCAGGGAGAACCGTTGTCAGAGTTGCCTTTTTTCTACTGAACTCATTCAATATTTTTGGGAGAGGGGAGGTGTCTCTAAGACTCCATTAATAATCAATTAGGTGCAAATATTAATAAGTGTGGCCAATTTCCATTATTCCGCTTTCTAAGGCTGTCTTAAGGGGAGGGGTGGGTGGTAGGCAAATATCGTGAATTCTACTCCTCGTGATGTTAATTACACCTACTGCCTTTTTCTGGAGTTATTGTCATGGACAACGGAGTTATAAACTCTATTATACTTGAGGCTACTAGACATACTGAACATGACCACACTATGCCGGTATATGCCGTCGATCAGCAAGCTACTTCCAGATAAAGGGTGCAAGTCTCCAGGGGCTTTTTGTTAATAGGCAGGGTGGACCATAATTGTAATGATATCAAATTTGATACCTGTGACATATTACCAAAATATGTCAAAACATTACTAAGTAACTTAGTTTTGGGATATAGACATACATTCCAAGTTGCAAAAAAACTTGTAATTTGTAGGACCTCATTGAATGGTGGTATGGTAGTATATTGAAGGGGTGCAAGGCTAGATGGCGGCAGCAACCCCTTATTTGTTATCTCAAGACCATCCTGGAAACAAGGGGGTTGCTTAGGGCGAGTTAGTACCTTTCAATAGCACGATTCGTAGCGAGACAAAGTTATTAAAATGTGGATATATACAGACAGAATATGAGTTAATGTAATTCAATATTATTGTTAGTTTAAGCCAACAAAACTACTGCCGATATAACTTTGCCAGAACTTGAACAACTCAAAGTCCTGGCTTTAACTGCCTTATCCTCAACACAGTCTATGACAGGAGTGCTTCCTTTTTCTAGATGTTACAGTTTTTTAATCTTACAACATTAGTATGATGTTGCATCCAAATCTCTGCCAACAAGCTGAAAAGAGCCCCTCGAAGAAACATTATACACAGTTTTCGAGGAAATCTAATGTAGCTCATGCCCATGGAGGTCGCCCTTCACAAGTCACAACGTTTCATGGGATCCAATTAGACAGTGGTCAATTATCCAAGTTTGGGTCTGACATCCTTCATCAGAATGAACTAGTTTAGCGCGGGCCACAACCAAGGCAATTGTATGACACACTGGATGAGTATATTGCTGTAGGGCCCATGTAAAGGTCCTTTGGTCCTAAAACTCGTAGAGAGCTGTAGGGATGGCTATTCCTCATATTGACTAAACAGCAGCCCTGGGGCCCAACATTTGTAAGAGAAGCATTTTCGTGATTGCACATGATGGGCCTCGAGCCCCACACTGGGCTGAGTAAAAAACTGAGAACCCCGAAGGTACAGTATTATATTGTCATTATGACGAACATAGCACGGTCCGTGCATTCAAAATTGGAGTAGCATTTTGCATGATTCAACATGATGGGCCGCTCTAGCGGTACACTTGGGACTTGAGCCAGAAGTTTGCACAACACCCCTGAGGGAACACTAAAAAACGAGCAATTACATGTAAAACCAATGGAACTGGGTTGAGGAGATGCATTCAAGTTAAATGTGTGAACATTTCATCGAATGGGCCATCGGGCCCCCAAGGAACAAAAAATCCTGAACACCCCAGGATGGGGTATTAGACCATAATCTGAAACGAAACCTAGCACTTTCATATAAATTTGTAGGAGTACAAGACTTTGGAGGATTTAGCATAATGAATAATGAGCCCCTATGTATGGCCCAAACTTGGTCCTGGGCCAAAAATTCCTGGTCCACCTGAATGGTCCTCTACCCCAAAACCATCACATTCACTTGTCAAAATCATTGAAGAAGTTGTGGAGATGCCTTTGTCAAGCACCCTTGTGTAAAATCATAAAATGGGCCTCGGGCCCAAGTCGACCTTGGAACCGAACATCCTGATTATACAAAATGTACGGCTATTGGACCATCCGATGACCGAACATCCAGCACTGTGGCTCGAAATTTGTAGGAGATACAGATTTTTGGTATTCTTCACATAATTGGACCCTATGGCCCAAACTGGGCCCTGGGCCCAAAATTCCTGGACACGCGAGCACGCTCGAGAGGCACGAGGTAGCGGCGAGTACCCGCAAGGCCCCCCATGACCCTTCTAGCCCAAGAAGTCTAATACACATGTAACTTTGAAGAAAATCAATTTGAAGTGACCATTGTGTGATATCTTCCATAAAAGGTTGGCCCTTCGGGCCCTAAGTGGGTGCCCAGTCGGACCAAAATTCCCCTGAAACCCCGAAGGAACGTGCTATTAGACCAACATAGACCAAGCCTTTACCACAGTGCAAACAACATTTGTAGGATAAGACGTTGCAGTTTTTCCCACTGATTGGGCCCCCTTTCGGCGCCTTACGGTGTCCACTTGTGAACCTTGCCTGTCGGGTGGTCACCAACATTGCCCATCATCCAATAAACATTGTGACCAAGTCTGTCGAATGCCTCAGAGGCACGACATTTTGTGGCCCAACAAAAGCACAAGTTACAGACCAGGACGGACGGACGGACGGACGGACGGACGGAACGGACGGACCGTACTGACGGACGGACGGAGCAGACAGACCGACAGACAAGCATCGATTTAGATAGATGAATAATAAGATAACTCGATAGATAGATAGAAGATAGATAGATAGATAGATACGATAGATCATAGAGATAATATATAGATTAGATACTCATCAGTGCACATATATCATTTGTAGTCGTTTGCCTGGAGCAGTCCATGCAGGTACAGCTGGTCACTGTCACTCGGAGTTCGCACGGCAAACAATAACCAGAAAGTCAAGAGCTTAGTGATTCCTCGATTCTTCCTGACAACATATAGCTATACACAAGGCAAATGGGAGATCGTCACCACAGCTCATTATGGGGCAACATAACCGACAATTTCCCATTTATCCCAACCTACCATAGGGTTCCGATACTCCTTGATAAGAAGCTACACACTGGAATTTTCAAGATTTTCAGACTTTGACCTCTGGTGATCCAGATACCTCCTAGCCTGACCAAAAAACAATAGGTTCCCTACGCATCGTGGGGACTACACATACCAAGTATGGGCCCCATCCATCCAGGTGGTGTTGCGTTATCATGTTTACAAGCCAAAACATTGGCAAAGTATCGACTATTCACAAATTTTCATTTTTGACCAAATTCACCCTGACCTAAACCACAACACAATAGGGTTATCCTGTACTCTTATAAGGAAGCTACACACCAAATTATTTATCCGGATCGAGCGACACCATTTTGGATTATCATGTTTACAAAGTTAGTTTTTCTGGTGACCTCAGAAGACTCTCTGACATTGACCCAAAACAATGGGGTTCATGCACTCATCATGAGGAACACAATCAATTATGGAACTTGATCCATCTGAGTGGGTAGAGTGATCTGTGTAAGAGCTAAAAAAATTTCCCAAATTATCAATTTTCACAATTTCCCAATTTCCTACCCAGATCTGACACCCAAATACCAATAAATAAACAGGGGTTCGGACTCATCATAAGAAAGTGCATACAAAGGTTCAACCGGATCGGACCGGCATTTCGGAAACTATTGTGTTTGTTACAGATTTCAGACTTGACCGACTCTCTTGACTTTTGACTGACCCCAAAACCAGTAGGGACCATGAAACCATTATGGGGAACACATTATACGAAGATGAACGTCATCCATCTAAGTGGGGTCGAGTTATCGTGTCAACAGCTAAAACTTGCCAAATATCAAGTTCCACAATTTCCCAGTTTTTCCCCCCCCAAATTCTGACCCCCGAGTTACAACATAAACAAGAGCGGTCATGACTCTCATAAAGGAGAGTTGCACACGAATTTCAACTGATCGGACCAGGCATCTTGGAACTTATCGAGACGTGGCCCCTTCAAAGAATAGTTTGCGCTCTTCCAAAATTAAAGCGCTCTCCCGGAATGAAAAGAGGAAGTGGGAGATTTTTTTCACTGGACTCAATTTTTCAATCAGGGTGCCAGTTGTGTTTTCGCTGCCCACGTATGGAAAATTTGCGTTCGTTAGAATGGGCTGGAAAAATTGAAGGAAAAGCAAAAATCACAATTTGGCTTATTTGAATGTTTCTTTGATGCTTATTCATTCTGACATAATTTCATTTCCATGCGTGTCGATTTGCCTTCGGTATATTTAGCATGTTGAAACAGGCGTTTGCTTTGTTCACCTCGTATCAGCCTCATTCACTCATATGTGCCATGTGAACCCTTCAAAACAATCGGTGTGATTTTCCTAAACAATCGCCTGTGCGATTTCGTTCTGATCGCTGTCGAGCTGAATCATGGCTGGTTTACTAGTGGGCGGTGCGCGTTAACGTGATCGCGCAATAGGACATCATCGTTCACTAGATATTACGGGAAACGGCCTTGTGCTGCGGGAAAATACTTTTGGTCTGATTTCGAATGGTTTTAGACACCTCCGACCAAGTAGTTTTTGGCATACGTTAGAGGGATGATTCTTTTTGATTTGCCCATTCGAAGGATTAATTTTTTGAAAGTCTGCGGCCGATACCAAACAAGCCCATAACGCTGCACATATCCGAAACAGTGGCTTCGTTCAATTTAGCTTAAATCATCATTCTTCGATAATTCTCATTTTCCGGTGTTGGAAAGGTTATTGAAATTCTTCTGTAATATTACTGACCTAAATATGGGACGATTCTCGCGGAATTATTCAGGTTGCTCCTTCCATATCAACGCCAATGTGCTACTGATGACTGACTCTACGTCACCTGAATAGTAAATGAGGCAAAATCTCAATTTTCTGGGATTCGTCCAAACGAAGTCCTGCAGGACAATATGTTGGTGATATTCGACCTGGTGGAAATGTACTCGAGCGGGAGTTTGCGAATGTGTGACATCCCTTCCCAGGGCTCTCCCTCAGCGAGAATTTTGTGTGTCTCCAAGCCCATCTGATTATGCATTATCATTCTTCATACATAAGTTTATTAATAACTACGATTTTGGCAGAATTCTCAATTTTTATTACTGTAAATAGCTCACACGTCCAGGAAGTGCCGTTCGGCCATCTGGGGTTTAAAACCCCCAAATTTTAGTACATCCGCTAGATAGTAACACACGAACAATTCATCACAGTTTTGTCTGCGTCCCCCCAAAACAAAAAAAAAACAAAAATTGTAGGCTTTTCCGCCGCCCCTGAAGTTGACTACATCAGATTCGACATGGAGAGAATCTTGAGAGTAACTGATCGCCGAAAGCCGTACCGAACCAAATCGACACCGATGGAAATAATTATTGCTCGTATGAATATCAAGAACACTAAAATAGCCAAATTGTGATTTGGCGTTTCCTTCAAAATTTTCCTTGCCACATTCCACACAAACGCAAAACTTCCATTCTTGGGCAGCGAACACCAAAACTGGCACATCTGAGTCCCGGAGGCGCTTCAATTTTTGGAAGAGCGCCAACTATTCATGGAAGGGCGCTCAATTTTTACTGCAATAAGGATTTACTTCTAGTCATTATGCAGCTCACACTTAAACCGACACGCGTAAGCTGAATACGACCTAAACTCCACATGTCGCCTCACATCAACATTTTTTCATGGTTGTCAACAAGTTTGGTGGTTGTTTTGGCGCGGGGGGCGAGGGAATGGAATTACCGAAGACTTCTTGCAAATGAAAAGGTATGAGGTAGTTTTGAGATTTGATCTGGTCTAAATGTCTGAGAATGCCGTTTTTCCCTGCGATCTGAGGAGGTTTAAGACCCCAAAGTGTTCCTGTGCGCTCCGCGCAAACAATGGTAGTGCTACGTTTATTGGTCATCATAGCGTTCAGAGGTAAAAAAAAACGACCAACACCCCTCCTCCGCAAAACCTGCGTAGGCCTGCGAAATTCTCGCGTGCAGAGGCAGGCCTGTAGCCACACTTGCAGGTTGGGGAGGGGCCAAACTTCAGAGGGGATAAAATTATGGATGTACTTAAATTGGTCCAGTTATAGGCCTAACGATGGTACTACTTGTCACTCTACAACATGCTATTAACTCCCTATGTCTTTCGTAGCAGGGATTAAATCCTCGCCACACTTTGTTTCACAGTTACCAGTTACAACCCTTCTCCGAGAAGATTCATGACATGCATGCCACTGTTTCATATTGGCACCTTTCCCCCTCCAACCAAGCAACGACAGGTATAGTTTTGTCGAATGCACAGCGGATAGGTCCTTTCTAAGTAACGTACCTAGCTGTCATATATTTATTCACTCATATAACTCGCCATTGACAACCCTCAGTGAATGCTTTAATTCTGGTGTACGACCCTGGTTTTATTCAAAAAACAACAGTAGATGATCAACATATTATGGTTTGTCCTACTACTATGACTACGGTACTCGGAATAGCAACCCCTGGTTTTACTCTTTTTAGACTTCGAACAGGCATTTGATCCGCATGATTGAGAAAATATATTCCGAAGTTTACCTTTTTCTTCTATTTCCAAAATTTTATTTCAATGGGTTCGGACTCTTATTCTACTGCGTCGGCCGGTTGTCTGTACAACCGTATTGAAAATACGCTTTACGTAATGCAAAAAGAAACAGCTGCGTATTGACCGTGACTATTCTGTTTCGATGTACGCGTAATGAACCTGGTATAGACGTCCGTTGATGAGGGAAAAAGCAGCTGCCAGAGGGCCTTAAATGTGGTCTACGTGTAGGAGAGAATTGGAAGATGAGGATTGTTGATAGCAATTGGTCTTGGGTTATTAACTGGAGGAGGAGGCGGGAGAAGAAGAAGAAGCACAATGTGTGGATCGTGACTATTGCAAACGAAGGAAACACTTATGGGGCCAACTTCGTCCCGTCCTCCAGGATTTTACACATGAGCAAGAAGCAATCCCAGAGAATTTTTTCCCGGTATTACTTTGCCGAGCACAGAACGTGTAAGTGCACCTCATTGTCAGTTGCGAAAAGCATCACCGGGCACACGGAAAAAGGCAATGCTTTCTGGCGGTACCAGATGGGGGTGGGGTAATACAGGCAAATGGCAAACGTACAAAGTGCCTAACCTAGTTTGTCCCTGATCCAATCCGCTGGGCTGAGAGACCGACGATAGGCAACAGGTACCATTTGTAATGTCTTTGGTAATGACTCGACCGAGATGCGCGAACCCCGCGTCTCCCGGGGTCTCCACGGGGGGTTTACCAAAAACTAAACTGTAAACCTCACAGTCCACGTCATCGGAGAGGAGAGAGACAGTTTCAATTGGTCTGAGATTAGCTAGACACAGTGGACAGATTCGACTCATCCTTTTCTTCAGCACAAATCTTTAGCACCAAATCTAACAAATATGAAACAGACAAAAATGTTCTTCATTCCGTTAAACACAATGCCTGAAAACAAGAATTCAGAGGAATGGTAGCCAACGGTGAAACAGCTTCGTGAGGGTTTACCCAAACTATTGTTTAAAATAAACAGCACATGTATAAAGTACAACAGTACTGGGAAGAAAACTTTTTTTCTTGTTTCGAGAATGAACAAATGGCATATCTTGATATGAATACCAGATGAAAGTCCTCATTTGTTTCAACACAATGCCTAAAAAAACAGACTTCAGTAGTTAATTAATGGTGAAACGCAGCTGTGTCAATATGTGAGTTCAACCTGAAACGATTGGGAAACTGCAATTGAAACGATACAAGAAGATGATAGGCGACATAGGCCTAACCACGGGTTAAAAATTCATTAGGTAAGTGCCATAAATAGTCGGGAATCCCCCTTTCACTCTACTCTAGCTGGTAATGCTGTAGTCGGACGCCACATGTAGCGTTTGGGTGATTAAACATCACGCAATACGGACACATGAAAACACTCTCGTTGAATGAAAATACACAGACGGCTTTGTTTACGCATTGCGTACACGGTACGCATCACGGAGAATGGAAACGGGGCTTCATGCAGAAGCTCTAGCCCGATGGTGGTGCCACCAAAAGTTTTCCATCGGACATCTTGAAGTGTAGAGATGAGCGCTGGCTGTTGAGACTCGCACGGGATCACTGAAACTCCTCATTAAATCGAACAAAACCATTATATTGGTTTAATTCCTAGTTATACGAAGAAAGGGATTTAGCTGAATTCACTAATTTTTACCCATAATTCTTTTCGGACTCATCCACTACGCGAGGGAATGAAAAGCACATTTTGTACACAGAATTATACAGGAACCCTGAATTTTTTGCCAGATGTCAAGATCAAAATTTGAAACAGCTGACAACTGGATGTCATTTTGTTCCAAGACCCAATAATTTAGAATGCTTCACCAAATACACAATGTGCCAAATAGGCAGTCGTGCTGAAAGACCTGTGGCATGCTTTCCAAAACATTACAGATGAATTACTTTTTTGTTGACTAGAAATGACACTTTTTGACATTTTTTAACACCCACCACCCCGGAAATCATATGTAAGCTCTTCATTGGAGTCGATGCATTCTGCATTTTTTCTCTCACAATGGCTCATATCCCCTCAATCGAGTCTGGTTGAGAGACGACGATGACCCACCTGGCAAAATCACGGTGCCCCAGTTTGTCAAAATTTATGAAAGGCTAAGGGTTACCCGCATATAGTCACGATAACACTGAATTGTATAAGTTAATCCACACCTAATTTTGTTAGAAAGAAGCATTCTTCCGATTTTGCAGTCTTTACACAATAGTTCATATGTTCTTAATGACCTTTCACTCGTATCCGCGAAGGTAAGCAATCTCATGATAATACTGATGGATTATGATTGGTATCCAACCCAATCTGCGGAGGAGGTGTATCTTGCACTCTTGCAGATTTAGCAGTTTACATTTAGTCCCATCTTGCTTTAATGGAAGTCCTAAACGACTGAGTCCATGTCACTTATCGACCAATTATCACAAAAATGCTGGCAAGGAGATTTGGAAATGTCACAGTTGTTCACCTATAGCATGATAACTAACTTGGCCATGTACGATATAACCCAACCTTACCTGTAGATTTCTTTTTCTCTTTTTTTACTGTTAATAACATAATAGCCCGTTATGCCTATTTATTCATCATGGACCTCGATTGTCCCATTGGCCAATTAACACTGCGTTCAAGTTGGTCACTTTCGTCAGAGAACGAACAAGATAGCCCAGAAAAGCCCCAAAAAGACGGGCCCGGACCGAGATTGGTTTGAGTAAAAAACAATGAATCATACAACAGGTATTTTTTGTGATCTCGAAAGAAGCTCCATGAAGAGCTCTCCTGCGATGTGCATCATCTCCCAGGCTTCTTTATCGGAACATTTTGACCTTCATTTTGTTGTAGAATTTCTTGGCATTCTCGTTACATTTCAGCACTGACCACCGGATTCTTTTGCACCCTTCTCCCTACAGATCTGGCAAGAAACGGTTTCAATACTGGTTTTACAATATACCGATATGGCTAAATGCCGAATTGAAAGGTCAAACGCATTTTCCTTTATCCTCAGCTGACCTCTAACACCGGGAGTAAGCGAGACGTCAATTCGCTGCGTCGTACCTACAATCTTGGACCCAAACAGATGTGATCACCTAACGACTTGAGCTTCCACAGGCAATGTTGGTATTATTCTATGGGTACTGGGGACTAAGCAGTCGCGGAACAACCCCCCCCCCCCCTCCAATCCCTTTTCCCGCTTCCCCCTGCTTCCCAGTCCATGTTGTCCCCGAGTTGGTTCCGGTCAATACCCCCATTGAACGGGGGAGCGGGGACGTCCACATTTCTGTCCAAGATTGTCTGTGATACTCGGGTCCGGGCCGAGTAGAGTAAGCGGCAAAGCGTCAATTTTTTTCAGGCTGTTCCCTTTATCTTCATTAGCTGGAGAAGTTCAGGCAAACAATGGAGGGCCTATGTCGGTCCCTCGCTGGAGTGGGTTTTTTTTTCCTCTGTTTAGTACAGGGATGCGGATTTCACCTTGCTGTATTGGATATACATGGAAATTCTTGTGTGGAGTGGATGGACTTCACATACGTGCACGAAGAAATAGCTAAGGTAGCAACTCATAGGGCTAACTAGACGGACGGCGGGTTGGGTACTAAAGTTTTTTTCTTGTTTTTTTTTTTTTTTTCTGTACCCAAACAGTTGTGCTCAAATCTGAGGCGACCCAACCATGCTCGAATAGAGTGAGCAGTAATTGAAGCGACCTGACTACATTCAAGACTGCTGTTCGCCGTTACGCCCATTTGTTCCCTAACAACCCAAATAAACAAGGCGATCGGCCCCCAGGTTCGCCTAGTGCGCGATCAGTGTTTTTTTATGATGGTCAGTGACCATGCCCCCAACAAATAAAAGGAAATTCCATGTGCATTCGTTATAGCATTTAACAAGGAACGTACCAATCCCCAGTGACCGTTAAGACGTTTGTTGACCATGTCTAGCGAAAAAGTATATATAAGTTCGGCGGAAATGTGACTAAAATTGCCTAAAGCATGCAAATTAGCTACCAATACTCAACTTCCATTGACCAATGTTCTCATTTTAAATTCGCAGGACCAATGGTGGGACCACCCACCCTTGATACGTTTCATGGGATCCAACAAACTTGAACATTTGCATATAAATGAAGTAAATTTACAACATTGAATACCCCCGTCCCCCGTGACTCAAGTCAATGTGGAAAAGACCATTACCCACAAGCTTCATAAAAATCAACAAACTTTGGAATTTGGAATGAACTATGCAAAAAAAAATAGACACGCTGAATGTCCTCCGGTGACTCCAGCTTGTTTTAAAAATTTGAAGGGAGGTAAGCAATACCCACCAAGTTCCATGAGAATCGGCAAACTTTAAGATTATGCATAAAATTATGCAAATAAGACACGTTGCATAACCTCCAGTGACCCTGAATCCATAGTAACAAATTTCGGGACTGAACGTAGGCCATATTCACCACGTTTCGTGAAAATCCGACGAACTGCAATTTCGCATGAATTATGCAAAGCAGACGACATACTTAGCTATTTTAGGGTGAAAATCTCATCAGTTCATCTACTTAGTATCCTGCACCCTGTGCCAAACCAAATCAACCTAGCAAACTACGGTTCTCAAAAATATTGTTAACGTGCTACAGATTAAATTACATAGAATAGGCTTAATTAACCTACTTACTTAGTACTTTTACCAAAATCAAAGCAGATCCACATACGAATCCATCGGAATCGGTCTTACCGTTTGGAGGAACCCTGCTAATGAGAACGCGGGTCACACATACACGCACACCCACACATAATACGCACAATAAACAAAAAGATAAAAACGACATTGTTCAGGTGAGACAAAAAGAACTGCCGGTCTTACCGTCGTTTAGGAGGAACCCTGCTAATGAAGAACGCGGGTCACACACACGCACACCCACAATTTACCTACGCAAATAAAATAATACACAACCACATTGTTCAGGTGAGAATGTGAGACAAAAAGAAATTGCACGGTTAACCACAAGGAAGAAAGAAACAACCTGGTAGGACAGTTGAAATTTTCACAATAAATATTAATATCACGGTGTATTGCATACAGGAACCCACTCGCCAGCCCATGATGGGGCCCAACGTACGATTCGGGTCACACCAGGGCACAAACATCTCATGCGTCATTCAGCCCCCCCCCCCTACAATAAAAAGAAAAAAAAATCCCTAATTATCCCAATGGGCAGTACCCCATATGCAGCAATTCAAGTCTTTCGTATAATTATATCGGCAGCTATGCCTTCATGCCTCGAGACATTATATTCATTAATAGAGATTACAAGTGTACTTCAAGGTCTTCCTCGTAATATTTCTTTGTCTGTCTCTAAAATGAATACCTGTATTTTCTCTATTCGGTAGCCCGAGTAAAGGTACCTGTAAAGTGCCCTCTTGTTATCCGTCAGTCAGGCAGGAATGATGCCGATTGGTTTTGGCACATGCGTTTTTACGGAAGTCTGTCACATTCGAATTGGTGTACAGGACGGTACTTTATGAGCGTTTTTTTTTATCACGTGAAATGGTCTGATGTTCGCACAGGATCATGTGGTTGCATACGAGCATCTCATGCCATTGCCATTCCAACAGCTCATTGGATCCATTTAGTGCAAGTTTTTATCCTCGCTTTCAAACTATCCCTACAAAACGTTGACACCTAACGCTTTCCTTTCACAGGCATTGTTGGTCATGTTCTGTGCAGACTAAGGACTACGCAGTCAGCAGTCTACAGTCATGTTAACACCCCCCCCACCGAATGGACCGGCAGGCCTCTGTGTACTGTATATAGAAAGCACGTTTCCCGCTCCCCCCCGCGCCTCTCCCACACTTTCTCCTAGTTTCGTCGATCTAGTTCGAGACACTTGCATTATCAGTTTTAGCTGAATATACTTACCATTTTCTGGAAAGAGCCACTAGGCACATTCAATCACAAATAAAATTACCTTTTGGGGCTGGAAATGACACCTAGGGGGGGGGGGTGACTCTAGAGTTTAAATTGTTGAGCATCAGTAAAGCACTATTCACTCTATTCCTGCTGATGGCTCCTTTGACAGTTCATTTCAATCTGCAAGAATGAACATTTTGACCGCCGCGGATAATCTCCATCAAATGACCCCAGATACCACTGATCCCTATTCCAGAACCACACCACATATGAAACATGTAACTGAATCATTCACACATTATGAATTGTCAACATTTAATCACATAAGCTTCTCATTTTCAAGCAAATCTAATTGTTTTGCACAATCAATAGCTTGCTCGTATCCACACTGGAAGGCCGCGATATCGTAAAAACCATTCTAATATGATGGAACATTTCCACAAAACTTTATTTTGAACCTTTTGTCAGATTTTTCACTTGTGCTGTGCAAAATCAATAAGTTGGTCAAGAATGCACGTGTACTTCCACATTGGCGTGAGTTACCTATGGACTCCTCCTAACCTAGCATTTGCGATTTTTTTACATGATAGCTCAATAAGCCTCTCTAATAATTGCCTTTGACACAAAAATTCCTCAACACTCTGTAAGTAGTAAGTACCATTACCCCATGATACCTTGCTTACGTATCGTAGTAAACCAATCTGTAGGAGAAGATACATATTGCATATTTTGTTAGTTATTCACATACTAGACGGTAGGTACTAGGCTAAGTCCTATGATAACACCTGACCAATTATCTAGATATCCAACATATCTGTAAGAGAAGAATTTGGCGATTCCAACAGTTTCTAACATAAGAGCTTAGTGTGGCCCCTCCTAATACCTGAATCCCTGATTCACTAGATGGGCACAGTCTGGTCCGTTATTAAGTCTTTTGTTCAGCTCTCTGAAGATTCCACATCACAGCTCAGTAATCATCCCCTTTGATGACTTGATGGATGACTAAAATTCCTGATAATCCGGTAGGTTGCAATGGTCCATATGTCATCACTGGCTAATAATAATTATCATGTGGGAGAAAAAGTAGTTCACAGATTGGTCCTTTGAGACCTTGAATCCCCGAAACGACCCGCTAGATAGCACAGCCACGATGACACTGAGCAATCAAGAAACAACACTCTGTAGGAGAAGCTTTTTGTCAGATGTTCATATTGGACCATACGTGCCTCTTCAGGTATGTTTGACTTGACCGTGGAGAGGTCAGACTTCCTGAAAATGGTCAATAAACATTGTGTCAAAACGTGGTCAGCATCGTTCATGGAACGGCGGACGGACAGACGGACAGACAGACAGATAGATCACATTACGGGACACATATCCGAAGTAAGAACTTCTCACATCTAGGTTATGTTGAGTTTACTGTGATTTGGGGCGGAGAGAATTCTATCCCATCCAACACGCAACGCACACACAAGCAAACATACACACACACACATGGACATGACTACCTGTATAGATTTCTCACTAAAAGTCATTGAATAGAAGAGAACTGGACTGGCAGCATGGAATCGATGACGACTCGTAGAGCCTCTGAGGAAAATTCAAGATCACTGATACGGAGGACAATCAGAGGAGGATGGACCAAGGTAACATTCATTTACAAACATCGTCTACATATAAGACAAATGTAAACATTCACCTACCAAACATCCTCAACAGATGAGGACGGACAAGTTAGTCGTATTAAGAACAAGATGACCGGAAAATCATTCGTCTTATGGAAACAGAATAATCATTTCATATATGTAAACCAAATTTGAAGAACATTACCTTGGCAACGTTTGCATGAGACTTGAACCACACCACCACCCTATGGAACAATGACAAATATATGTTATGTTCCTGTGCATTCGCGAGATTCGACAGTGTAACCAATTCCCTGTAAACAGCTTTGAAGTCTTGCAAATGTCCCCCTGTGTGACCACAATGATTGAATGTGAAAAAAATCATGCAATCGAAAGGGAAATGTAAAGTGTAAGAGAAACACCGCATTAGCGCAGTGGAAATAAAAAAAAGGCCTTCAAGATGCGAACAACAAATCTTTTATCAAAATGTTAAAATTGAACAGTCAGTCAATTGACGAAACATCGTGTACTTTACATTCGAGTCCAAATCAGCTCATACATAGTAATGTCATTACTACCTTCAGAATGTGAGAATCCTAGTGAATAGTATGCTTGGAAACCAACGAAAAAGCACGGGTTTGCAATTTTGTTGCTTGAATGTAAAGAGCGGTAAGGTGACAAACCCGAATTTGTGTAATTGTTAAATGTTGCAGAGGATGCAGAAAGTCTACACGTGCGTGCAATGTTAAGTAGCACAAAAACAACCACACAAGAGCCAAATAATTTATTTGATGCTCGGAAGAGGTACGAGAACACACACAATATTATTTTGGCTGCAACACATTTGAGCAACCTATTGAAATGCGGGTAACACCCCCCTCTCCCCCCCCCCCCACCCCCAGCTGGAAAGTGGCCGGTGAGACTATTGATGCTGTGATTATTTATTAGTCTACTGGAACATACCTCGATGATCAGGGCTGACGTATATATCAATTAGGTAGGCCATCTTGCCAAGCCAAGTACTGCGGCATAATTCCACATCGCGTATCCGACTAACTTGCTGGCACTCCATCAGAGGGTCTGTATTCGACCACAATGCAGCTATACCATGATGCCATATCGCGGGAGAGATCTGAAAATAGCAGATGGGTTTTTAGTGTGCAGCATTTCCAAGGTATATGTTCATAACCCGACAGCACGTATCCGGACCGAGTTTCCACATTACGCGAATTGGTTTCCATTGGCGCCCAATCAAGTGGCGAATTACACTGTAGGGTTTTCAGGTTTCAAGTTTCAGCCTAACCTTAGTTTGAATCCAATGTATTCATCTGAGTTCGACCAACAGTATAGACCAGCATCCAGCAAGTCGCTCCCTGCATCTCGTCCAACATTTTGTCTAATGCCTCCAGTGACCCCGAAACTTTGTCAAAAAATTCCGGGACTGACAGTAGGCCATATTCACCAGCATTTTTACGTAGCAATCTTCCTCTTCTCATCCAACAAGCTTTTTATTTTCGTTGGTCTCTAACGGAATTTGTGAATTTCCGAGATTAGCAGGCGAACGGGTTAAAAAAAACAAGGCGATCCGCCCCAAGTCTCTCGCCTGCTTGCACAATCAGTGGTCTTTACCATTAGGAAATGGCAATTCACTGGCTAACTAGACATGTGCTGGCGGGTAAACTGCAAACGTGTATATCCCCGCAAAGACAGCCTTTGTGGACCTCGTTTGGAGGAAGCACGAAATTATGTCCATATGACCTCCAGTGACTTTGAAATGCCCTACCCGTTGTTCAGGTACAATTGTAGTCCACATTCCCCAAATTTGGATTAAATACGCATGATTTATGCAAATTTGACCTCATGTGACCTTGAAATGACCTTCATGTTGTTCAGGACTAACAACAGTCCACATTCACCGAGTTTCAAATCCGACGAAATTAGAAAAATGCCGAAGAGAAACACAACTTGACTCCGGTGACCTGGAAATCACCGTCATGTTTTCGGGACAAACTTTTTTCCCAACCTACTAAGTGTTTCATGTAAATCGGATAAAACCCAGTATTTTCGTGCAGGGGGAGCTGACATGCAGTGGATGCCCACTTTCGAGCTCATCGAGATTTCACAAGGGATGATATGTTTACTAAGTATCAGATCAACTTGAATGCTAGCGCCTAAAGTTTTCTGGCGGCGGCGGAGAGCCTGGCATGGCGGCGGCTACACACCCAGAACCACAATATCCCCGGACACTATCGTCTTGCGGGATATAATCATATATGGTAAATTGGAGATGTAGTTTCAACAACTTGGGAGAACTGGAAATTCAAGCCAAGCCAAGCTAAAAACAAATATATCATCAATAGGCTTTATCTTAATTATATACATGAAATAACCTCTGGCGACCAATTTGATACAGTGAAATGATCTACAGCGACTCCGTTTTTTTCTATTGCCTTGATCAAATATTTTCAGATGGGAGGGGCGTCTCACATTATGTAGCATTCCCCTCATTACTGATCAATCACACTTCATCACTGCATTGTGTCTTCGGAGAGTAGTAGGGGAGTAGGGGAGGGGTTGGCGAGTTTTTTGGGGGGATGGTCCAACTCATATCCATATTAAGCATTATTCTATATAAATCATAACTGTATGCCTTACACTTGCATGGGGATTGTTGGCAGTTGCAATTGCACTGTATATTTTCAGTCACAAATATTCGATTTTCCTAAGGAGAGGCAGGGTGGGGTAGAGGGTAGACCCAAGGTGGGGAGGAGGAGGGGGGAAAGGAAGGAATTGTTTGTAAGGAATATGTCTTTTTCCCAATGCACTCAATCCATAATTTTATGTAGATTGGACTAATATGCATATGAATCATGATATTAGGGGCACATGTTAACAGTGTTGTCCATTTCACTCACAATAAGGCTGCACTTATTGCATGTATTACACTTATTGCATTTTCTTCATTTATTTACTGTATTGCAGTTGCACCTATTCCAGTTCGGATTTTTCAATCTGATTCATTTTTTTTTTGGGGGGGGGGGTAGGCAATTATTTCTAAATTCTACTCTGTTCCTTGATGTTTATTACACCTACTGCCTTTTTCTAGGGTTATTTCCATTGGAAATGGAGTTATAAACTGTATTATACTAAGGCTATTCTACACAAATTGATAATACTGAGGCTACCCCACCTTGCCTGTCCATGCACCACAACAAGAAGGGGGGGGGGGGGGTTTGTCAAGATTCCTCTCATTATAAATTGTATTGATCCACGATATTCTTGCATTAACCGACATCACTGGTTACTGTCTTTTTTGGGTGGAGGGGAGGTGATTGCATGTTTTTTTTTTTTCAAATTTATTTAATTTTATAATATTGCACTTTATCTGGATAGTTGTAGTATTCATATTAGCATAATTCCATATAAATCATCATATTAAGTGTCACAATATTGCGCATTTTCAGGGGGAAGGTCATCTCATTGGTGGATGTTGCCTATTCTCAATCATTTTATACTTTGTACATGTATAGGGTATAATGTTCTTGATTAGAACGTCCACTTTCTCTCATCTTGACCACCCTATGCTGCAGTATGGGCAGGAAGCTGTTACTCATCACTCAGCAGGCTCCTTTCAGCAGGCTATAGTGGCTACTTGTTTATAGCATTGGGCAGACCAATGTGATGATATTCAATTACCTGTGACATGTGTTGCCAAAACATGGTATTTCAAAACACTTAGGTTTTGTGAAGTAGATGGTGAATGCGAGTTGCATATAAATGTGATTTGCGACATAATTGTAGTGGGTGGGGTAGACTGGGGGGCTTGGATTTGCAGGCTGAATTGGGGGCAGCAACCTTGTATGGGGAAATAGAGAGCAATAAAGGTTATTTGGATTTAAGAGGAAAACAAGGGCGGGGTTGCTATGGGAATTTAGGAAATTTCAAAGTAGGATTTACGGAAACAGTTGATTAAAATTTGGGTACAGACTGAGAATAGTTTGTTACTTCAGGGAACTAACTGGCTACCCATACAACTTTGCAGGACTTGAAATTCAAAGCTCTACTCCTTATCCTCAATGCAGTCCATGGCTCACAGTATTCGTGAACCTGTTACATCATTACTGGGCTGCACATGCTCTTTAGTCATCAACATCTGGGCTACAAGATCAGTCATGAACATGACGAAGGATGGTCTACGACTAGACGACCACTCTCCCGTTTACGCCTACTGCATTTGTCTTCAGGGGTAGGGGTAGGGGATTGCCCCTTGTTTTAATATTATAATTGCATTTTATTCCATACCCACCAAGTTTCATGGAAATTCAGCAATCTTCAAAATTATGAAAATTAGACACATTGAATGACCTCTAGTAACCCTGTATCTATGTTAAAAGTTTTGGAACTAAAAGTAGACGATAGTCACCAAGTTTCGTGAAGAACTGACCAACTTTAAAATTTCGCATGAAATATTCAAATTAGATGAATATTAGAATATTTTCACTGAAATCTGATCAGTCCATCTACCTTATATGCTGTACAATGTGACAAACCGAAATCGCCATTGCACCTACTCGCCATTGCTTGTAATCTTGCTAACTAGCTTAAACAATAAATTACATAAAATAGGCCAATTACCCCCTACTTAATTAGTGACTTCTGAGCTTATAATCAATTCAGATCGAGTTCCCCCGATACTACAAAAATTTCATCGAACTTGGTCTTACCGTTTTAAAGGAATCCTGCTAACGAGGAGAGCAGGACACACACGCACACACACGACAAAGTGATCGCTAAGACTCGTCATGAACTGTGTTCAGGCAAAACTGAAAGGGAAGAAGGCACCTAGAAGGGCCTTGGAGCTAGCATTTCGTGCATAGAAAATGTCCATGGGCTGGTCTGTAATATAAGGGTCTGATCTGCCCACTACAGGCTAGGCTAGAAGCCTTAATTCGTAGTAGAGAGTCGGAGAGACGTCGCCAACCAGGCAGTCTAGTTATTCGCAAAATTCGTGGAACATGGCGGCCACCACCACATGTTTTTGTTCTTTTCATTCGCCAAGTTTTTATGTATTCCTGTCGCTGGCAAATACTGTATGACTGTCATTAGGGAAGGCTCAAAAATCTAACCGCCGGGCCGCGGCGTTTCACCCGACGCTGTTATTGACCTCATTATGCACCCTGCATACCGTCACAGTTGAGTGCACCGATCGCCGAAGATAACCGAAATTTAATGAGCACTGCTTGGCTGGCAGTCAGGCAAGGCTATTGAGTGCGCACACTAGCCAGGCTGATCAGCTACAGCCTCGTTCATGCCCGTGGACAGAGGGGAGAGTTGAATAGCACTTTGCTTTTGCTCCAAATTTCAAATGATCAATACACAAAGTAAAAGCAGTCCGATCTGCGCGATGTACAAAATTGATGAATTGTGTGCAATATAGTTTCAATGAACTAAATAGCTTGTTGTTATGGTAGACAAGTGCAGTAGAAACGAACGGCGGATCTGGTTTTTTTTTTTTTTTTTTTTTTGTTTTTTTTTTTTTTTTTTTTTTACTTTCAGTATACGTATACAAGCATTGCCTCATGGTCCTGTACGACAGAAGGAAATAAATAACCCTACAGATTGAAGTTTCGTGTCATTTCTTTCTTCCTTTTATCACTTTTCTTTACATGGATATGCCCTGCTCATTTCCGCAAAAAAAAAAAAAATCCAATTTTTCATTCTGAATGCATGAAAGTTGATAAGGCCTTATATCTCCTTAACTTTCCGTTTTATCACTATTGCTTATGTTCTTCAAGAGAGAATACAAACTGATAAACCAGTGTTGTGTTTTTCTGTAGGCAGGTTCATGCGACATACGGCAAACATAACCCATATTCGGCAATCACGCCCGTTTAATACTGCAATACACAAGGTCAATGATATTTCTATGATCTGCTGAGTTCGCGAAGCAGCAGAGCTCAGTATAGTCCGCCAAAAAAAGGCGCGGAGGTTACATTTTTGAGCCTTCCCTTATGCAAATTGGATTGAATATCATATAAATCACACATGACTGAAGTTGATCCCTGGTATGTGTATTATTGAAATTCCGTGTGTGAGACCGGTCGTAGTTTAACACGATTATCAAGAAGCCTGTCATTGTCATATTTAAACACTGATATTTAGAAATTGCCGAGAAAAAACATAACAACGGGATCGAGTGCTTGAGTGCTTGTCGTTTCATCGTGGCAATGTTTGAAAAATCCAGTGTCAGAAATAATGGGTTTTATAATTCATGGGATAAAAAAAAATCTTGAGAGTAAAAAAAAATGCCCGTGACAAAAATTGGTCGAAGAAGCTTTTGTTATAAGTTTCATTTAACGACATGTCAGCTATGATTCCATCAGTTAAATTGTGAGATTACACAAGTTGCAAATATTAATTACTGAAATGCCCATAGGTCACATTACCTTTTCGGCTAGTCTTTACAACGTGGCCCATATTGTCGGATTTGGGAAGCTCTTTTATCGATCTCAATATGTCGTCCACATCTGCCTGCTTAGCTCCTCTGATCGAGTAACCGGTGTCGCTCATTTTCCGAGAGGAGAATGCACCTTCACACATGAAACAAAAAAAAAACATTCCTGATACCTGTCTGGGGACGGGACGGTGCAAGAGTTCACATATATATGTACATTTCAGGTAGTTAGTAGTAGATAACATTTGGACGAAGTATTAACACGACTGCGTTGAGTACTGTGTGTGCGGTATGCCATTTCCAGAACTGGAAGAGCTTGGTCTTTCCGTGACTGTCGCAGATATTATTCGATAATATGAAAAGATCATGGGTAAATTTATCCCTGATTAGGTTAGGCTTGTGCTTACATGCTACCAAACTTGACTTTAAGGTTATCTTCAGATGACCTTTGACAAGCTAGAGCACGAATGGCGCATGAAGAAGCTCAAACAGCATATGTGTACGACGTGAAGGTTATTCATTCCAAACGGCCAGAATGAGAACAGCAAAGCAAAACTAGTCTTAGCCCTGTCCCTTATGAAATTCCTGAGGACCATGATACAATATCCATAACAGTTGTCAGTCCGGACATTCTCCCATTCGGGAGAATATTGAATAAATTTGAATAAACATGAGGCTTGCCAGATTGTATTTTATCACAGCAACTTTCAGCCCACCTGCACATATAGGAGACATTCATTTCCACCGCTCGGAATATTCCAGTCCGAGTGTTCAATTTTTAGTGCATATTCAGGATCCTTGTTGCCCCGACTACAAAACAGCTTGGTTTGGATTGGTAGTTATCAATGTAGATTCCCATATATTTTAATAAGAATGAACTACTTCCGGAGGTATTTTTTTTTGAGGTTTAGCGTTGTTACAGTTCTTTCGAACACTGATCAGTTCCTTGTCATGTGAACTGAGTGCTTGACGAAGAGAGTGACATTGACTGTAGTAGCATCGTGACATTCTATGGAAACAACACGTAATTATAATCATCGACCCAACGTCAAATTACCCAAACAGCGCAAATAACTCAAACTGGTAACGACTGACTGTTTTTGTATCAAATGGTCTGCAGACAATGTTTATCATATCTGTATCAACATAACGATTGTCCCAAACAGGAGAATCTCAGAATTCTCCGAAACAGGGAATCTCCAGACTGGATGTTTAGATTTGTTAGAGCTGATGTCACAAAAACAAATCGGATGAAAATCAGACTTATGGTTGCCTAGATATTGAGATTTTAATTTGGCTTCAAAGCCATGCCACTCATGAATATTAATGAGATCATCTACAAGAACAACATGGACCATCTATTCACCATGGGCATTCATCCACCCAAGTATGAGAATGATACAACCTTCGAACGTACACTTACCATATTTATGAGATGTCTCAGGGAAACTACAATAGCCACGCACCTTATGAATATTGATGAGGACCAGTTACACAATACCATAACAGTTGTTTGCATTCTTCAATAATGTTGCCAGAACAAGTTTGACGAGAATCAGACCTACAGTTGTTGAGATATTGAGTTTTTTTTATTGTGATTTTGTTATAAACCCCAACCACTCATGAATAATAATGGGCAATCAGCACTAAAACTACTAGGTTCATCTCTTCAGTATATTGATCTACCATCCGCATCTCTCACTTTGAAAAATGTTCAAAATAAATTTTTACTCAAAGCCCCACTCACCCATGAATATCAATGAGATTGCCACCCAAAACAGAAGGCACCATATACTGATCTACTGGACATTTTTGGAAATTTTCTGATTCCCGCTCAATCATGAATATTGATGAGCTACATCAAAGTGTATACACATAAACCTGAAGTTACGATTCAACCCCCGCCTCCTCATACAAGGGTGATCTACCACCCGAGTATGAGACCAATGGGACCTTGGTTTCTACTATCACGGTCAAGAGAAATGTTGATATGTCAATTGCGAATAGTCACGCCAACCCAATAAATGTTGATAACAGATCGACACTAAACCAGAAAGTTAGGGCGTCGGTGATTTCTGACGCTCATGACCTTCTCACCTAATGCTGTAACCTCATTTACCTTTGACCCAAGGTCATAGCGACATGTATCTTATGAGAAACACACAAGTCTGAGGCTACATCCAATCTGCTGTGTCAGCATGAGCCTCATCCATCCAGGTTGGGGTCGAGTGATGCTCTTCACAAGCGGAAAATGCCAAAATATCAATTTGTTTTCACAATAGTTCTGGACTTATCTCTCACAAGATTTCAGGACTTTGACCCTCTGATGGACCTCAGCTGACATAGACCTAACCCAGACAATAGGACGTGTACTCATTTGGTGAGCCCACATACAAGTATGAGCTTAATCTCTCAAGGTGGGGTCGCGTTAGCTTTCATGAGATTAAAAGAGCCCGAATATTAAATTTTCACAATTCCCCAAAAAATGACCATTGGTCTGCACCAAAAAACATTAGGTGCTTGTACTCCCCAGCCGAAAGCTACCCACCACCAAATTCAACATGATCTGATCAACCGTTCTGGACTATCGTGGTTACAAGGTTTTCACAGACGTCTGAGACCTTGACCTGACCCCAAAACATTAGTTCATGTACTCATCATTGGGAACACACATACACGGTGAGCTTCATCCATCCAGGTGGGGTCAAGTTATGTGTTTACTGTTGACAAACCAAATTCCCGAAATATTATTTTCATAAATTTTTATTTCTTTATTGACATAAATCACCTAAACCAACAAAACAATAGGGTTCCGTACTCCAATAAGAAAGCTATACACCAAATTTCAACTTGATCGGACAACCATTGGACTTTTCAGAAAGTTAGGTAAAACCTATGAACTGATCTCAACAACAACAGGGTTCATGTACTCAGCATGGGTAAACAAAATATAAGTATGCGTCACTCAATTGGGTGGGGTTGGAGTTATGTTTACAGCTAGGCGTCACATACATGCACCAAGTTACTAGTACATAGGCCTACTACACACAGGTGCTCTGGCCGCATCCATAGATTCCTTTGAAATTCGTCAGGAATCAAAAAAACTGTACATGTTATGTATACATTTGTGGCATGCACCTTATCAAAATTAACAGTTCTGACACAAATAGTACAATGGGTCAGTTCTTTGTATACCATTTGTGTTGCGTTAATCCGGTGTTTAGGATGTGGATTTTCATAACTGTTAGCGAAATATGTGAGAACAACATTTCAAATCCCTCCACAAACATTACCCATGTTCACTATAGTACTTTTTGACCCAACACTATATAGAGCACAACTCTTGCTGATGCACCATTGCACCTGGCACACGATCAACTATGCCACACCATTGTTTTTCCTGGGGGTTCCCCCTACAAGTCTGGTCCAGACACCTAGCAAAATGCAACACTATATATACACTGTTAAAGTGGTTACCTCACAAATGATGAACCATTCTGTTCAAGGGCGCAACATGGACCCCAACTCACAGCCACTGGGTTATTCGAGCTTGAGGCTCAACCATTAGGCCACCTTTCCTCTCTAATCCTTGTTACTATTCAAGCTTGTACAAACTAATACTCAACGCACTCAGGGCTGGAATGACTGGAGGCCACCTAAAGCAAATGGCCTAGCCGAATCTTGAGCTATGGCCTGTGTGCTCTAAAGAAGTGCCCTTCTTTCGATTCCATTTAGCCCCAGTGCCCCCACCCCAAAATAGCCCATTTGACACAATACGTTTCTCTTTTAGGCCGCTCAGCGTGGCCTGACAGTTTTTTGATAACCATCCGCCTGAAAATTGTAAAAATAAATGGCCTTGTCCTCATGAACTTAATTCCAGCCCATGTCAACTGCTATTTAAGGAGTAAACGTCCCTCCATTATCCGAGCCAATTACAGTATTTGATAAAAATGGCCTGGATGCCAGTCCAATATTAAAGGTTCCACATTACTAACCTTAACCCCTGATTCCAATTTCCAGTACGGTACTGTACCCTTGCGCCAAAGTTTCATCCTCAAATGCTTCTCTCCACTATGTGTATGTGGAACCTGTGGGATCCAAGTACAACCGCGCTATAATGCTGCTGACATACTGTACACTCTCAGGATTATTGGAGTGTGTACCTTCATCCAAAGAGCAATGTAATGCTGTGAAGCAACTTGACTCAGCGATGATAGCTGGATATGGTGTCCGGCGGATTACACCGTGTCTGCTGTAATGTATACCCATGTATTATTTCGTTGATTGTTAGGGGGGACCGTCCCAACTTTCGAAATAATTTGACCCTTAACAAACGATTATTGCCCTATTCAATTGGATAATCTTCCCACTTCGGTCCGTCCAGGATCACTGGATAGCCACTCGAAAATTCTGTTTGATTTTACCTATTCAAGTATATCCAAGTAATTTATACCGCAAGATATGGTACATGATCCGTAGGCAGAACACAACGTCCCTTTTTAAAAGATAAGGAGTTTCGCAAACGTTGCCTTATACTTTTCAGGTTTCAATTGTAACCCACTGAACACATTACTGTATGCTCCAATCGTCTCAATAGGACCTACACTGTAACAGTGAATTGGTAAAGGCAGTTGTAACTTGTATTGTACTGTCCGAGCTATCGCTTGAACCAATTCCACGAAACCTACACATGCTGTAGCCTGTAATTGTATCACTGGAAAGCTGGCCTAGTGTGGCCACGATTCCAGAACTAACGTGCTAATTCCTACTAGAGAGCTCAATTATGGTGTTAGAACAAACCTCAGGGTTCAGCTACAGCCTTTTTGTGTCGATATCACATCGATTAGTTGGATATACAAGTTGTTTCAATTAAAATGATCTGGGTCCCTTTGCTTTCAATCTTCATTTGGTGGGGAGTTTGCCGAATGTGCCGGATTATGTTTCACTGGGAATATTTACATTTTATTTATCTTAGGTCCACCGAATGGATTTTCCTCTCTTAGTTATGTTTTTTCTCATGATTACGATGATTCGAGCAATACAGAATCAGATTCCCCTCGACTGAGTAATTCGTGATTTCAGTATCAGTCTCAACGATTCGCTCCTGAAGGCAACCGTCATCATCGCTATTTTGAGCATGGGTGGCATGCACATATGGGTCGTCCTAATCTCTCTGTACTTCACTGGCGCACCCACGGATAGGGCACACCCCATAATTTCCCTATGACTTACACACTAATTGGGTCCGTTCTCAGCATCCGGCCCTCAGAAGTTTTACCTCGAATATCGCCATAACACCACGGTGAAGCAGAGGGTCCACTACTCTTCCAACGATGTGCAATTCGATGTACCATGACCGTTTCGATTTGGAGCTAGTAGGTGTCTATTTTTAGCATGGTATTTTTCCGACTCCAGTTTTTCCGAACGGACCCTCGGACCTAGTCTCTTTGAATTTTCAAAAAAAAACCCCAAATCCAAAATTGGACCAATTTCCATAAACTTTTCAGCATTTGTACTTTGAATGTCCCCTTTCAGATAAGTCAAAAGTAAATCTGCATTCCCTTTTAAAAAAAAAAACCCCCACGATCAGCATATGTACCCCCATGGATATTATGGACTCCTTTTTGAGGATAACTTTTCGGCGGATGAATCTTCCAGCTAATACTGTTTCCCACCGATAGCTTCTTCTTCCTCCCAATCATGCAACCAAGCAAATAGCGCCCTCCCATTCCCAGGAAACTGGAGAAATTCACGCAAACTCGCGTCATATAGTTGTCTCACACGAGAACAGGAGCCCACTTAACGCGGGCGGCCCGTAAACTTCACAATAGGTATTGCAACTGAAGTGATAGAACGTCCAATCGGTAGTTGTCAATTTCGACCTTCCCACTTCCTCTCCCAGTGGGGTAGCGATGAGAATGGAGAAGGGCCCGACCATGGCCCCAGCGAAGGGGGTAGAGAGGTACTAGGGGTGCTGTTGCACACCCAGATTTTTCTGACGGGGTTCGGAGCACACCACCGATTCTAGGTCATTGTGTCCAGCACCCCAGTCGATTCTTGAGCTTAAAGGCTGTCATGGATCATACTTGCACGAAATTTTAGTATTCCCGGTTTCGATCAGCTTGCGCGTAAGGTGTTATTCAGGTACTTGACAGGCAACTGAATGAAGATATCCATATGACCCCAAATTCACTTGATTATTTGATGATTGTCTGACTAGTATTGGGAAACGATATCTTTGAAGTTTCCTTATAATGGTTTATAAAAATCTCAAGGCACCTAACAACTTGATGAAAGAAAAAGGAGTTTTGAATTCTCACGAATTTCATCGGTATATTGAAAATTACGTAGTTGTATGTTGGCTCGCAGGCAGTCCCTAGCGTCACATTCAACATTGGGGAGGGGGTTTGCACATTGGCCGGGCTTCCCCGACCGGGGTGGAAAAGTTGCCAGTGTAAGGTCTCCGTGAAGAATCCATCAATTTGTTCTATCGCCGTACGTGATGTTCTTGTTAATGTGTGTAATGGACGTGAACATGGTTAAGTCAGTCAGCAAGGGGTTTTTCGGTGGTTGTGAGGCCTCCCTGATGCTGATTTGCTTTTTAAATCCTTTGCTGGCTTCGCGCCAACGATTGACATTATGATTTGACGGGCAACATCACATAAACCCCATACTACCCGGAAATAGGCTACTACGTTCACAAACGTAGTACGGCTGTAGGCACACAGTGATCTAGGCATAGGCCTGCCGTATGCATAGGGCCTTACACAGGGAGCATGTCCCCCCAAATTTCGGTGGGGGAATAATATCAAATATCCCCAAATTGTGCGGACTGGCGAAAAAACAAATCCTCTAAAAAAAATCCTCTTAATAATAGTACGTACGGCCAAAACAAAAAATGTCAAACTCATATTCTTATCACGATTGTTTAAATTTTTTGTTGAGGAGGCCGAAAGAAGAAAAAAAAGAGAAAAAAAAAAAAAAAAGCTTTTCGGAGCATGTTATAATGCAGGAAGCGAGGGTTACAATAATTTTGTCAGATTCCGGCAAATATGATTTTGGTCATACGGTCATCTTCAAGTATGGGAACAGTGGTAGGCCACGAGGAGAATTTGGTTTTTTGGTCGTGGGAAGTGCCGCTCCGCCAATCTGGAGGGGGGGGGGGTCTTTGGTAGACGATTCTATTGTACGGAACGCGTCATGGTAAGGAAATAAACATCAATTAGTTCCTTTTGAAATTCAAATGGTTGAAAATATTGCCAATTTCAGAGAAGTGGATCAATGCCATAAGCGCGGGGCATTGGCCGTTTCCTGACAATCTGAGGGGTTCTGTAAAACGACATTTCCTTGTACCCTGCGCGTCCACGGAGGGGGCGGCTGGCCCGAATTGTAAGGAATACCCAATCGATCAGTTTTCTTCAAGGAACGTTTCTAGAAATATTAATTCTGAAATTTATAGCCAATTAGGGGACGTTTGCTTAGGCCATACGGTCCGGGAAATGCGTTCCTTCAATCTGCCGTGGGGGGGGGGGGGGGGGGTCTGTAACCCAAAACCCCAATTGTCCTACGCGACCACAAACCGACGGTACCCGATTGTACCCGAAATAAACATTGATCAGTTCCTTCAGAACGTTGCTTGAAATAAAAAAAAATCGGGAATTCATTGACTATTTTATGATGTTGCTTACTGCCATATGACCCCAGAAGTGCGTGTCCTACAATCGGAGGGGTCTGTAAAACTAAAAATTACCTTGTACGCTGCGGCCACCCATCGTGGCGCTCTCCGCTTGGATGGTGCTACCTCATATGCCCCCCCCTCAACACAGATCGCCGCCCCGGATCATTACCAACTGAAAGACGGTGAAAGTCATTATATGTCAAGTGATAATATGAAAAGCAGGACATTTTCAGTCATTGATCTCGTATAAAACAATTTTGCATCATTGAAACAGCCACAATTTTCAAAAGGGGACGATGGACACTCCCTCCCCTTATACCTTCACTGACGGCGGTCCAATGGGGACCCTGACTTAACTTTTCCCCCTTTCACACCACAACCTGGCTACTCGCCCGCTGTTCACTGTTATTTTTTCTTTGCTCATGGTTCGCCCTTGCCTCGTGCTGCTATTAACAGATTGAGTACCGTTACCGCGGGTACATCAGGGTCTACTGCCTAATCGGAATCACGCGATTCGCTATGAATATTTGAAAAATATTAAAAAATTGCAAAAGAAAAAAAAATCTGAAAAAAGAAAATGACGAAATGTAGGTTTTTTTGTGTAGGGGTAGGTGAGTGTTTCCCCTTTTGCGCGAGAGCTCAGCAACGCCCGTATAAATGTTTTGCAGGGGCCTGGGCCCGACGTGGATATGCTCATGTCGTATTCCACACGACGAGCTTCTGGGACAGAGCTAGTGAGCTACCTATTTTTTCTGTCATTATAAAATTATGAAAAGTCCCCACATGACCTGTATCGATCGTATCACTTGAATTCCCAATTGCTACCAGTGTCTTACGCAGCTGAAGCACCAGTAGCGCTTACCTGCCCCAGGCAAGGTTCTTCCTCTACAACAGTACAAGGCATGTAAGTTTTCTGAGAGACATCATGCCTACATACATACATACCAGTGTAGATGTTGTGACTCATTCTAGGGCAGTGGCAGGGGCAGCGATTCGTGTGAAATACTGGGGGAAGTGTAGTAACTACCATCCAAGCGAGCGCAACCATCGCTAGGGCGCGTTATCGTGGAGGGAGGTTCTTCGTTTTACTGAACCCCCAGATTGCAGGAAACGGCATCTCCCGGACTGTATGGGAGGTGAGCAAATCCCTAAAAAATCATTAATAAATTTCGCAAGATATATTTGAGGAAAGGTTATTGAGAAACTGACGATGATTACGGCCCATATTTGTTTGCCACTAAGCATCGACGCGTTGCGTACATAATTGTTTGTGTCATACCCCCTTCCCACAGATTGCGGGGAGAAGCACTTCCTGAGCCTTGGGAGTGAGCAACATCCCTAAAATTGATGATAAATTTCCAAAATATATATTCTAAGGAACGTTCTCGAGAGAACTGATCGATGATGACCACGCCTCACAATCTGTGCCTCCATCAACGTAGCGTACCAAAAATTGTTGTGTCCTGCATACCCCCCCCCCCCAGATTGCAGGGAGAAGCACTTCATGGGGCCATATGACAGAAGACTTATTCCTAATACTTGACAATAAATTTCCGATATAATTTTTCAAGAAGTGTTCTTGAAATAATTGAACGATGTTTACTCCTTACGATTCGGGCCACCATCGATTGAGGCGTACAAGGAACTTTTTCGTCTTACAGACCCCCCAGAACTGCAAGGAACAACACTTTCCCCTTGGGGGCCATTAGGGCAGTATAAGCAGCATCCCGAATAGGGGTGAGATGAATTCGAAATTTATATTTCAAGAAACGGTCTTGAAGAAAAATGATCGATGTTTGAGCCTTACAATTTGCGTCAACATCAATTGATGCGTCTTCAAGCTTACAGATTCTGGATTGCAGGAAGCGTCACTTTCCCGGCCTTATGACATAAGCAATATAAATCAATTACCATGAACTTACGCCGCCCATATAGCCCTTCCAATTGGGTTCTAGTTGCCCTCGGCAAATTTGGTTTCGTAGAAAGGGGGGCGTTTAAAACTTAATCGAGCCAATCAGCACGAAGTTTGATATTTTTCAGATTTGTTTCCGCTCAAAATTTTGTTCCAATTTGTCATGTCAGAATTGTTTCACCACGCCCATATAGTGTCAACGTCATCACGTAAACCTCCATACTAATGTGCACGTCTCCCTCCTGTTGTTTTTCGCTACATTAATCTTTAATCAAGAAGCAGCCGTTGGCGGCAATGCCAGTCTGTATAAACAATAAGGATTTGGAAGTAGACTACTCAGCCATTGGTATGTGCAGTATTATGGAAATGGCATTTGATTGAATGGATTCCACTTGGTGGGGGCCAACATGAAATTCATGTCACAAACCAAATTCTCCTTGAGGCCTTCCCATATGTTCAACGCATTTGTACATGACACGTATAAGAAGAACACTTCCGCGACGATTATCGTTGCTAGCCTTCTGTGTTCTACATGAACGGAAAGGTATATTACACGCGCGGAGCGCGAACTTTTTGGCATTTTGGCCTTCTCAACTTGACAATTAAAGCAATCTTATAGAAATATGTGTTCGGCAGTGTGTTAATGGCCGAACCGACCTTTGGTTGTAGGAATTTTTCACCAGTCCGCAAGATGTCCCCCACAAAAAAAAATATTGTGGTGACATGTCCCTCTCGTCACCCCGGATCACCGCCCACGGGCAGTGGCGGTTAGGGGAAGGGCAAAGCGGCGCAGTGGGAAGCAGAGGGAACGTTATATTCCATTTTCCGAACGCACGAATAAATGAAAAGATATCCAGCGAACCGGTGATCCCTCACTCATGGGTTCATCATGAGCTGGAGGCACCAATTTGAGCTTGTATCCACCGATCAGGCGAAACAGACAATACAATTATCCGCGTCCTCGGTACTCGTAAGTTTTATAGAGTGCCCCTGTGGCTAGTGGCAGAATGGCGTCGACGGTGCATGCCCTGCTGAATCAGGGCCAGTTTTGAGTTGCATCCTTTTTTACCCCCCCGCCCCATTTCCAACACTTTTCGGCAGTGTGAGGTATAGCATAGAAAGTATTCACTACAATGGGGCGCAACCACCCATCGAAAGCTGAGGTTGGGGTCCAAGTAATTCAGCATTTTTGGGTACTTATGGAGCATCCTAAAGTTTGGAGGTCATGCTCCCTGACCCCCATGGTTGTGTCCTTGTTCAGTTACTGGGCGGACTTCATGTTACCCGCGTCAGTGGCAAATGCATGCATGGACTGTTGTTGTGTCACAAGAGAGGTACCACAATATCCAAACCCATAAACTAACTGAATAATACATGCTCACTCAGTAGCCTACATAAACTAGTCTTAAATGGAAGCCAAAGCCCTTCCATGTGTGCCGCTGAATCTCAGTGTGTCCCAGCTCTGTATGAACACGTGGTTGATTGTCTTCATCCTAGATTAGAATATCCTATTCCCCATCTAGAAGAGCAATTTCCCATTTTCGCAGGAGACAGGTGGTAGGCCGGATAAAATGGCAACATCCTAGTGCGGCCGTCCTCATGTGCCCTACACGAGAGATTATTACAACTTTACCGTGTACTAATTTTCAAGACATTACCAGTATCGAGGCAGAACAGCTTCCGTCCTCGGGCTGCCTCCCCCCCCCCCCCTCCCCTCCCCACATGCGACTGATCACCTCTCCTCGATTTTTGAATTGTGATCGTCCAAGACATACCAGTCAATATTGATGGGACTACTAAAATGCCCACTGACCCATATAGCTATATAGGGATGTGCTCATTCAAAATCGAGAGAACTCTTTCAAGCATGACCCCAGTCCACAACAGCATAATTGCTATTCCTATAGTCCAGACGAAAATTATAATGATTCTTCATGAAACGAGTCTTTGCACCCCTCCCCCTCGTATATGAATCCCCGACAGTCAAGGTCTCCGAGGCAAAGGTCTAAATCTTGTTTAATACAAAATGGCAGATTCCACCAGCTCATTATGGGCAACATACGTCGACAATTCCCCATTTTCCCGCAAGCACCAATAGGTTCGTGTACTTGAAAGGAGCTACCACAAATTTCAGTTTTCAGACTTTGACCTCTTTGACCTCAGATTGCCTCTTACCTGACCCCAACATGATTCCAGTTGTACTCATCATGAGGAACACACACACCAGTATGAGTTTCATTCATCCGGGTGGGTCGAGTTATCGTGTTTACAGCCAAATGGCCAAAAGTATTGACTTTTCCACAAATGTCCTATTTTCTGGATCAAAATTCCCCACCACCATACCAAAAACAATAGGTTCTGTGTCCCCATAAGAAGCCATCCACCAAATTTCACCCCGATCTGACCAACACATTCGGACTACTTGTTTTTACAAGGTTTTCAGATTTCGACCTCCGGTGACCTCAGATGGCACCTCGGACCTGACCGCAAATGAATAGGGTTCATGTACTCCACACCTCCAGGGGGGGGAAGCACACATATCAAGTATGAGCGTCATCAATCCGGGGTGGGGTCGAGTTATCGTGTTTACAAGCCGAAATTAGCCAAAATATTGAATTTTCACAAATTTCCGATTTTTGCCCTGACATGACCCCAAAACGATATGGTTCGTGTACTCATCATGGGGAACACGCATACCAAGTATTGAGCTTCATTCTCACAGGTGGGGTCGAGTTATCGTGTTTACAAGCCAAAATTGCCAGAATTTCAAACGTGCCACATTTTGTTCTGTTATCATCGCGTGTTCAAAAGGTTTTTTCAGTACTTTGACCTCTGGTGAACTCAAATGACCTCTGACCTAACCCCAGAACAATAGGTTCATGTACTCATCATGGGGAACACACATACCAAGTAGGCGCTTCATCCATCCGATGGTCGAATTATCGTGTTTACAGCCAAAATAAGCACAAAAATCAACCTTTTCACAATTTTTCTATTTTCGACCAAAATTACCCCTGGCCTGATCTAAAAACAATAGGGTTCTTGTTACTCCCCATGAAAAAGCTATACACCAAATTTCAACTCGATCGAATCAACCATTCTGGACTTATCGTGTTTACATGGTTTTTAGACTCGACCTCTGCTGACCTCAGATGACCTCTGACCTAACCCCAGAACAATAGAGTTATGTACGCATAGATGGGGAAAACACACAATATCAGTTCATCCATTCATTCATCCAGGTATCGTGTTTACAAAACAGGCGTCACATACACACACACACACGTCATGACTGCATATAGATTCCTCTGACTTTGTCAAGGAATCAAAAACGCGTTGTAGGAATCATAGACAGGAAGATCACTGAATGGGACTGCAGAATAGTAGATGCCATGAAATATATAAACTGTTGAGGCAGGGATACGAAGTTGCGAAGAAAAGGTACAAGTTTTTGCAGCTGGAAGGAATTTAAGCAGACTCACAATGCAAATGTGCAATAAGGAAACAAAAACTGTAGGTACGGATTGGGGACCGCCGAAAATGCCAAAATCTCAAAAGTAATAGAGACATGCAGGTGAAAACGCCAACTAATATCCAGCTAAACGGGAGTAGATGTTAGATGTGCTATTCATTGCACCCAATTGCATAACGCACGCATGCAAATGGCAAACATGTTAGAGGGTCGGCTAAACTAGGACAATAGGCACGTGAAAACACCAGGTAATCATTGGAACGGGATGGATGCAGGCGCGTTCTCGAGGCCATTGGGGGGGTGGGGAAGGAGGTGCTAACGAGAGTGGCGATACTATCTAAGCACCGGCCCAGGAGCCACGATAGGGAGGCGCGGAGCGCACAGGAAATTTGGACTTCACAAACTCTCATATGGCCGGAACAGCACTCCACGAGTGGTCTATCCTGCATGTTCCCAGCTTGAAATATGAATTTTGTGTCGGCGAATTCTCAATAACGTGAAAGTGTACTGTAAGAAAGATTACTAATATGATACAGTCTGATGGGTTCCTTGCGGATATAAGAATCATTATGGGGGTGTCGTGGCATATTGCCACAAATAGACATTTGCTTATAATTGACCGAAGGACACATTTGTGAATGGAGCTGGTAGGATCATAGGAACTGGTAAAAATCAGGCACCAGATTGCAGCAGTTCACTTGCCACTTGAAGCAACGCAGGCGCTGGCTCTGGACCCTAGTCTCGGGGGGAGGGGGTGAAGGGGGGTTGTAGGGTTTGGAACGATAGTAGAATAGAATCCGACTGGAAGTAAGTGAATAGCAGGTGTAAAGTACTGATAATTAATCATTGACAGGGAATCTAGGCATCATGACAGACATGTGTATGTATAAGTGCGTTGTGTGGTGTGTAGGTGTTGTGTGTATGTGCGTGTGCGCGCTCCCTCCTAGGCGTGTGTGTGTGTGACGCCTAGACTTGTTAACCGATACTCAACCCCATTTGATGTATCTGGACATTTCGGTATTATATGATCCCCTTTGTTTTGGCTCGGTGCAAAGTCACCTGGGTCAAGAGGGTCAAGTCCGAAAATTCTTGATAACACATTGAGTCAGAATGCATGGTCCCGATCCCTATCGTGTTTAGGGGTTATTCGGTGGTCGAATTTGGAGGAATGGGAATATTGTTAATAATGAGATCTTAGCCTTACTTAAGCTGTTAACTAGACCTCATTCTGCTGGAGGTAGTTCAAATTTGGTATTTGAGTTCCTTTTGTATAGGCCTATGACAAATTGTATTCACTATCGTAAATCTGGACACATGCTTAGGACAAGTCAGACAGTCAAGAAATCACTGACAACGCATTTGGTTTTTCATGGTTTAATTTTCGATCAATGGACGGAAATAATCAACTCGATTTTTCATATATGTACAACAGTACCTGACTTCATTGATGTTTTCCCCCCCCACTAATAGAAGGCATCCGTGTCCAACTCGGTACTAGAAACCATGTTCAAGTTCAAGTGTGATGTGATCACAGACCCTCCTAACACAGATGTACCAAAATTACCCAAAAATTTTGACAACAATGTGGTCTTGAAAACTCTCTCAAATACAAACTCAGGCCAGCATTCCCTACCATACTACAGATCCTTGAAACACCAAGTTTTCAGGGCTCTTATTTTTCCTGAGCCTTGTCCATAGTGACCCCCCCAAAAAACCATCTCTAGCACGCAGGAATGTGGCAAAAGAAACCTGCGTGGTAAACCCACTAACACTGTGCACCATGTGTACGCACGGAACGGATAACGTGAGGCGCGACAGCCATTCGTCCCGCGTTTGTTGGTATACCCAGTTGTACTGTAAACAAGCCTATTGTACTCGCTCTCACAGAATTAAGTGATAGCATTCACTTTCTGACATGAGCGAGTAGGGCGTAACATGGGTTTCAGCGCGAGAAAATGTGACTGCGAGGAAATGGGTAGGAATAAGGGTGTGGACGGAGGCATGGCGCTTTGGTAGTCAAAATGACCAACACGTAGATTCACGTAAAAAATATCAACATCCTCTGGTTGTTTTTTTTTTTTTTTTTTTTTTTTTTTTTTGTTTTTTTTGGGCGGGCGGGGGGGGGGGGGGGCGGCGGGGGGGGCTTGAGCACATTTTTTTTTTTTTTGGGGGGGGGGGGGGGGGGGGGATGAGCCTCAAAGACCACCGTAGAACTGGATGGATGTTAAGTAAGCTATATATGCACCAAGTTGCAGGCATACACGGATGAATGGTATAACCCAAATTTTCACAAAATACTGGGGCCACCTGAAAGCCCGAAGTGATTTTTAAATAATATGGTTGTTTATGTGTGTTTATGGAAACACATGTATGTGAGGGCACCTTAAAAGTGGGGAAACCTCCTGCCTATCCCTTCCCCTAGCCACGTCAGCCGTCATGCTCCAGCCCCCACTACGGATACCAGACAGCCAGCAAGTGACGATATGGCCGACAGACAACAAGAAGAATTCAAGCAGGGAGAAAGGCAAAGTGAAAGAATTACCACGAATATTTACCGAATGCCCTATTTCTAAGGTAATTGAACCAAGTGGTTGGCCACGATGGTAGAGCGGTCGGCCTTTAACGGGAGACCGGGTCCGATTCTTGTCGGGTCGTACCAACACTTCAAAATTGGAACGGTTGCTTCTTGCTGAACGCTCTGCACAAGGGATTGGAACGGACAAAAGAGCGGTAGGAAGTTTGCAAGTTGCCGGTCGCGTGTGATACCCCCGCCCACATTTAAGGTATAAGCCAAAAGGAGGCTTGCCTTTAGTACAGTATACCTGGTGAAAAAATTGCAGCTGACAATTAGATGCAGTATCCTGATCTGCACCCTTGTGGGCCTTGAATAGGTTCCATCTTCGCTCGGGAAGTATACCATAAATAAAAATGCCCACAAAAATGTGGGCAAACATTACGCAATAGTAGTCAGTCGTTAGAGGCCATCTGAAGGAATCTGCATGAATTTGGGGATCCAATCTTTATGACATGACATGCCAAAACAATTGTGGTAAGAAAACGGTGGCTGCACCACTGCATCAGCTTCTTTAGGAATGGGTCAGGGAACTTGCTATTCCTGCCATCTGAGGAGGCCTAACTCGCTGTACGATACGCGCCAACGATGGTGGGCCCCGCTTCTTAGACACTGACTTGACCCCCGAAAGTGGGCCAACCGACTCCCCCCTCCCCTAGAGGGTTGGCATCGTTGGTCGAGCGGCGGCCTTTCACGCGGGAGATGGTAACTCTTGCCTTCTCCCTGGACGCTAAGCACATGAGAGGGACAGGGAGGAAGCTGCTGTTCAGGCAGCACGAGCCCCTCCGTATAAAGTCACAGCAAGTGGGCTCGAGACGAGGGTTTCTGGAGACTTGGCCTCCCCCACTGCAAAAATCCTGGCTACTCCACTGGAGGAGTCGCCATTCATTCATAGATTCAAGGAGACAAGAGCATTACTTTTTCAAGTCAGAACAAACTGTCAAAAACCTTTGTAGTCTTGAAAATTGTATTCTGCTAGCATGTATACTGCATGTTAGACTGACACATTGAAAACATTTTCAACCAGTGTTACCGTCCTTTGATCAGTGAGATTTCACACAGATCACATGCTTAATATGTAGTCTCACCAATTACTTAAAACGTCCTGAGTAGTAATATTCAAGGGCAATGAAGCGTCGCTATTCTCTAGCAGTCTAGTGACCCTTCCGCTATAGTTTCATTCGCGAAGCAGCAGCGATAATTAAAAGTCTAAAAAAATATGCCACGGACAATTGAAGCGTCGCTTTTCTAGCAGTTATTTAGGACCATTTCGTTGGTGTCTTCGCGTAGCGTAGCAGCTATAACCTAGGAAACGTTAAGGAGGGCGTCAGTTTACAGTGTTGGGTCTGTGCTAGGAGAAGTGCATTGCACTTGGGGTGCATGCAAACACTCTTGGCCGTAATGTCCCCAAATGGTTCTAGGCCGGTTGCTGAATTAGGGAGTCTTGGTGGTGTCAAACGGGTATTCACTGTCCCATATCATCCACAAACTACGGGAGAGAGGGTGAATCGGACTAGTTTCTATATGCTATGCTGTTTTACAGGAAGCGATCTACGAAGTGGGATGAGCATGCAGTGGAGTTATGTGCTTGAAACACATTCAAAACATGATAACAGGGTTTTCTCCATTTGATTATTTCTTGGTCGTACGCCAGGGGTCGGGAGAGTGGTTCGATGACGCATCCAGGAGTAGTTAGGGCTGATTGGGCGTTCAGTTTTGTTTCCTGGTGGGCAACCTTTAATCCTTGCCTTGTTCTTTTGTAGATATTTTTTTATTAACACCTGTAATATGAAACGACTTGCATGACGTCCGATGGAGTGCTTATAACCTTTTGTATGTATAGCTTGTATGCAAATGAGGGGAGCATTGAGGAGAGCTCCAGAAATATACAGTAGCAGCAGTTGAACATACACCACCTGGAGTCAAGTTGTAGTTTTGTTGAGTGCATTCCTTGTTAAAGTGTTTGTATGTAGTTGGTTTGAAACTCACAAGGGTTGGGAACGGTTTTAGAATTTATTAGAATAGAATCCGACTGGAAGTAAGTGAATAGCAGGGTTAGGGTTGGGAACGGTAGAATAGAATCCGACTGGAAGTAAGTGAATAGCAGGTAAAGTTACTGATATAATTCATGGACAGAGGAGTCTAATGCAGTCATGACCGGATGTTATGAGGTGTGGTGTTGTGTGTTGTATGTGTGGCATGTCAGCGGTGTTTGCGTGTGACCGCCAGCTTGTTAACACGATAACTCAAACCCACTTGGAGATCTTGTTCATTCTCTGTATATGATCCCCCCCCCATTTTGTTTGGGTCAGGTCAAAGGTCACTTGAGGTCAAGAGAGGTCAAAGTCCGAAAATATTGATAAACACATTGAGTCAGGAAAGATGGTTACCGAACATATCGTTTTTAGTTTTTAGTGTTATTCGGTGGTCAGAATTAGGAGAAATGGGAAGCTTGTGAAATAAGATGAATTTAGATAATTTAAGATTGTTCACCTAACCTCAGCTGCATGGATGTAGTTCATTTTTGGTATTGAGGTTCTATTTTGAATAGGACCAGTACAATGATTCCTTCGGAAATCGTCTTGACATGCTTAGCCAAGTAGGAGGAGCAGTCAAGAAATCATGACAAGCCTTTTGGTTTAATTTTCGATCAGTGGAAGACTAACAAACTCGATTTATATATATGAGACAACAGTACAGGACTTCATGGACGTCACTTAATAAAGACGGCATTCGTGTCAACTATGTATTATGGAACAAGGTCAAAAGTGTGATGTGACCTAAACGATGACAATTTCCCAAATTTTGACCCTGGATTGGCAACTCTCAAATACAACAAGGCCCTAGATTCCTTACCAATACTCCGATCCTTGACCAACTGTCAGTTCCTTATTTTCCTTATCTATCCTAGTGATAAAAACATAGCACGCAGGACGTGAATAACGCTGCTTTGTAACCACTACCACTGTGCACCGTGTGTAAGCACAGTACGGAAATGGGACGAAGCGTGGTTGAAAGTTGTCAATACTACGTACAAGCAGCTATGTACTCGCCCCTCCGAGATATGGGATAGCATTTCACTGTATGACATTGAGGAGTAAGCGTAACCTGGTTATCGCGAGTAAATGTGACATGCGGGAAATTGCGGTAGGCCTAAGGGGTGGAAAGGAGGCAGGAGCTATGTTAGGTTCATATGCAACGCGCCTCTTCAACGTAAAAATCAAACACCCTCGTTTGCTTTTTTTAGTTGGGGGGGGGGGGGGCGGCGGCGGCGGCTGGAGCACTTTTTTTTTGGGGGGGGGAGGGGGGGGCGGGCTTCAGCCTTCAAAGCCCCACCGTAGAATGGAGGATGATTAAGTAAGCATATAGGGCCCAAGGTGCAGGCACCACGGCTGCCTGGAACTACGCAAATTATACAGAACTGGCGGCCAGCTGAAAGCCCCAAAGTGATTTTTAATATAAGGGGTGTTATGTATGTTTTATGGCACCACATTGTATGTGAGGGCACTAAAATTGAAAACACCCCTCCTGCTATCCCCTTCCCTTCCACGCAGCGTCCATTGCTCCAGCCCACACTACGGGGATACAGCAGCAGAAGTGACGATCTCTGTCAAAACAACAAGAGGAATTCAGCAGGGATGGAAGCAAAAGTGAGAGAATTACCCCGAATATATACCGAATGCCCTATTTCTAAGGTAAATTGAACCAAAGTGGTTGGCACGAGTGGTAGAGCGTCGGCCTCTTCTACCCGGGAGACGGGTACGATCCGATCTTGGTCGGTCGTACAAAAACCTTACAATTGGAACCTGTTGCCTTCTCGCTGGGGCGCTCTGCACAAGGGATTGGAACGGGAACAAAACGCGCGGTAGGCAGTTTGCAAGGTGCCGTCTGAGTGTGATCCTACCCCACCCAACATTTAAGGTATCGCCCAAAGAGGCTTGCCTTATACCGTGACCTGGTGAAGGATTTCAGCTGACAATGATGCAGGATCCTGATCTGCCCATTGCTGGGCCTTGAATAGGTTTAACCTCTTCTCGGCAAGTATACCATTTAAATAAACATGCCCACAAAATGTGATCAAACGTTACGCGCCATAGTTGTGACAGTCGTTAGTGGCATCTGGAAACATGAATGCCTGAATGAATTGGGCAATCCAATCTACGAATGACATGCCCAAAACCAAATTATTTCAGAAAACTGGCGGCTGTGCACCCTGCATCAGCTACTTTATGGAATGGGTCAGGGAAATGCTATTTTCTGCCATATGGGAGGCCTAACTCGGTTGTACGATACGCGCCAACAGATGGTGGCGCCCCGCTTAGATACTGACTTGACCACCGGAAAGTGGCCAAACGCCTCCCCTACGAGTGGTGGGCATCGTTGGTAGAGCGCGGTTTCACGCGGGAGAGGTACCTCTTGCCTTCTCTCTGGACGCTCAGCACTGAGACTGGACAAGGGAGGAAGATGCTGTTCAGGCAGCCGAGAACTCCGTATACATCACAGCAAGTGGGCTCGAGCCGAGGTGTCGGGGGGCGACTTGGCACCCCCACTGAAAACGGCACCCACTGGAGGACGTCGCCATCATTCAAAGATTCAAAGAATACAAGAGCATTACTTTTTCAAGTCAGAACAACTTTACAAAAACCTTGTCGTCTTCTGAAAAGTATTCATAGCTAGCATGTATACTGCATGTATATGAATGACACTTGCACACACATTTCAAACATTTGTTCCGTCCTTTGCTAAGTGAGGATTTCCACAGATCAAATGCTATTATCGTCGTTCTCCCCAATTACTTAGATCGTCTGGAGTAGTTCATATTCAAGGGCAATGAAGCGTCGCTCTTCTCTAGCAGTTTAGTGACCCTTCCGCTATAATTTCATTCGCGACAGCAGCAGCTATAAGTAAAAAGTTAAAAATAATATTCAAGGGCAATGAAGCGTGTATTCTCTGCAGTTTAGTCGGGACATTCATTTCGTGGTTCAATTCGCGTAGCAGCAGCTATAACCTAGAAAAGTCTGGAAATAATATTCAAGGGCAATGAAGCGTCGCTCTTCTCTAGCAGTTTAGTGACCCTAAGTTCTCGGTGGACTTGGCAGTGCAGCAGCCCTTATACCTAAACGTATGAAAATAATATTCAGGGGCAATGAAGCGTCGCTCTTCTCTAACAGTTTGGGGACCATTTCTTTCGTTGGTTTTAATCGGAGCAGCAGCTAAAACTAAAAAGTATGGAATATTGTATTCAGGGACGGAAGCGTCGCCTTCACTAGCAGGCTAGTGACCGTTCGGGGTTTCATTCGCGTAGCAGCAGCTATTAACTGTATTTTGCCGATCCTCAACAAGCACTATAGCCAGAATTCTCCTGATAATCTAATCCGACGGATGGATTCGTTAAACAGTAAATGTCAAATGAGTGTTGTTTTCTCCCCGTTTTCTCCCACTATTCCTATAGTACGCAAACAAGTTACAACACCAACGAACCAGCTAACATTGAAGGGTTGATTGTAACACTCTAGCCATGTTGGCATTTCACACGCTATATGAATCTCATTTGATCCTTCTTGCCTCGTACCATTCAAGATGTTTTTTTTTTTTTTTTTTTTTTTTTTTTTTTTTAACATGGATTCATATGGCTTCAATTACTTCAAAAAATTTCAACTCGGTTAGTAGTAGTATTTCAATAATCATTCAAATCTCCATATGGATTCTGATAAGTATTTTTGAAATTATGTTATGGTATATATTTGGGGTTCTGGGGTTATTAATTAGCTCCTTGTTACTATAAGGTCTTCTTCGCCCATTTATGAGTGCAAAGGTCAATGGAGGTATGTACCACAACGTAGACACGGCATGAGCAGACGGCCACGTTTGCACGAACAGCTGCCGAGAAAAATCTCTTCATTTCTCTCTGATATGTAGGAAGATCATTGGCAGGTTGTGATAATCTCAAAGCACGGTTATATTAGATTTGAATGTTGCAATTATGAACAGTTATGTTGTATTAAAATCTACGAAACTCGCATTGATAACTCGAACCCTGCTTGAGAGATTTGCCGGATGATTATGTGATGAACTGCAGTTCAAAATCCAAAAGAGGACATTCGAGTACCGCCCTAAGACAGAAAATCGCGCATTATTCTGTAGCTACGTTATATTAAATTAACTCCAACCCATCAATGCCGGTGAAAACATTGTATAGCACAATTATACTGACTCAAGAAGAGTGGGTAATTGTCGATGGTTCTTAATAAGCTTTAGTGGCAAAAAATTCAAAACAGGTACTTATTGCACGGTACCATTAATGTTCTCAGGGATTATTCGAGCATTGATCTTGCTGTAAAACTCCCTCGCTCGGTGATTCCAGTTGAAAATCTTCCAATTCATCGTCTTGCACGCTTGCGTGGGAAATCTGTAGGTAGGAGAGACCGGGGCGGGCACCTTGGACATTTTTTACATCTGGTAATAAATTTTTTCGGATGCAATGCTGGCACCATATTGCACTGTATAATAGAGCATCGTGTTAGACACATCCACATGCAGGCAAAACACTGATTATCCATCCAACTCTCAGAATTTGGAGTAGTAAAAAGAGAAAAAAAAAGTGACCACTGCACCGTACCTTCCCGCCATTGGGACACCATTAGTGTCATACTATCAAAGCTTCATAAAGCTGTACCAGCTTCACCTTACCGAATGCACTGATATATCATCCAAGAACAGTGCAACCACAATACTTGATTACTTGTTGTATTTTAAATTAATATATCTAAATTCGGAGACCCCTCTTTGCCCGTACATCTAACACGTCCCAATGCGCCCCATCCAAGTTGTCCCAATGGGCCTTTTAGTAGGGTAGGTTTTTCACTGATTGGACCATATGCACCAAAGTGCGCAATAATTCATGCAGGGTCTGCTCATCGATCTATACTTGGTTATTTGATTTTACTCGCACAATAGGCTACATTTGTTTTTAAAGTGGACACGGAAAAATAGGGGCATCTCTGATTAAAAGTGCAATAGTTTCGTAAGATGCCAGAAAGGGACTTGTTCTCAACATTTGACAGTCACTCGGAAATTGATACTAACCAGTTAAAATGTGCTCACTGGTTATTGCTGCTACGGTAAGAAAAACGGTAGTATCCCAACTACTAGGGTGAACGGCAGATTTCTCACGTCCCACGCGAGAGGAGAGTGTCCTAGTGCCCCATAAAGAAGTGGGGCGGACTAGTTAAATATCGTTTCTGATATGAACTGGAGGACCCAATCAAAAAGCTTTTTTATTCAGGTGCCTACCAAGTGCGGCAAAATTATTGTAACGAAATCAGGGTTGAGCCATAAAGTTCAAGGTGTTCATACCATAGAGCTATTGTATACCTGGCGAGACATTAGACGCGTATAGCGTGCCCGTTCAAAGCCCGTCGGAGACCACAAACTCAAGTGAGAAGGTTTGCACTATTGGGTGTAACATAGTGAAAACATTCAGTTTGTCTACTCCCTATCTGTGAATTTCTTCTAATGATGCCTCGAGGGGCTGAACCTTTGATGTTAATAGTGTTGATAGTAGGCAGAGTGCAAGATTCTGGAGCAGCTTTAGTATGTTCTTACACTATTCATAATACGGCGAAAGCCAGACCATATATTACGGAAACACAGAAGCAACATAATCAATTGGGAATACAAATCCATGTAATCTGGCAGAAACCACCAGTTAGGCGTAAGTTAAATATCACGACTGAATGAGCTATTCATGTGAAGATAGAATAGAGCGAGGCTGTCAAACGGCTGTCAAACATTCTAATCTTCTGACGGCTAATCATGTCGCCCAAATCAAAAGCCAACTATAAACTACTATAAGTGAAGGCGCTGTAGGCTATCACAAACGGTTCCAACACTGACTTCTGCTCGAATGGAGCTACAGTCTGCCTGTCCGGGGCTCGGTTCATATCCATCCACTAGTAGATCATGCACGGATGTGGAGTAATATATGCGATATGTGATAATGGAGATATAAGCACAATGGGGAATAACTGACCTTTGCGACGCTTCTCGGATGAGATTTCGTTCCAACCGCCGTCCTGTCGGAACACCAGAGCCGTTTACTTAATCAGAGACACGGAATCAATCGCTGGTGGACAGGGCCGACAAGAGAAAAGCTGGCTGGTCTGTCTGGGATGCCATTTACACCTTAAATTACCTTCGATTATATCCTTAATCGGAAGGTTTTCATTATATGATTATGAGGCTAACACATTACCGGAGTAGTCCTACCTCCATGCACCCAGCACCACCTGTCGTCGTGTTACGAAGTTTAATTGGTCGAAATTAGATTTTGGAGGATTTTACCACAAAAATCATTGATTTTTGTACGCCCCATAAGGAAGCAGACACGTGTTTCAAACTTTGACCCTAGATGACCATAATTTTGGACGTTACCTCAAAAAATTAAAAAAATTATTTACTCATCATGGTGAAAATACAGCCTTACAAGATTACTTCAATCAGGCTCGGTTCCTTCCCAGAACATGGGGTTTTTGTACCACATCAAGAACTAGCTTGATCAGACAAAAACGTTCTAATTATGAAACTATGCGTTTACGAGTGTGTCCAACTTTGAACAAACGATGAATCTGGTTTGCAAATAAACCATAGAGAGTTCATGAAACCTACCACGAGGAAACAGCTTGCCAAGTATGAGCTTTCGCCTATATCCAGTTTAAGACACTTTATAGTGTTCACAAACTAGAATTGACCAAAATATGAATATTCTAAAAAATTCAAATTTCAATCAAAATTGGCTTGGCATCCACCAGAAAGCCAATGTAAATATGTGCGGGGTTATGGTTATGCATAGGGGGTATCCGTTCTAACCCCACCCCTATAGATCTCAGACAACTCTTTGGCTTCATGTTATGATCCTTGATTTGACATGTGACCACAGAAACGAGCAGTTTCAGAGTTGCAAGTTCAAGATGGCCCCCTCTTGGGTGTGTGTTTGTGTTTTTTTTTCATTTCATTTTTGTCATTGTTTTTCTGCCCTCCTCCTTTGGGGTAGTAGCGTGGTAACTTTGTTCTCGTATCCTCCATTCCATCGTACATACATCGTTGCCGATGATTATTCACTTTCATATTGTTCGTTTTATAACTGAATGTCGGATGAAATTGAAAGGAATGAAAGTGAAAAAGAGAATGTATATAAGAATATTGACTATTTTGCCAGAAAGAGGATAAATCAAGATATACGTAGGCACAACAAGATCGGTCTGAGTGACCATCTTCCATGAATATTTGTACTAAAATATATTTAAATAAATATAATATAAGTCAATGAAACTGAAATTATATAACATCAGAATTTACAGTACGGTGGTCACTGATGAGTTGCCAATCTGTTCCCAAGTTGAAACAACAGAGCAATCCCCGAGTTGCAATCAGCTCATACGCATCACTGGCAATTCAGTTCTTCGGAAGTTCAGAACCTTCGGAAAATTATACTGCATGAAATCGCATTAATAGATAACTGCTGTCTACACATGCATTGGTTGCACTATAAGTGTGCGTGGCAGCTAGGAGACGGTCTAGAGTCTGATGTGAGTTTTTTTGGCCAAGTCTTCCAGGTCGATTTGGCTAGTTTAAAATGGAGTCTTTGACGTTGTCAGACTCTTCAATCGGCTGGTAAGAAATTCCATGCCGGGATAGTGAATTGGTACAGCGAATATTCCTAGCAGTCATTCTCCAAATATTCTGCATTATATCACTCCCCGGTATATCCCCTGCTCACAAGACGTGCTGAGCGTAATAGGGGGGGGGGGGAGGGGATTACCTCTAATCCATGAGAGGGTTATAAAGCAGGCTCCCCCCAAAACTTTACTAGTCCACATTACACAGTCAACAAGCATTTTGAAAACCACAAATTTTGATTTATTCCAACTGTACTGAATTTTTTAGACAGGTTCCACTATTTCTTCTTGCTTTTTCCACCTTCCCTCTTCTTCATTTCCCTGTTCTTACGCCTTCATTTTCCCTCGGCTGTGTGGCACTTTTCATTTTCTTTGCTGATAAACTTGGAATAAGGCAGCACACCACCGTTACACCTACCCAGATGTCATCCGCCAAGTGTTTTCCCTCAGAAAAAGGACCATATAGTTTTCCTTTTGGCAAATTCTTTAGTCTGGATCCATTCTGCCCTTACCTGAAAGAACCACATTCGTCTGTGCAATGCAATCTGTATACATTTACTTAAAATGGCTGAGTTTTCTTGCATGTTCGCTCCAAAATATCCTGTTCTTTAGAATGATTCCATCCTGTGATAGTATGTCCGAAAGTGTCTGCTAACTTCGAGCATCCAGCAGCGGCGCGAAACATCACTGGTCAGGCTCCAGAGCGATAGCGGATAAGGGCATTTGGGGGCCCCCACATTTTGGGCACCCACTTGGGGCCCGCCACATTTTGGACCCCCACATTTAAAGTACAAAACTGTTATAAATCTTGAGCCACAACGAAATGTTTCGAATTTATTATTACTGTCAACAGCATTGGTGTAACGCGAGTGACGCCTTTGCTATTCTATTCCGTCACTATGATTCCGAATTCCCGATAGTAGTCTAGTCCTCATAATGGGACCAAGGATTCAAGCCCGACAACACAAACTATTTCAATTAGGATTTGTGTTAGCAGTTTCCCATTCAACCTCAAAACTGCTATTGTTTTCTGGTCACGTCACAAATAGCTGTCGACCGTAGTCTTTTTACTTGACATGATAACTACGTGATTCGTTGATATTTAGGTAGTGGTATTTATTGTGTACACAAGCCGGAAAACAGGGGACCCGGTTTATCGCAAGTCGCAAAAGTGCGTTTAGTGTCTCATGTCTGTCTGCATTTTAACCTCGTGTGTGTTGAATAACTGTTTCTGACGTGTTATGTACCTTATACTTGCCGGACTCAGAATGTACAGTGTATAAGTGATGAATGTTGTAGATTCTCGATGGGCGTTGGTTATAATAACTGCAATTAACATAACAGAATAATAATACATAACATACATAACTGCATGTGGAAAATGTTGGAGGAATGAATAGATGGTACCGGTAAATATTCGTAGTGCAGTCAGTATTGTTGGCTATCCTGTCCCCATAAGAGCAACGCAGTATCCTACGGCCTCTTGACCAATGGATTGTTTGGGGACCAAGGCAATATAGTTGTCATAAGACGTGCTTAATATAATAAAGTGTGTTCAATAGCAGTGGCGAGCAGAGGGGGCCCCCTAGTTAAGGTTTCCCCCCCCCCCCCCCCCCATCCTCAATGGGAGCACCGACTGAGAGAAAGTGCAAGGGCCTAGGGCCTAGGCCAAATCAGATCCCGCCCCACCCAGGCGCAGCCCCCTACCTAGAGTTGAAAAGATGGCTACGGACTGTCAGATAGGCAAATAACCTTGACCCCCCCCCCCCCCTTCATTTAGTGAAGGCCCACTGCGGGACCTGCCAATATTAAATTCCACGGCGGAGGACGCGGGCGCGTAGGGTATTGGTTGGTACTGGGTTAGCACACGTAGACAGAAATTTTACTGAATAAACTTTGGAATATGCTCTCTTCCTTAGAAATATCTTCTATGGAGTGATGTGCGATATTAGCACTCGTCACTGATCAGTACTCAGATCATTGCTCTTCACAGATTCCCCAATGATAATCAGCACACAGTGGAAAATGACCCTTCACCATGAATTTTTTCCAACATCAGCGGAAGCTAAGAGACCCAAGAGAAAACGTGTACGATTGTTCCTCAGTGGTGCGGAGAAAGAAAGCGAAAACGTGGCGAAAGATAGGACGGTTCACCAAAGAAGGCGAAGGAAGAAAAGAGGTCAAAAAAGTTGTCGCACTTCTTTCCGCCTGTCAGTACCAGTAGTCAACTGCCTGGTTGTTTAGTACGCCAAATGATGCGCAGCCAGATACTGGTGCGTCCATAACAACCGGAAGCACCTGCAAAGAGAGAGCAGCCGATATAACAGGTGATCGAGGCGATGATGGATTTCTGAGCGCATCAGGCATCAATGGCCGGTTGGGTCATCTGAGCAGATAGTTGAATACTGGGTCAAGAGGGGTTCCAGTTCGCTTGGAACATGAAGGACCGTTTTTAGGAGATTTTTCAGTTAGAGTGCGAAGGGCCAAGGGTGAAGGTCGAAGTGGCACTGCCGACCGATTTTTGCACAAAGAGGTTTTTTTTCTCGAGAAAACACTTCCCAATGGATAGAAAGTTCAAAGGAGTTGGCTGTGCTACTCTTCTCAACCTGCCATGTGAATTGTTTTGCCTGCAAGCTTTCAACTAGTACAGGTAACTTGGCAACATACGGATATGGAGATTGAAAGCATGCCAAACGCGATCTGGAGCAATATGAGAGTTCCACATCGCAATGCTTGAACGTAATTCAGCTAGCAAAACGAGTTACTGCTTCGGTTCGTATCGATGCCGAAATGATGAAGCCAATGAAGTTGAATTGTACTGGTGTCAAGTTTTGAAACGATGTGTGAGCGTATCCCGCCCTGGCCGAGCAAGGTCTTGCCTTTCGCGGAAGCGATGGGTTCGCCTCACAATGGTAACTACCTTGACGCAAAGTTCCCGGAAATCCACCGTAAGTGGCAACACACACGAAAGCTTTGATGGAACACTTCTAATTGTTAGTAGCCTGATCGACGGTAATGGTTTCACGCAATTTTATCTTTGTTACAGCCGCGCTGATGGCGTTGAACGCATGGAATACCTTGCTATATTTGTAAGGGACTAAGAATCATTGAAATATTTCGGCAGGCGCGTTATTTTGGCCGAAATTGAGGATTTTCGGGCGATTACGTAATCGTTCTGACGTCATTATAACCTATGACCCAGTTTTTCGGGCGATTACGTAATCGTTCTGACGTCATTATAACCTATGACCCAGTTTTTCGGGCGATTACGTAATCGTTCTGACGTACTTATAACCTATGACCCGAGGTCATATTGACGAAAACAACAACAACACAACAACAACAACACAACAACAACAACAATAACAATAACAACAACAATAATAACAACAACAAGTCGGACAGCACAAATTACCCCGACTTGCCACAGTCGTTAGGCTTGCACGCACATCGTACGTGGGCGCATGTTATGCATGCATGACTGCGCTTGTGGTATGTACAGGCGGAAGTCGAAGGCATTGAATTGAATTGAATTGATTTACCAGACATGTTACAATACTGCACCCGTCAACAGAACGAAGTCTCGGACTTATGAGCGGGCTAAGGTTTATATTGTAAGCGTTAGATTACGGTGGTTACCCGACCAAGTAGGATGGAGTGAATGCTCCGACCTTAGGCTTAGTTTAGCCTAACGTTAGGCCCTCAGCTTGCGCCTCGCAGGCGACATAAAAATTCACTTACAAATCTACAAATTACGGTTACACAGTCGCCGCAAGAATAAAGTAGGGCCTAAAACACTATCCAGCCCAATCTCATTCACGAAGCCTTACTTAGGACTATATTATTGTAATGTTTGTAGTAGAAGTAGATATAAATTTGTGAGTAAATGAATAGGCTAGGCTTGTACTTGCATAAGGTTGTTACTGGCCATAAAGTCTCACATCACGGGCCATTGTGAAAAAAGGGATGTATGGTGGGGCAAGTCAGTCAAATAAAGCGTGACGAAGGTTGAAGTGGAAAGCCTACATACAGTCGATGCCTACGCTATAATCTTTGGTGTGGAGTCACATAAAGGCTGAACAAACTTTCTCCATTTGTTGTTGCGCACCCGTAAAAATATTGTAGCTTTGTCTTTCAATTACTTTACAGTACATGTAAGAAAACCCCAACAAGCTGATTTAGTTCTGTTTTTTACACTCTAATGAGTTTTTCGGCTGACAATGAAACGTCAGCGTAACATTGACTTTCAACGTGAGAAAAATCGCCAAATTTTGATTGGTTGCTTTTAAACACCTCAGAAAGAGATTTTAATGATATGATGAATTAAGTTCGTTCTTAACATCACAAAATATGGTATTTATGAAATGGAAATAGAACCCTATCATTAGGTGAGAGGATGCATTCCCTTTAGGGTAAGGCATCCTCTCACCACCAAACATCTTAGCAGATTCTCCCATTGCCAAGCTTACAGCGACATATTGCTCTGTATTATAAGCAAACTGATGCCCTCCAGACAAAAAAAGCATCGGGAAGAGGCAGGCCTTTAACCACACGTGAAGAGTTGAGGAGGGCAAAACGTCGGTGGGGCTAAATTATGGATGCAGTAAAATGGTCCAAGTTATAAACTATTATAACTAATAGTCACTCTACAACATGCATTAACTTCCTGTCGTTAGTAGCATGGGATGATACTCGTTACACTTATTGTTTCACAACTTATTTATATAACAAGATGCTCATCACAAAGGTTAGTCCTGACATGTATCCCACCATTTCATATTCGCACCTTTTCTCCAACCCAGCGATGACAGGTAGTTTTGTTGGAGACAGCGGATAGGTCCTTCCGACATAACGTACACTATCTGTATATATTAAATCACCCATATAACTCGCCATTGTCCACCCCGCAATGGAACAGGGCTTTAAATCTGGTTCCGAAAACTCTGGGTCTTATGGAAATTGTCGGGCGCAATACGATTGTCTCGAGTTCAGCCATAGAGGAAACACGCCAATGAAGGTACTGGACACACAAAGTACTTTTCCTCAACTACATGCGAGGAGCTTATTGCGATCATGGGGACGCATGTACTAGATGACATTAGGTCGGGTCAATGAGGCGAACGGTACTTTTCCATCTCGGTCGACTCGACGCTGGATGTCAGTCACCTCGACCAGCTAACATGTGTGCTGCGCTACATGGGAAATGAAACCCCAGTCGAGCGTTTCGTACACTTTTTTGATAATGTTGGTCATACTGGGGTAGATCAGGCGAATTCCATATTGGGATTCCTCGAGGCTAACGACATTGACATTGCTAACTGTAGGGGACAATCGTGTGACAATGCTGCTAATATGAGCGGAAAATATCGAGGATGCAAGTACTTATTCAGCAGAAAAATCCCCTGGCAGTGTTACATTTTGGTCATTTTTCGGATTCGTTCAGGAACTGTACAATTTCTTCACATCCATTTTGATGGATAAATTGAAGCCGAAGAAAATTTATGCGTCCCGAAGAGCTTGAGTGACACACGGTGGTCTGCTATGCAGATGCAACAAAGGAACCGCTTACGACGAAATTAAAGAGGGTGACACCAGGAATACGGCTGATACCCTCCTCGAAGTGATGAGTAAAAAGAAACAGGTTTCCATAGTGTGTTCCGAGACAGTATTCTCGGTTACTTCAACCGCACGCGTAAATGTATGCAAGTCAAAAGCACTGATCTCAACACTGCTGTCGCGCTCTTGAAATTGCTCTCAACAGTCCTACATGGGTTGCGAGATCGCTTCAAGGATTTTGTTGACGAATGAGCGAATCTATCTGGCAGTAAGGAGTTCTCAAGGGACACACGCCGGAGGAAGCGCAATGTTCGCTTAGAACACATGGGGGATCCCCACTCAGTCGAGGCTCAATTGAGTCCAAAGGAGGTATTCCGCGTTGCTGGATTTGTTACAGTACTGGACGTGCTTCAAACTTTCATGAACTTGACAATTATTGTCAATGCGTATGCGGATATTAGTGAAAGCTCGGATTTCCTGAGGAAACTACTGGTAATGAACGAACAAGAAAGCAGATCGTCAGCTTCCAATTTGATAAAGAAGTATCCGTCCGATCTCGGGGAGGGCCTATGCGAAGAATTGATCCCGTTTGTTGAATTTATGAAGTCAAGCAGAGGCGGGAACTTTACTGAAGCCGACTTGTACAAGGCGATCATCGAAAATGGTTTAAAGGACACGTTTCCTCATACCGAAATTGCTTTGAGAATTTACCTTCCATTGATGGTGTCAAATTGCAGCGGTGAAAGATCATTTTCAAAACTTCAGTTGATTAAGAATCACAGAGAAGCACGATGCGCCAAGAGGCGATAGTAAAACTCAGTTATTCTCGCTATTGTAAGTGATATATTAGGATCGCTGAATTACAATAAAATCAAATCAAGTGATGATTAACCTACTTAGGCTGCAGAATAAATTACCTAATCTGTAGATTTGCCTATAATCCACGGTGGGTCAACTGTCATCTGTTTAACTTTGCCCGAAATACAGCAAAATTATGCGATCTTCGAACGCGTCGAACTCTTTCTGTACTATGTCGTGTTTTCGTATGCGCTGAAATTCGGGTAGGTCTGAATTTGCCCCAATCCCCAAACCATGAAGGTTGCAATACGCCTTGGATGCGCAGCTCTGAATTGAATTAGATTCGGGTAGTGCCTGGAGCGCCATTGCATACAGGCAATGCATTCAATGAGATAAACAAATGTTGCGTCCTCATGCATTGTCCCTCACTCACCTCATGCTGCATGTGAAGTTTGTGGTGATCATTGATTTTATCTTATTCAATTATTAACGGCCAAAGTTACCTCATTTCCCCGAAGTTGAGAGGCTAGTCGCCGTCCATGAGTCTGGAGTCGCTCCATATGGTTGTATGCAATATCGATGCTTGAGTAGGAATACAACCTCAAAAGTTTCATTAAATTCCTGCTATTACTGTTTTTCAATCTCTATTCGGTTGTTTGGCACTGAGAGTTGAACTAAATTATTCATTTGTTACTAAAGGGGTTCCATCCATTACCGCCTGTATAAGAGAAAGTACTGCCCCTCCGGGAAAAAGTGGGTTCTTGTTCAATACTGTAATGCAATAATAGAGGGAGACACACACCAGCATACAATAGGATTTTCTTTTACACCGGCAAAAGTGTCCGAGGTTAAACAAATGTCTGTTTTGGGGGGATTATCCGGCTATAATTTGAGTATCCCCGGTTCAGTCCCACACGCTGAATCCAGCCCTGCTCCAGAGTATGGAAATTTGAAGATGCCATGCTGTTTGGTTTCAATATCCTGCTCAAAATATGTATTCGGTTCGAAAATGGGGCAGTTAGGTCCCGAAATGACTTATTTCATGCCTTTCAGTGTGGATTAATGGCTTTGAGTTAGCCAACAGATTCTAATTTTAGATGTATAATCACGATTCTTATCGTTACTAACACCAAACCTAACCCTGATCCCCACTAAACTCAACCCTACCCCTATCCCTACCAGTAACAGCCTAACACTTATCTCATACATCCAGAGTTTCCGGCACCGGAATGTGAAGCCTTCATTGCGGGTTAGTCAATGGCGAGTTATATGGGTGATTAAATATATGACAGCCAGTGTACGTTACTTAGGAAGGACCTTTCCGCTGTGTCTTCATCAAAACTACCTGTCATAGCTGGGTTGGAGGGAAGGTGACAATATGAAATGGTGGCATGCATGTCTTGACTCGCCTTCGTGATGAGCATCTTGTTATACTTAGGTGGGAGAACATAAAGTGTTGCGGGGATTCCACCCTATGCTACTAACGACATAGCGAGTTAATGGCAAGTGTTTGTAGAGTGACAATTGGTTGTAATAGTTAGGCCCAAAACTTAGACCATTTTACTGCATCATAATTTTATCCCCACCGAGGTTTGGCCCCTCCCCAACTCTGCAAGTTGACTCAGCCTACAGCCGCCTCTTCAGGCGATGCCTTTTCGTCTGGAGGCAATTCAGTTTGCTTATATTAGAGAATATGTGGTGTAGCATGCAGTGGGAATTGCTGAGATGTTTGGTTATGAGAAGATGCCTTACTCTAAAGGGAGGCTCCTCTCACCTAATGATAGGGTTTCCCATTTGTAAATACATATGTTGTAATGTTAATTTAGAAAAAAAAAAACCGAGTGCTGTATTACCAAGTGCCTTTGGGGGATGTTCTTAACATGGAAAGTGGAATGGTAGGCTGACGGTACCATGGCGTCAATCATGGGGGGGGGGGCGGGGGGGAGGGGACAAGGGTGGGGGGAAAATGGGGGGGGGGGACAGGGGGACACGCCCCCAGACCCACAATTTCGATGGGTGGGGGAGACAATATCAAATGTCCCAACACGTTTTAGCGTATGAGGGACATGAGCTCGCATGACATTGGCCTCGGGTTTTGTGTATCCCATTTAGGCGGGGAATTGAAGCATTTAGGCAATAGTAAGCGATAGGCTAATAGGGTCCTAAAACGCCCAACTTTTCATCGAATGCCCGAGTTCAGGGCAAGGATTTTCGCGCGCTCCGCGCGCTTTGCTTGGGTGTGAATTAGGTTTCGACTATTACGTTTTTAAGAAAAGTTTCTGCCCCAAATAGGCCTATTCACGTTAACTAGTAAAACTTCGGTCATTAACATATCATTAATTTTCGATTTGGCAATGGGCATAGGCCATCGCAGAATCAACTATTCACATGGCTCTGAATCACGTTCGCAAAATTCTACAGTAGCTGAAATTGCATAGAACTCCTCACAATTTGCTCCGGTCTATTTGGGGGGGCCCCGTCCATGACGCAGACTACACGCTAAACTGATTCTTCAATGAGTGTGAGCCCGGAGAACTTCACTTCCAATCAACTGTAGCTCGATTTTCCAGATTAGAATTGCGCTATGGTCGCCTTATTATATCCCACACTTCGGGGATATTAGGTGTTGGCTTCGCCCGTCTCCACCGCGTCGCGCGGATGCCGCGTTCCTTGTAGCCGCAATAACTCCAACACGGTCGTTTGAGCTGAAACTTGGCACACATTGTCCGACCATAGAGAAATCTCAGAGGGGTCAAAAGTGGATGTCGCCACCTGCAGGGTCAAGCTAATGCATAAATTGCGCAATTTTCAAAATGGTTCGGATTCCCATGAAAAGTGGTAGGTGGGGACTCTGTTTGTCCCGAAGAAAGTGAAGGGCATTCAAGGTCCCAGAGGTCAAATTTACGCGAATTACAAAAATTATCGGATTTCAATAAAACTTAATAGGTGTGGACGATGTTGGTCCCGAAAAAAGATGGAGGACATTTCGGGGTCATTCAGAGGTCAAAGTCACGAAATTCGCATTAATTTGCGTCAGTCTGCGAAAGTGGTTTGCTCCACGGAAACCTGGTGGTAGGTGGGGAAATATAATGGTCCTGACAAGAAAGTGAAGGTAATGTCAGGTCACCAGAGGTCAGTTCCTCAAATACGCTGATGATCGAAAGTTTGTCGGATTTCAAACGAAAACTTGGTTAGGTGTGGAGCGATGTTGGTCCCCCAAAAAGGGAGGACATTTCGGGGTCATCGAGGTCAAAGTCGTGCTAATTTGACCAATTTGCGCATTTTTCTGAAGTTGGTTCGATTTCCACGATCCACATGGCAAACTATATAACCATCTTCACATCACTGATCGCGAGGGGGGGATATACACGTGCGGTTCACCCAGCTCAGCATATGTCTAGTTTTTGCACGCGCTTCGCGCTGCGGTGTGTTTTCTACGATTGCCAATTGCCAAGTAGGGAGCATGAGATCTGACACACGTTCCTGCGAAGAATGAATAATGTATTCTTAAAAACGTTAAAAAACTGACTCATAACTGACTCGTTCAAAAAAACATATGATTTCAGCTTGATGGCATTATCTTGGAACGATTTACCTTTAGTTAAAGGCCTCCTCCCAGGGAGTAGTCGAGACAGGATAGCCCGAGACCCAGCCACATCTTGAGTTATACACTGTAGGTATGGCGGTTCCTGACCGAGACCGTACTCGAGAATAATCAAGACCGAGACCGGTCCGACAAAATCTTGCTACTCCATCTGGACAGCTTTTTACTAACGTTTACAAACTTTAGGAACCAATAAACATTACCGACATCTCGAATTGAAGAAATAGCGTTATACTCCAACATAAAACAATTGTGCAAGCGCCGAACCATTTAGGCGCGTCATTCTAGCCGACCGGGCAACTGCAGAGCCTACAGAAGGTGTCTTCATTCATCTTTTCGTGCTTGACGTATGTAGAGTGCTCAAAAGTTCGGCCAACGCACGAACACCCGGGCCGAATCTGAGAATATAGTATCCTTTATATTCCACTTGAATAAGGACCAGTCCGTGTTCTTTGCCCGGAAATCAATTCAGGCCGCGGTGGTTCGACCGAGGGCATAGGAATCGGGGTGATGAGCCCCCGTCCAATTGATAAAATGTGGGGGCGGAGGTACCACCCCCCCCCACTCCTCGGGTGTGAAAACCCGTTTTTTATTTCCATGTGAACAAATTCGCAATAATAATACTTTTTCCGTCAATTAACACCATATTTACAACGACCCCTCACGTGATTGGCTGTCGCGTATTGTAGAGCAATCAATGGTGGTCTATTGTATATTAGGGATTAGGGTAGAATTAAATTTAAGTACAAATCAAGCGGAAATAGCTTGTGTAAAATCTGCAATTTAAATGCAAGCAGTTTTTGCACAATAGGATAGTGCATTTTATTAATTCTGCATGGGAACTAAAATATACAATAGCGTCCTGGTTAGTCAGCTGAAAAGACGTGGACATACGGGGACGAAGCTCCGCCTCCCATCTTAGCCAATCCAATTCGGACAGAAGAAGTTTACATGGCCCAGAATAGGACAGCGAAAGGGGATAAAAAAAAAATTGAGAGAGAGAATAATCTAGACAGAAATTGATCAAAATTTTCAAACCGACAATACGAAATTCAGGAAGAGACTGCGAAGGTTCTTTTTTAAGTCAGAATGGTTGGTCCTGATCAGGTTTCAAGTGTTGTGTTAGATATTTCTTCATGGGGAGAAGTACAGGAAACCTATTTGTTTTTGGTATAGGTCGGGGGAATTTGGTCCAAAAAAGGAAAGGAAATTTGTTTTGTCTGAGAAGTCAATAATTTGGCCAATTTGTGCTTGAAAACACGATTAACTCGACCCTACACGGATGGATGAAGCTCTTACTTGATATGTGGTTCCCCATTGATGAGTACAGAACCCTAATTTTTTGGGGTCAGGTCAGAGGTCATTGAGGTCACAAGAGGTCAAAGTCTATGACAACCTGGGAACACGATAAGTCAGAATTGTTGGTATGCTCAGGTTTCAAATTTGGTGTGTAGCTTTCTTATAGGGATAGAGAGTACAGGTGTACCCTATTGTTTTTAGTCTACCAGGTCAAGGTGGAATTTGGTCCTAAATAGAAATTTTTGAAAAAGTCAATAATTTGGCAATTTTGGCTCGTGAAAACGATAACTCAACCCCCACCGGATGATTTTGAAGCTCATACTGGGTATGTGTTATTCCCCAGTAATGAGTACATGGACTCTTGGTTTTTGGTATAGTTCGGGGTGAATTTTGGTCAAAAATAGGAAATTTGTGAAAAGTCAATAATTGGGCCAATTTTGGGTTTGAAAATTTACAAAAAAAGAAAAACATAAAAAGTATAAAAAAAATACTTGGTATGTGTGCCTCCCATGATGAGTACATTGACCCTTTCATTTTCGGGTCAGGTCCGAGGTCATCTTGAGGCGGTCACCAGTGGTCAAAGTCTGAAACTTGTGAACACGATAGTCCAGTAATTGTTGGTCTGATCAGGTTCAAAATTGGTGTGTAGCTCTTATAGGGAGTACAGGTACCCTATTGTTTTTAGTAAAGGTCAAGGTGAATTTGGTCGTCTCTAAAAGAGACATTTGTGACAAGTCAATAATTTGGGCAATTTTGGCTCGTGAAAACGCTAACCTAACCCCACCTGGATGGATGGAGCTAGACTTGGTATGTGTATTCCCCACATGAGAATGGCCTCTATTGTTTTTGGTATAGTTCGGGGGAATTTTGGTCGAAAATGGAATAAAAAATTTGTGAAAAGTCAATAATTTGGCCATTTTGGCTTGTGCACCACGATAACTCGGACCCACCTGGATGGATGAAGCTCATACTTTGGTATGTGTGCTCCCCCTGATGAGTACATGAACCCTATTGTGTTGGGCTAAGGTCAGAGGTCATATGAGGTCACCAGAGGTCAAAGTCTGAAAACCTTGGGAACACGATCAGTCCAGAATGGTTGGTCTGCTAAGGTTAAATTTGGTGTGTAGCTTTCTTATAGGGAGTAAGGTAAACCTATGTTTTTGGTAAAGGTCAAGGGAATTTTGGTCTAAAATAGAAAATTTGTGAAAAGTCAATAATTGGTCAATGTTGGCTTGTGTTATGGGGAATCCACATACTCAAGTGTAGCTTCATCCTCCAGGGGGGTCGAGTTATCGTGTTCAAAGCCAGAATTGCTAAATTATTGATTTTCATAATTTCTATTTTCGACCAATTTCATTTCCCGACCTATACCAAAACAATAGAGGTTCCTGCACTCCCCATAGAAAGCTACACACCATAAATGTGATCCCGATCAGACCAATGCCATATGGACTTAGTCGTGTTCACAAAGTTTTCAGACTTGACGCTTGTGACCTCAGATGACCTCTGACCTCACAACAGAACCAAAAAAATTGGGTTCATGTATCATCATGGGGAACCCTTAACCAAGTATGAGCTTCATCATCCAGGTGGGGTCAAGTTATTGTGTTCACAAGCCGGACGTCACACACATACACACACATACACACATACACACTTCACACACACTTTGCATGGACTGCATAGATTCCTCCGACGTCGTCAAGGTGAACTGTTTTTACGGAATGCAAGGAAGTTCCGGAAATACCGAATGAGAATGCAAAGTACAGCAATGAGAAGGGAAGACATTATTTTGTATGAGAGGACTTGGTGGACGGATCAAATAACAGCATGGGGAAGCAAAAATAGAGGAATACCAGTGTTTAGGAAGGATAGCGGACAGGGTAGGTGGAGGAGTAGCCATTTATGTGAAAGAATTGTATAAGGCCTGAGCTCTTGAGCAAGTAGGGAGCTTTGAGGAGGATGTCTTAGTAACAATTACAGTGCGAAAGAAAAACAGTTCTATAGACGGTTTACAGGAGCTCGAACACGACTGACAGAGGACGGAAGAAATATTTTGGAAAGCTGGAAAAAGTGTCGATGGGTCGGGTGATGATGGGGGGGATTTTAACTATCCAGACATCAACTGGAAGAGTTGCTACAGGCCGAGAGGCATAGTTCAAAGAGTTTTTGGATTAACACAAGAAATATTGTGCCAACAGTCCCGGAATCAAGGGACGGCTTTCGGACTTGGTATTATCATCGGAAGGAGGAATGATTGAAGATTTAGAAGGGAGAGAGGTTTTTGGAGGTGTGACCACAATATTATACGGTGGAAGTTTGTGCTGAAGGATGGTTTGCGGAATAATAAAAACTGTGAGCAAATAACAGAACAGACATAGAGCGGATTTCAAAAAGATGGAGGAGGAATTAGCTCGAGGATTGGAAGAAAATATTTGAGAATAAACTGTGAAGAAGGATGGAAGATTCAAAGTAAATACAGGAGCAAGTACGGAGGAATGCACAGTCAAAAAGTAGGAGGAAAGGAAGGGATCACGTGGGAGTAAAAGAGGCAGGCTGAAGAAGATGATCAGAAACAAGCGGAAGGCATGGTAAGCGTATAAAAGTTTTGGGGCACACATAGTTCGTGGGAAAATTTAAGCAGTTACCAAGCCAGACAAAAAGGAAATAGAGAGAACCAAATTAAGGCGAAAACTTGCTGAGAAAGTTAAGGAGGGATCCGAAGGCATTTTCTGGTATGTCGATCAAAACAGAAAATAAGAGACACCAGTTGGACACTCCGAGACGAAAATGGGTGAGGAGATCAAGGAGGCTGTAGAAAGGGGAGTTGCTGAATCAGGAATTCGTAAAAGTATCACAAAGGGGAAGGCCCTTACCAGAAATTGAACACAAAGTACCTCTACAGAAGAGCAGAATTAGTGAAGATGAAGATTACAGAAGAAATGACAATAAAAATGATAGTACAACAAGTTAAATTTTGTTGACCTAGGATTAGGCTAATGTACCGAAATTTCAACAATTCAGCTCCGAAAAGCCTAGTAATTTTATACTTTTATATCTCACAATGAAAACAAGTTCCTTCAAAACCCTAGTCACCCTCTCCATCGAATTCAATCCTGCAGTGCAGAACAGGTTTTTGTGGGATTGTGAAGGACCGCGACTGGGTTATTGTTACGTAGGCCTGTGCCTAATTAGTTTGTGCAGGAAATGCGGCCTATCTCTATGTACAGTCAGAGCATGAATCATGCGGAAGTCGCGAGCTAGTGACGTTAGGCCTTGTAAAGGAGTCGCCTTAAGAACTCCGTTCTAGTACTATGATCCTAGTACGTACTTTGTCCGTTACGTTACCCACAGTAACGTGTAATATTTACCGTTCATAAACTTTTAAACATTTAAATGCAGCCATCATCTGCCGCGGGAATTACTCCTGCCGGCTATCACACCGTGTGCGGCAACGCGAACGACTGTGGCAATGTAAGTCTGGTTGGTTTTTTTGTATAGTTGGTAATGTTTCCGGAAACGAATCAAGTAGATCTGTTGTGTTCACGTCGGTATTACTGGGGTATGGTTATTTTTTTTTTTTTTTTTTAAACAAAGTGACATGAGGCAGGGCGAACCCATATTGCCAAACCAAAAAGGCACCCCCAGCACAAGAAAAAGAAAAGAGACGGAGGAGAGATACAGCTTGGAGTCTACTCTTGAACCGTGGAGGTCACAATCCGGAGGAAAATACCTCAGAGCGACAGCCTATCCAGGCCGCGACATGCGAGGAAAAAGGGCGAGCAAGGTTTTCGGTCGCTGACAGTGGAAAATGCAACCGAATAACGGGTGGCTGGGAAGCAAGAAGAGCGAGTTATGGCGAGTAAAAACCCGAGAGTAACGGGGAACAGCATCCCCAAGCTCAGAAGACATTGACCATAGAAGTAACAGTAAAGGAGGCAGAGAGATGATACGAATCTGCGATGGGATAGAAACTAAAGTGAGGAGGTAAGATGATCATCGTTTGAGACGATGGCCTTTTGTATACGATCGAGAACACTGAGAGAGGATGGCGACGGCCCCAACCAATATGGCAACCATATCCATTAGGGAGCGAATTTGGCTTGAAAGCAGCAGTAGCTGTTTGGGGTGAAGTATTCCTTTGCGGACTTAAGAAGCCCAACTTTATAGAGCATTAGTAGGACGATAGACTTGGTATGAGAGTTCCAGGACATGTTGCGATTTCCATACCAGGATTATTAAGAGAAGTAGGACTTAGGGAGGGATCTGGTCGCCATGAAATAGCTGGTGCAATCAGAAACACCGCCGACCGAAATCAGCAGTTGAGTTTAGATGTTTGAAAGGTAAACCAGATCCAGATTAGCAGTGCCCCAGTCAATAGAATGAAGTTGTTCAGCTGATGGAACTGGGAACGGTGGTAGAAAAAATCGTTCCGCTTACGGGGGCCGAGAAAAAGCACAGAGAGGGTGAAGGGGTAGAATCATCAGCAAATGGGGAATACTATAGAAGGTAGAGCTAAGAAGATCAATGATAAACATGAGAAAGAGGGTGGAGAGAAAAACAAACTTGAGGCAAACACAGATGATAGGAAGGTTCTCGGAGAGCGCACCATCAACACTAACAGAGATAGAGCGACGGTAAGAAAACTGGCCGTCCAATGAGGTTAGAAGGGGTGCTGAAAACCAAATGAAGTTAATTTGCCAAGGAGTCCGGCGTGCCAACCACGGTCAAAGGCCTTAGAGATATCAAGGGCAAAGCCGACCTTCACCGAAAATCAGGCTTGGGCCCACTGATGGTGACAAAAGCTAGAGTAGGTCCCAAGTAGATCGGCCATGACGGAAACCCTTACTGGGGTCACTGATGAGAGAGTGAAAAATAAAGAAAGTCAAAAATGCTGTTCAATAGTTTCCTAACTTCGGAGAGGACCGAGTGGGCATCGCGGAATCGAGGGGTTGGATTTTTCACCCTTTTAGGGACTGGGCAGAAATGAGAAGTCCAACAGAGGGTAGCATTCCATAGACTAACAAAGGCGGTAAAGCTTGCTAAGGATAGCGCAAGTTTCGGGGGCCACAATTCAGGAGGAAAAACCAAAAATAGGAGGAATGCCATCAGGACCAGATTGCTTTATAATGTCTAACTATTGAGGTTGGGGCGCAACCTATGCGAGAGTGAAAAAAAAATCAAGACGTTTCACATAAAGCTGGCAAAAGATGGAGGGAGGAATGAGCATTGAGTTCATAGTGGAATTAGGAAGAGAATAGATCGGCAAAAGTATCGGCTTTTAGAGGTGGATCATAGCCAAAGAGCCATAGGTTTGACCCCGGAGGGATTTTGAAGTACAGAAGTCTGGACACAGATTGGCCAGCGGACAAAAGGAACGTAACAGAGGGCAGGTGCAAGTTATTAGCCAGACGGTGAAAGTTGAAAAGAATTTTTGCTCACGCTGGTCTCAGAGCACACATACGAGCAGTACATAGGCTTGAGGGGAATCATGTGAAGGAGAGATAGCCAAGCTGCGATAAAGTAGGGTTCTCATGGACGGCAGTAGTACATGATGTTGAACATGAAGGTCATGAAGAGGAGCCTGATCTTAAGTGTAGGGAATTAAAAAGGGTTCATTCCTAAGAATAATTTCGAATAGCCGAAGAAGCCAGAGGTAGAGGGGTCTCTGAGAGGTAGTTTATTCAGGGAAGACTGAAAAAAAGCCCCGAAGACCAAACCAGACAGCTTTGAGTAGTTCCATAGTTTCTGCCTTTGGTGGGGGAGCGTTAAATATAGAGTTGATGATGAGAAGGGTAATGAGGCAATGGTAGAGGAGCCATGGGGCAGAGACAGTTGCGGACGGTAAATAAGGGGGCGAGTAGTGAGAAAAAGACCAAAAGTTAGCAGAGTCCGAGGCCGACCTGGTACGGGTGGGAGAATGATGAAGTGGGTGAGACCATTGGTAATAGCAAAAGACTCAACTTCGACACCAGCTCTATCAGAGACGGTAGGGGTATGAGCCATTCTGTATATGCACATGAAACCAGTATAGCATTTAACAGTCTTTATATCAGTGAATTAGTAAGTCAACAGCAGAGGTGAGATGCGAGATAGAGCTCGTAATATTACAATGGAGCGAACGGTGAAAACACAACCAAAACACTTAGTCAAGCGACGAAGAGGACTTTGAGCAAGAGAAGTTGAACGTCATCACAACAGAGATCAATCAGAAGGCGGCTGACGGATGCTGGAGTGGACAAATGCGCACACTCCAGCATGAAATGAAAACAATCGAAGAATATAGTTGGGACATGGAGATGTGTTAAATCAAGAGGTGATTTAATCTGTGTTTCGAAGTAAAAAAAAGTAGATGAGGAGGCTGAGGCCATAAAGGAGTTGGGGACATGGTGAGATTGCGGTGGAGACCAAGTATATTCGCGAAAGAGAAAGACAAAAGGAGACAGATGTCATGAGGGGCGGCGTTGCAGTAGGTGCCGTATGAGACAAGAAATAACCATGATAAGGTAGTAAGAAGGGGACAAAGGTAGGGCACGTGGAAAGCCCACGGCCTACGACAAGACCAACAAGGAATAATTCGGAGAGCACGGACGTCGAGTGGGCACCCGAAACCACGCCTAAGGTGACCACCTCAGTCGCGCACAGCAGCAGGAGGGTGCTCGGGATTTTACGCAAGTGGAACGCAGCCTCCCCAGGCGCTCCCCTGGGGTTCGGGCCTCTGCACTAGCTGACGGCAGGCCTGAGCCGCACCGATCCACCGTCTCCTCACTGCCCCACGAAAAAAGACCTGGTGGACGTCATGAACATTACGCAAATAAGATCCTCTTTTTCGCCAAAATAACGCTCTTCCCTCATAATTACAAAACGTCATAGTCCTTTGACGTATTAGAAACAGCGGTATTCCACGCGTTCAAAGGCAGAGGGCGGCTGCAACACAGTGAAATCGGCGTCTCAAATCATTACTTCCAAACCATATATGAAACCTATGAGGCGTTCCACAAAAGCTTTTGTCGTGTATGCACCTTCCGGTGGATTCCGGGAAACGGGGCGTCAAGTGACACATGGGTATAACATATTACAATTCGTACCGCTAAACTAGCCATGGTAGCAGAAGTAGCATGATACCGATGTTTCACACCGCCAGGAGTCTCCTGCTCAGGTTTGTTTCTCTGATTTGAATGAGTTGTAGCTAATCAATGAAAGGAATCACTTAATTCCCGCCTCTACCCCCTCACTCAGTCATGCCTGGTTCTAGTCCAGTGGGGGGAGGGTGACTGAGTGAGGTTTCGCTCCCAAGTTCCAACATGATAATAAATTCATAGAATGCTAGAAGGGTTAAAGTGATATGCACTGTTTTTGGCACGTGTGCTTGATCAACAATCACTCATTGAACACTTTCAATCATTCCCAGTAGCCACATATTCTAGAAAAACTCACAATTGGCCCCCCCGCATCGGTTTTCTCTCTCAATTCAAGGAAACGTCATAATTGTTAGTTCTGCCTTGTTAGGAATCTCAAATGTTCGGGTATCGTTTTTGTAATCACCGACATCTGAACAACAGTGAGCGAGGGCAATGGCCCTTTCCCAAAAATAAATTTTTTACTCCCTGAATTTCAGGATTTTAAGTAATGTGTCCAATGTGGGGAGTAAACGTGTGTTTCGGACTAATTTATGAGTGTGCAAAATTTGACCAGTTCGGCCAGCTCAAAGTGGAGATATTTGCGAAAAACCATCAACAATCTGACGGACACACACACACACAACCACAACACAAACACACACACACAGAAGACCCACACACGAACACGCATGCACACAAACGGACACCATTTGATGGACGCCCGACACCCACGGGCACCCGACCATAGGGTAACCCTCAAGCAACCTGGTTGTGGGCCTTTATAGGTCCATATATAACACCGAGAAGGAAGCAAAGTAATATCTTAAATAATCGAGATCTCTACAATATATAACAAATATATATACATATACCGAGCATCATATACATACATATATATATATATATATATATAATATATATATATATATATATATATATATTATATATATATATATATATATATATATATAATATATATATGGCACCCATACTATAGAGATGACTATGTTATAACATATATATGGCACCCATACTATAGAAGATGACTATGTGGCGTCTTTTCCCCAAACATATCTAACAATAGTCCGGTGAAATTCAACTTCTACTTCAGTCTGCACTATCATGACGGGAATATTCTACGAAAACATCTACTCTACAAAACCATATCATTCTCCCTTTCCGCAATGTGGTTATGATATTTCTCTCATCTAGTGAAACCTCAGATCGCCTCATATGTAATTTTAAAGAGAAAGAAAACGCAAAATAATTAACTTTCGCTCATCTACTCATATGGGCGGATTATTTCAGCTGATATCACATTTTGTTAGTTTGCTTGATTACTACCAGCGTGACACACACACACACACACACACATATCAATTAAGATTGTATAGGTTCCTTCAGCGCTTGCACAACGAGAATAAATTGCTTGGAAGAGGTCACATGGTTACCATACATCGATGATCTGAGGGTATTATAGAGATCAGAATAATTGCCAACGGTTTTCCCGGAAGAGAGAATTGTTTAGCCGTTATAATATGACCAGAGTGTATACCAACCACTGTTGGCGGCCGAATCGTTGAAGCTGAACTCTAGCAGCAACGCCTGATAGAAGACAACATGTTCTCTGCCAGGTCTTGCAATCAAAACGATATCGAGAAAGTTACCAGTGTTTGCACGTAGTAAATATATACTGGTATACTACATTTCATATCCAAGAATGCGGCAAGAACATATAGTCAGTTAATAGCATCGTATTACAGAGAGCACTTGCATGAGAAGGGTTTATGTCCTGCCCCAGAGACCTCCATTCTAATTCAGATAACAATAGCAATTGCGGTTCGTATGCTGTGAGAACGGGGAAGCGATTTGAATACACCCCACCTTGAATAAACCGCACTATGTGTAAGTGTGGAATCCTGGGTGAGATTTGGCGTGTACGCCTCAAATTCATAAACTTATGGGGTTTAGCAGTCTCTAAAAGCCATGCACTTTTTAATTAAAATATGTGAATTGGCCTACACCTCGCAAAAAACAGGAGGAATTAAACGACTGTGAATCACACTGAACAGATTGCCAGAAACCCTTATGTTACCCTGAGATTCCAGCCAAGAGACGGGACAGCACTCACAAATTCTGATTGTAAACGGGTCGGCGCGTGCCCACAATCCTAAGGCACGTGTATAGAATGACGTTTCGTCAGAGCATAACCAAGGAAAATAACCCCGATGAGAGACCCGAGGTTTTGCGATATGCCAGGATGACGACATGATCAGGAGTTGGATTACTATATAGCGTAAAATAGAGTGAGTAATTTTGCTATTAATTTTCGCATGCATGATTTCATCAACAATAGGCTAACAATTAGGTTATAAAGGATCAGGACCGTACGAAATACACATACGAGCATACGAAGCATAAATCATCAGGGTTCTCGTGATTACCAAAAAAAAACTGTCCATAGATCGCAGACAGTACGTTCTACGATGCGGTGGAAGGTAATCATGCCCGTTTCTCTTGTAGAACGATCTCGTTAACAGAATATAGCCCGTGGCCAATGAATTGCCATCATCCATGATTTCTGCGTTGTTTTCTTTTCAATCCGAGTTGTGACCACGAAGGTTGCTAATTTTTTTTCTATTGAGGCCCTAGCCATGTCATTTTACCTGTAGCTGCAACATGGAGGCTTACCCGTTCAGTGTCAAAACCCCCACCCGGTTCTCCAAATCAGCAGCGGCTTGACAAGCCTCGTAAGGTCGTCCACATCTTTCAGTTTAAGCGAGTCGTTATGATAGTTTCTTCCCCTTGTGCCATCTGATAATGCAAAGAGTACTACGAATGAATGAAAATTGAATGATGAGTAAATCGCAACAAAACAATGTATCGAGTATGGATACGTAGCAGAAACAACCTAGCATACGGTTTGGAAATACTGATCTCTTATCAATGGGGCGGTGGATTTTTCGACGTAGGAACAATTGAATGTGTGTTCGTACAACGGCGGTCCCACCTTCCCGATGGACTTCGAGCCCGAAAGATCCTATATAGACGGTTAATAAATGAAAATACGTGTCCTGTCAAACAAATCTTTCTAACCTTCCCGAAATCACGGATCCGATCGCTTCGACTGCAAGACTTGTTCGAACGTGTGAACAAATAGTTTGATACCTGAGGCAGCTAACGACTGAAGGGTGGAACCCGGTTGTCAGCCCTGATCATGGTTTGCAACAGGCGACAATTGGTGGATGTATCTGCTTACAACTTGAAAATAATATAATGAAGGCGAATCGCCAAGAAGTGTCTTCGCCTGGTTGCACGATTGGTGGTTTGTGTTATTCGCTACACAAACAACCAACTACTTCATGCAGACCTTCGTCATGTCAACGAAACTCAAATATTTTCACATATAACACATACAAAAATCCTTTATTTTTTACAGATTTCGTGGTCTAATCACCTTAATCAAATTGAGTTGGGTGGGGGAAGAGAGAGTTTGCTTGTGGGCAGCTTATTAGTAACAGCAGTAAAAGTGCCAAAGGAGCTATTGTTAACTCGTTCCTCAGTTCTTATTATAACAGAAGACTTTATATGATGGAATTCAAATTCTGAACATCCATCACATCAAATCCAGAAAATGTTAACAGGACTACTACGGAGAGTTGGCCGAAGATCTACCAGTTGGAAATTGGAGAATTAAGTTATGCAAAGTAGGCCATACAAGATTCTACTGACCCAAGCTGTACCTTTAAATTGATCAGGGATCAAAGGTTGGATCACATATACCAAGTGGATTCTCGACTTCCCTTGTGAATATCTCGGGGAGGAAACCATGGCAGACCACATTACCAAGTTTCGTGAAAATCCCAAAAACCGAAAAATTCGCATAAATAATGCAAAATTAGACCAGTAATTGCATATTGTAGCTGAAAATCTAATCAGTTCATTTACCTGTCATCCAGGTTCTAATTGCTAAACTAAATACGTAGCACAGACGGTCTTGCGTAATCTGGCGAAACGAACCTACTAAACATAATTTACATAAAAATAGGCTAATTACCAAATTTGGCTGATTGTGTACACCCAACCCCCGGTGCAACACACCAAACTTCGTCATAATCGCCTCACGGTTTGTGAGAAATCCGCTAACGAGGGGAAGTGTGACACACGCACCCACCCACACGCACCACACACACACACACGACATCGTGACCACTAAGTTACTTCCTGAATTCATTCAGGAGAGACAAAAAGTTTACTTTCATGTGCTCAATTCCCTGAATGAAAAACTGTCATAACTATTGAATGGTCGTTTACCAAACTTTGAAAATACCTTGGTTGTGATGTCTGAGATCTTCCGACCTATTTCCAGCTATTCCATCAGCCTTTATTTCATTGTCCTACCCAGCCACAAGCTACCATACTGTAATATCTATTGTATTGACTGATACAAAAAAATCACAAATGAAAATCTGTTCAATTTTGAAACGAATAGTAGTATCAGGTCAAAATTTGTCATTTGGGAATAGTCCTGTGACAAAACATATATACAGTGGTTGTGGGCCGAGAAAATGAAAATCTGTTGAAACGATAGATCAGGGCCAATGCAATTTGTAATTTGAGGAATAAGTACCGCGACAAAAACAGTACCATTTGTTGCGGACGAAAATACGCAGACATTTGCTCCAAGAAGAGAAATTACTTGAGTGCTGTTAATTTTGACGTACGTATGTGCCTAGTGCTAAACCAAATCACCATGGCCCTTATGGTTCGTCTGTAATCTTTGCTTTAAAGCTGTAGCTAGTACCAGTAATATCAGCCTGTGTACGGTGCTAAGTTATGGTTTATGTGAATTGTTTCAGTTTTGCATGTTTCTTATGGCCCATGGATTGTGACCTCTACCCTAGGGCTGATGTAAGGAGCGTTAAAAGTGAGGGACCTCCTATCTACCACCCAACCAGGTGAAGTGGTACCGTTACTGTACAACTCCTGCTATCCTTCCCAGGGTGGTAAAAGGTCCAAAACAATATAGTTGAGATATTGACAGATTGACTATGAAACCCCCAAGAGGGAGATAGCACAGAGGACGTTAATTGATCAAAATTATCAATAGAGGGGCGAGTACCGAGGGCAAAAATTCCTTTGAGCTAAGATAGACGATACTCGAAAACTATAAAAGATATCAGTACAAACAGGGCAAGAGCACTCAAAACTAAAGTCACTGAATATGGTTCGAGGACTTTGGACTTGTACACATAGTCTCGCACACACTATCCGGTCAGTACTACCATAGACATATGACCAGAGGCCAGTCAAAAAACATTTACTCCCTGTTTTAAACCAAAGCCGCACAGTATTCAGAACCACTGTTGCATACACGCCTCCATCATTCGCCAATGACCAATTCAAGGGGTGGGGGTGGGCTGGAGTTTTGGGTGGGGTGGAGATGTTGGGTGCATGGGATGGAGATATTAGGTTGGGTGAAGATGTTGGTTCGGTGGAGATGTTGGGTGGGGTGAAGATGTCAGGTGGAGATGTTCGGTGGGGTAGAGATGCTGGGTGTGGTGGAGATGTTATAGGGTGGGGAGATGGGATGGAGAGACATGCAGGTGTATGGGGCAGTATTACTGGGGCGGAGCCAACCACCGCACCAAAAATTAAGGTGGGGAAACCTGGGGAACTGGGGAAGGCATTGGGAGCTGAGGGTGGGGGGGGTACAAGGAGAAATGAGGGAAGATGGAGGATAAGAGCGGGACATGGAGGCAAAAACATGTGAGGAGTAGCTGGGGAGATGAGTGGCAGTTCCGTATAATAACATTTTCTTGACCCACAAAGACACCACCTGGATATAACGTGACGAATTTGATTGACATTTGCCAGCATGATCCTATCTGAAGAATGAAGAATTATTCAAATAAAAGTCAGTTGATTCCAAGAAAACTATAAGCACGTCCCAGAACACTTCAGTGATTGGGGCATTAGCAGGACATACTTGAAAAAAAATGTCTATGCACGCACTGCCATGTAATTTGACACAATATTAAACTTCTGTAACAAAAGGAGACTCCCAAGATCACAAAATATGGGGAAAAAAGACCTTGTGCACAGCTCGACTCTCAAACCTGGTAAATAAATGTGGATGCAAAATGTGCGCACATAAGAGCGTATTTGGTAAAAAATAGTGATGGATTATGTTATACCAATAGACTGAAACTCCAGAAAATTGCAGAGCGAAACCAATTGTGAAAAAGAGTTTACATAAACTTGCAATAAACCAAGCTTGGTAACTTGATCCAATATAATGCTTTTCAGAGTGCCACACTCGCAGTACATACCAGCCATGGGAAACCCACGGCCCAACGCCAATGAGGCGGACGTCCATGGCAATGAGGGTACACTGAAGGCCTACTGTCAAGCTGCCTCATCTAGCTCATGAAGAGGTTGTGGCATGGGCATATATAATATATAATAAAATATGTCTGAATAGCGCTTGTCAACGCCGAAGACTGACCTCAGCGCTGTACAGCTATTAGCCCTGATCATTGTGTGGACTGTTACACCCATAGCATACAGCACAATATCTCGCTGGTCTATCCTGACCGCACGATTTCTGTACGTCACTCATAGGGTCTTAGGGGGGGACTTCCCAATAAAGCTGCCACATACAGCGCTTAGTACTTGCTCCACCGCACAAGATTTCAGGAGACATACTTCGTCCAACAGCACTGTGAAGAGACATTGAGTTCAGTGGGCTCTCGAACTCGCAATACAATGGTTTCGCCAATCTGGCGCACTACGACTGAAAAACAATCCGCCTCCTAGAAAATTCATACAAAAGACTCCTAGCAAGGACCTAACCTAATTGAGATGGTTGTTCCCCCAGAGTGCACGGCCAGGGCCACACCAGTACAGCGAGACCGGAGAGAATCAGGAGAGCATCGGCACCCACGGCAGCGACTGCCCAGCTTATCCTCTTGGAAAAACGGAATCGTGATAAGCAGCAGTGTTGGAGGACTCGATATCGGTCTCGGCCTCGATCAATTGCGAAGAACTGTCTCGGACCTCAGACTCAAAGGATTCAATGACTCGGTCTCGGCCTGTGGGACTCGGTCCGAGTCACAGGTCAAGATGTTGAGGACTCCGGCTTGGACTCGGATGCTGAATACTCGGTCTTGACTCGGGATTTGGCTGGACTCGAGTCCAACACTGCTGAATAGAGGTCCCGAGTTTAAGAGAGCTATAAGCTCTCTCTCTCGCCTGAAATGAATCTGAGGAGAGTCGTTAATAGGGACCTTGACTGAGGAAAAGAAGCTTGTCTACTGGAGCCGACAAGCTTTATCTAATGACGTTCATGACCTCCGTGATCAAGTGAGTCTAAGTCTTCACGGCGAATTCCTGATGATTTTTTAAGCCAAGATGCCTCAATTGTAGACAAAACGTCTGGCAAAAGTGGAGGGCGATGGGGTGGCAACCCGGACTTTTGTGTTAGTGTAGATGTTCATAGCGCGGGGGTGGGGTGCATGGTCGAATAGGGGGTAAGTTGAATATCTGCAATAGATTAGGGAAACAACTCGCTATAGCACTTCCCAGAAGGACAAATATGAACTCACCTTTGTTCTTCAAATTTGAAGGCTTTTCGATAAGCCTCGATAATTTGTAAGCCACTCCCACTGTTGTGGACACAGTCAGCAGTATTATCCATCATCCAGACACTTTCAAGGCAGGGGGTGGGGGCAGTGTTGGGGAGGATGCTTTCCTGAAGCGAGTGAAAGCATGCCAAACAAGTGAGAAGTCCCAATAAGAGGCTCGATCTTCTATGAAAGTGAACCAGGAGACCACTGACACAGAATATGTCAGCCTAATTGAATCCTGCAACCTTATTATCTCAATTCAGGAAACTGAAGAAATTCGACACCGTAATACTCGGAATAATGCCCAGGGCCCTTGCAAATCGTTTCAAAGAGAGGGCGCTAATGAAGTAGGCCGGTCTCGGTGCAATCAGTAATAGTGTTAAATATTACAGGACATAAACACACACATCAAGCCTAATGTGAATGTTATGTCATAATCACATACAATTGGCCATTAAAGGAAAATGGTATGTACCAGATTTGTTTAAACTAGCAACAGGTGAAGAGGACATATAAAAAACCCCCACCTCAAATTTGAGAGGTTTTGGCATGTTGCTTTGTTGAGATATTTCAATTCATTTTTGAGAAAATGTGGGGAATCCAGACATCACGGGGGGAACGTTGCAAAGGCCGCCCATACACCCTACCCAGTAAAATGCTGCATTTTTGCACCACGATAACAAAAGAGCAATATGTTATTCACGTAGAACTGAATGAGAGATTCTTTAATAATTTGTCAGTGCACATTTTGTAGGTTTTTATTCAGACGGTGCCAATCATAGTTTGTTTGGTTACGAGAGGGGCTTAAATACGGGGGGTGTGGGGTGCAGGGCGTCGGAGGCGTTTTGACAAGTGGGAGGGGGGACACTCAATGGCCAATGCCATCTAATCGGAGCCGCCACCAATCGTTGGTGCGAATCGTTGCGAAGGAAATTTCAGATTTTTATAATACCCTCCAGATCGACGGAAACGGCATCTGCCAGGCCCCCTGCATCCATCTACATGTGGTGATTTGGGTGAAAGACGACAAAAAAATTTCATTTTGCATATTAAGATGATTTACCGAATACACACATGTATTTTTTAATTACATTTTCTACTCTGGCTTGTTTGCTTGGGAGGATCCTGGGGCCTACCGAACGGTCTCTTGGGGGATCGGAAGGAAAGCCATCGGCGCACGGGACCACTCCAACTGGGGAGCAGAAAATTTGTCAGACATTTGGAACTACTACCGGCGGCGCGCGAAGCACGCGAAATTTTTTGGCATTTTTTCCTGGCATTTCATCGAAAGTCTGCAAACCATCCAAGCGTTTTTTTCACCTGTGTTTTTCCTTCCAATTTTTCATAATAGAAAGTCTGGGGGGGGGGGGGGGGAATTCTACCCCCAATTCTTCTGAAATTCATCGATTGAACAAAATTATTCGAGCATACATCGCATAATTACCTACAACTCCTGAAGAAAAACGCCCAATAGCGCGCCGAAACACTCGAAAACTTATGCACTTTTGGCTAGTCGATTAAAACTTCGAGAACTCGGTAAATGAAACCATGAGTAATCCTTCGACTTCGTCGCGGCGTCGTTTCGGCCCGAGTCGGTCCAGATTTCACCTGGGGTCCGTACCTTGAATTAGTGGACTTAAGCGATTTCCAACGCGATTAATTGTTTGGTTAGACAAAAATTGAATCAGTTTAGAGTGATACAAATTGGGCATTTCCCTATTTTTTAATTCGGGCCGGAAAAGTGGGGTGGGGACGAACTGGATCTGATATGCCATGTCCCCCCCCCCGTCCCCCACCTGTTGACGCCCAATTTGGGGGTGTGGACATTCCCTCTGTAAAATAGAAGTCGGTCTCTGGGCGACAAAAGTCGGTCCTCCGCTCGAGTGAACAATTGATTGATTTATAGCCATGACCTACTATTTGCTACTGAGGGTGGCCTCTGCCTGATAATGACTGTACCAATAACTCGGCATGGTGAGAGTTTCTCTAAGCTTAACTGTGAAGGACGTTCTTACGTTCTGTCAAGCAATACCGACTACGGGACCTAAATGACCCTGGCTTGTGAGCGTGATCTCCCAGATGGCATTGACTTGGAATGCAATTGTTGATCGGGTGGCAGACTTGCCTAGTTTGGTCGCCTTATCAGTGTTTGGTCGGGGGTCACCGATAGGAGGTCGGCGTGAATAGGCAGCTTTTCCCCACATTATGTAGTGGATAATACGTAGTGCATTGGGTTTTGCGTGTTCCCCTTAATTTGCATTCCAACTGCATGTTTGAATCGTTATATTGGTAAAAAAAATTAATTGTAGTTGTATCGTGCGATTTGCATTTTGGTAATTCCTGGTAGTAAAGCCAAGCTTTATTTTGAAAAAAAACCTGCGTTTCCACCTCACATAGAATCATAATTACGATATAATTGTACAAACCTGTAAAACGTGCAGGGGGGGGGGGCAGGCGGGCACCTGCCCCCCTCGAAAACCTGTGCCCCCCGTGTGCCCCCAATGAGATTCGTGATTTTTCCGAGAAACTATTCTGTAGTCAGTATTCGACTACAGTTTTGAAATAGATCTGGGCAACACACAAACAAAAATAGCAAAAAAAAAAAAAAAAACAAGAAAGGCAGTAATTGTGCCAAATTCGCCTCGAATGCGATAGAAATGTGAAAAAAAATATGTTTCGGTTTCGTTCGTTCGGGCGCTTTCTCTCGTCATCCCGTCATCACTTCTCTGGTAATTCTACCTCATTGCCGCCCTAACAAACTCATCATATCTGTGAGGTGAAATCTGGAATTATAGCAACAACATTCTCATTGATATACCGTCCACCTCTTCTTGATTATACTACGCCCTTTAAGCCCCGGTCGTTTCCATCCTCCCTCGACAACGGCGCGATTTGGACTGGCAGTACATTAGCTATCAGACCGGCTTCAATTTTCAACGCATGTTTTCTCCAGGTCCTGCTACTGACGTCATATCAATGGTTTGGTGACAGTGAGCTGAAATAGCTGAATGTCCCAATTTTTCTGGTGGGATCCTGGCTTCCCAGATGTGCCGGAACCCAGAAAAAATTAAATGCGCTTCGCGCCACACGGAGAACAGTAGTGTGGAAGCAAACAAATTAGGGACATTCTGGCCAAAAAGTCGGGGCATCAATAAGCCGGAGTCCTGATGACAAAGTTTAAATTTTTTTCAACCGATTAGAGAATTTGTGATCATCCAATGCCCAGTTTGAAGCTTGGACATGAGCCTAAACGCTCGGGTCGAGGTCATGTTCCGTCCGGCCCATCTGGGGCTGCGCAATCAAAATTCTTGTACGCCCGCGCCAACCGTGGTGGCGCTACGCTCAATAGTATTCTTGTGCCCCACCCCACAAAATTCCTGTGCCCCTTGGTGCCCCCTAGTTGTGATAAGTCCGGGTGACGCCACTGGTACGGCGAGCGATTCAACTATGATGGACAGTGGTGCCAAGTTTCAGCCCCATGGTACAATTATTACATATCGTATCACTCTGATGAGCTATGCAAGAACCATATGTGATGCTAATTTGCTCCTCAGTCTCATGTACCAGTCATCATATGTTGAATTTTAGGTCAAGCACTTCGAAAAATCACATGTCATAACTCATATACAGCGTACAAGCAAATCGGTTATTCTTGATATGAAAACCAAATAAGATTGCACAGGTTATTCATGTCGCAAGGTTACAGACCGTTTTGACACACATTATCTTAACACAAGTTACGTAGTCGGGAAAATAGGCTTGCATGAAAAAATGAATAATTTTTACTAGTATTGATTCTAGATATCGTACTAGGATAGCACCATTTTGGTCTGAGGGTTTCAGCTTCAAAAATTCTCAAAGGGAGGGGGGAATGATGGCCACCCAGTCGCTGAACCAAGTACATTCCACACCGCACTGCGCCGCCTCTGGTACCAAACCGATCATAAAGAATCGGTCTCACGAAAATCTTGTCGGTCTCAAAATGATCCCACCCCCCCAGCCTGGAATTTTATGTAAATACGACGACCCTGGTTACGAGATTTCCAAAATACAGTTTTTACAAATTGACTTTTATTACAGGGTCCTGCGGTTCCCCCCTGAGGTCACAAGCAAATTTTGCAACAGCTAATTATGTGCCTTATACCGGTAATCTCGGCTGGATTCGGTGCTGAGGTGTCTTCTGTCCATAGATGTAAATGAATAGAAAGTACCAACCGTCCATCATATTTTCATGACCATTGGCCATTTAACAATGCTTATCATGCATTCCCCATTCCACCCCCACGAAGCAGTATCGCCAGAGTTTTACCTCCGACAGTGAAATCGTACATTGTGAATATTTGAGTTGATATTCGCAAAGAATAGACGACTTCACCATGTTGAACTACTGTTAAAAAACCGTTATCCCATGTTTGTTCCGTTTCTGACGTGCCACAATTACGTAGTACTTCCACACCTCGCATAAAAGGTAAGAAGAGGGGTTTATTGGGAGAGAGTGTGATTCAGAAGGGACTGGGATGTTTAAAGATATATATACGGGGCATGCTGTCGGTAAGCGCTATCAATTAGGGCGCAGGAGGCAACTTTGAAGCCTTACATGCATGTGTAACATTACCATCACGGTCATATCACCCGGGCCGGAGTGTCATCACACAAACAAGATCGATGTGAAATGAATCCCGGTACAACGCGAGATGATTTTGTCGTGATGCGTTAGAGTAATGACATTGTCCAATACCCTCTTCAACCGGTATGATATGAAATTCAGCCTCACGACCACTTGATTGGGAACTAAATCACTCCAGCATACAGGGTATATGGCACTTGAATGCCAATAACGGAAGACGGTTGTTTGGGAGGACGTTGCCGCGCGGATCAACCGGCCAGTCTGGCGATCGAGGAAAGAGCCCCCCCCCCCCCCGCTGGACTCCTCAGCCCTGAATCTTTGAGCGCGAACTAACTGTCCATTGTAGGTCTCAACACTGATAAGGACACTCGTCTACATGAACAGGAAAACAGGCTGCTACCGACGTCATAGTACAGTACGTGTGAGTTTCCATGCCCGCGCAGGGCATGGCACTATCTAATGGAGCGTCTGAATGGGCTGGGTTATACCAAACCGTTTGTAACAATAATCTCTTTGCAGGGACATTTGGAGATATTCATAGGGTTGTGGTATCTTATCTATATATGCCACTAGTATAGTCTGTATGAAGATAAGGAGGATGGATACGGTGATTTTAAACTTGAGCGAGACTCCGACAATACTGCAATAGATATGGGCGCATGTAAAAATTTAGGCTTTGATTTTAGGATTTTCGCTATAGAGAAGGATGGAACGACTCCCTCGGCGGGTGTGTACATATTAGCGTACCCCCTCGGGCACCCCGACGAGATGGGAACAATTCCCCGAGGAGGGGTCAGGCTTTCCCCGATTGGGGGGGGGGGGAGGGTGATGCCCATCCGCTGGCGCCACCCTTGATGACAGAGGGAATGGGGGGGGGAAATTGGTATTTCTTTTTTTTTCAGTGCATTTCAGCTATGAAACACATACGTAGAGGCATGCCTCCCTTAAATCCTGAATCTTTAGGAGGGTTGGTATCTTGCCAGCATCATGTATTCATTATATTTGGAAGCTCATGTTTTCCTTGAGCTATTGTTATCAACTGCGAGTCAATGACAAGCAACCATGTAACTATTCTAGGAGGAAGAATTGCCCCACTGCGAGCTACACTGAATGGCAAGCATGCAAACAAACATCTGTAACATTGTACCAGCAAAATACAGTTTGTGGTCACAATCTTCAATTGCTGGAAAGCTGCGGAGCTGATTCTATACAGGTAACATGTAGGGTGACAACCTGGATTCGAGAGTGCAATGAAGTGTGCATGTAGTGTCAATGCAAGGAGTGCAATCCCACATTGTCCTCCTAGCTTATGAAGGGGAATGATGCCTAAGGTCAGTTCTACATGCCTCGCACTTAGACGTAGCGTTTAGAAAAAACTGACATGTTTGTATAGTCATCCATTGGTACGCCGGCTAGTGAGTACAAGGCGACGCCAAATGTCTCGCCTGGTTGCGCGATCAGGGGTTTTGTATTTATTCACTACAAAGCCCAACTAGTCCCATGCAGCCATCCGTCCATGTCAAACGAACATCACTATTTTCACCTATAACCCATACCACAACGTCTCCAGGTAAGAAAGAGAGAGAAACATGTTACGTATTTTTTGTAGGTCCCCTAATCAACTTAATCAAACTGTTGGGTAAGAATACGGGTTTGCTTGTGGGCAGCTTATAACGCAGTAAAATTGTCACGGGAGCTCTGGTTTACTCGTTCCTCATGCTTTATCAACAGGAGCTATTATAGATGGAATTCATCAATTCATGAACCTCAAACACATCAGGTCCAGAAACATGTTAACGAACCTACCACTGAGTTTTGGTCGAAATTTGGAAATATGAATAAATTATGCAATTAGGCACATCGAATGGCCTCTAATGACCCCACGTACTTTAAAATGATCAGGATCAAAGGTGGATCCTCTACAGTTTTCTGGAAATCTCCAACTAATTTCCCAAATTGTCATAAATTTATGAAATGAGACACATAATGACCCCGACTTCACTTTTAAATTCCTCGGGCCTGGTAAACCACCATCCCCAAGTTGCGTGGATCCGACAACTTGAAAATTCGCAAAATTATGCCAATTCCCGACCAATTAATTAGCATATTTAGGGCTGAAAATCTTATCAGTTTCAGCTATCGTCATCCAGGTCCAACATGTCAAACTACATCACTGTAGCACATACGGTTCTTGCGTAATCTTGCTAACGAGCTTAAACAATAAATTACATAAAATGAGCTAATTACCAAACTTCTTAAATGATACTTTGCTGCCCCCCAAAATCTAATCAGTCGTGTAACCCAACCTCGTTGCTACACACAAAATTTCGTCATACTCGCCCTCACGGGTGTGTGAGAAATCATGCTAACGCGAAAGTGTGACACACACAACACACACATACACACACATACACACACGACATAGTGACCACTAAGTCTCTCATGAATTCATTCAGGAGGACAAAAAAAAAAATCTAATCTCTCATCCTCGCTTAAATTTTTTGTTTTTTTGTTTATTCCCTTGCCTTCAATATCGTTGTATCATTGAGTAGCCCAAGTGATACATCGCTTACTACAGTCTAAAAACATTTGTTTTGAAAGAGGGCACATATATTGCGACATTTGTGTGAAACCGGAAATTGTTCGGCAAAATGGGAATGCCTCAAATTAATGCCAACACAGTTGACCAAATCTTTCAGGCATGTGCTGTTTCTTCAACACTGGGTGATATTTACTAAGGTTTTTTGTTTTTGTTTCTTTCGCAAGTGGTACGTATCATCACAAACGCTTCCCTCCCCAAGGCAGGGAAAGTAGTCGAGGTGTTCGGATCAGCTCTGGGTTGGTAGAATAGAACGTAAACATGTTGATTGGATTATTGTGAGATCAAAATCCCACGACCCGATCAGCTTTTCCGTGGTGTCTTTGAACAAGCTAGGCACTTTTCTCCATGTGTCTATCCCACCGCGGTTGCTATTGGGGAAACGTTTGGGGGAATATTAGTACAACATTTACATTGTCTATCAGGGTAATTCTGTGAAGCGCTCTATCCAACTTCGTTAGGAACGCGCTATATACGTCAACAGATGTTAGTTGTTTTTTATTAACAAGCAACTTCCCACACAAAACACTACACAATAGCTATAAAAGATGTTCCACCAATATCTACACACTCACTATTATAATCCATAATCAGAACAATACCGCCACCTTGTCATCACATCAGCGAGGGCATTCATACCGAGATCAAATGTCGTCAGCCATATCCAATATTTTTTAAGTGTTAAATGTTAGAGAGAATAAAAAATCGTTCAAATATCACTTGTGTTCCAGGTTTATAGCAGTTTGGTGGGAAGAAATTTCGTATAATTTGGTGATTTTGGCAAAATGGAACCTTCTCATGGGGTCATACTACCGAAGGGAAAGTTAAGACATATTCTTAACGGTTTCTTCAAAATTGGTAGAAGATGTCATCAAATGTTGCCAATTTGCACAATTGCCAACTTAGTAGTGACAAATTGATGGTCTCAAAAAAAAATCTGACGTATAGCTCTAAACATGCTTGAACATGAAACGAGGTTGATTGGCATGCTTTTCAAACGCAACAAATCATATGACATTTAGATACTTTTGGCGTTGGACTTGCCCTTTGAAGCTTGAACGGTTAACTCATCTCTTGTGCAGGCTGGGCCAATCATAGCTGACATTGACGGGGCGTCCAGACGAGGGCGAAAAGAGACCATGGGGTGGCTGAGTTAATGGGGCGTAGCTCGGCATTGACCCATCCTTTGCTGGATCGGCTTCATCGTAGCTGACGTGACAGGCGTCTCGATCCAAGGCCGAAGGGATGGTGTGGCGAATTGGTGGATCGGTTTTGACCAATCTTGGTGGCCAGTTTGGTGTCATCGCAGCGTCTTAGTGGAGTACGGACCCTATGTTTCGTAAAGATCGGGGGTCATTTTTCGAAAAAAATGGAAGTTGTGAAAAACAAATATTTGGGTAAATTTTAGCTTGTAAAACATGATATCTCGATCCCACAGGATTGGATTATAATTTCATATTGTCTTGGTAAACACCCTAACTGGACCCTAAGTTTGGAATTTGAGAAAAGTGTCATGACATCCAGAATGGTCACGAAAACCCCGCAAAACGCCTAATACCGGGACAAGTGCAGATTGTTGACACAAAAAGCTACGTTCGCCCTGATCAACAGGAGGTGGTCGCAACAAGCACACCAGTTCCGGAGGGCTCAGTGCTGAGTCATTCAGGTCATATTTTCACCGAGAAGATTCGCTGATCGCTTGACATTAGAGAAGCCGGAAATGGTGGTCCTGCCGTCTACGTGTTGTACCTCCTGATCAGGCTTTCTGTAAATAACATTAAATGAACTGCTGGTGACTGAACAGGAGTGTTGACTGTTATTCAATTCCCTCCAATGCCTGCAAGCATAGCTTGCGATCCATACCCTCATGGTTTTTCAAGTCTTGTCAAACATCCTTGTTTATCTGTTGTGACTAGGATGATTAACGGAGTCATGCCGCAAGGGGAGTTGCACTCAGGTATTTAAGCATGCTGTTAGAACCCCGACTCTCAAGAAGCCTGGTCTAGATCCAGTATGTTGGGCAATCATCGTCCAGGTCAAATCTCTGTTATGTCTTCTGTTATGTTTCACCTAAGTAGGGTGTCTTGCGGTTCAGATGAGTTAATTGTTACAAACTAAATGAGCGAATTATGCGACTTTGTTTTTTAAACAAAAAGTCGATAAATGGACTACAGGCATTCAATCGAGTGGAGTGCACAGAAAAATATAGTTCACGTGTGATCATAGGGGAAGCAAACCTGGAGCTGAACAAACACGCTCGACCGGGGCAAGCTACTGTACCTGTGTTTATATTGTGTTTACAAGATAAGATATTCAAGGAGTGCCCATGCATTGTCCCCTCGTTGTTGTTTCAATGAGTTTAAATAATTATTTCAAAGATGCATGTCAACAAACCATCGTCCAGTTTTAGGAAAATGAGCACCTGTACCAATAGTCCGATACACATTACACACACGCATGCGCACGAACTGAGTACGCGGTAAATGAAGCTGCAACTACCCGTAATAGTGATATTCATCATGGCTCTATTCATACAACGAATGTTGTGATATCTCATTACTTGCGTATACGGTCACTCTCAATTACTTGTTCTTTTTGGTACTCACTTGTTGTCCCCAGCCCCCCAGAACAACGGAGATAAGTTACATGTTTAACTTTGCCGCACGTATCGACCAGCTCACTCCCTCATTATTTCATCCTGTTGCGCGGAATCACATTGATCCTCTTCATGATTCATCGCGTAGCAGTTCGTTCATGTACAGCAGAGATCGTGCAGAAACAAATCGTCGTCAGCCTTCCTATATTGAACATTACGCTTTTCCTACTGGAACCTGAACAAGGTAACGCTTAGAATATTTTCAATGCGTAGCAAACCTTTCATCAATATCAGTAATTGTTCTTTGCGTTGATCTGGTTAAGTTATAGCACTATATGCAGCCGGATGGAAATAATCCGAGTATAAAATGATTATAAGATTCTTTTTTATCAAGAAGTGTAAACAAGCCGAAGTTCAGCGTCCGGCCGCAATCACAAAAAAATGCCAAAACTGGAAACATGTGGAACGTAACCGTTGCCTCCACAACGCAATAGGCGCAACCACGTACTCGATGATTCTGATGTCAACATAAAGTCAGAAGAACCGTGGTTCTCCCAGAGGATAGTGTTGTAAAAGTATGACCAAGAGCGTATTATCCAACACTTCTGACGACGAATCCAGAGCGAGAGGAAAGATAGTTTCTGCCAGGTCTACAACCGAATAACAGAACAAAAGAAACACTTGCAACTTCCGTTACCCAAATGAACTGCTGATAACAAAAAGTAGCATTTCCTTGTAGATGTGTTTCTTAATGTCGTCTTATGCTCACGGCTGCAGTGAAGTTGACCAGTGTGTAGTCGGAGGCTTGTGCCACCCGAGGCCGAGGCCACACCTCCCGAAGCCGAAGCAGGGTGGCTATGGGAAACGTTTGGGGGACTTAGTACAACCCTACCGTTTCTATCAGGGTTAAATTCGTGAAGCGCTCTGGGGGATCACTCCGTTTAGGATAGCGCTATATAAGTCACAGATGGCGTTGTTTTTTAAAAGCACTTCCACCACAAAACACGACACAATAGCGTATAAATATGTTTCCACCCCCAATATCTTACATCACTCACTATTATTAATCCATAATCAGAACAATACCGCCACCTTGTCATCACATCAGGGGGCATTATACCGTAGCTCAAATTCGTCAGCAATAGCAATACTCCTTTTTAGTGTTATAATGTTAGAGAGATTAAAAACATCGTTCAAATATCACTTTGTTCCAGGTTTATAGATGTTGGGTGGAAGCAATTTCGGAAATGTGGTGAATGTTTGGCAAACTGGCAACCTGCTCCTGGTGTCATATCTACCGTAAGGAAACGTTAAGACATATTTCTTAACGTTTTATTAAAATTGGTAGATATATGGTCATCCAATGTTGCCAATTTGCCACAATGCCAACTTAGTAGTGACAAATTGATGGTCTTCAAAAAAAAATCCTGATTATAGCTGAACATGCTATGAACATGAAACGAGGTGATTGGGCATGATTTTCAACGCACAATCATATGAATAAATAAACTTTTGGCTGGACTGCCCTTTGACGCTTGAACGGTGACCCATTCTCTTGTGCAGGCGGGCCAATCTAAGCTGAAATTGACGGGGGGCGTCCAGATCCAGGGGCGAAGAAGATTGGTGGCTGAGTATTGCGAGCTCGGAATTGACCCATCCCTTTGTGGCTCGGCTCATCGTAGCTGAGTGACAGGGGCGTCGGATCAAGGCGCGAAGGGTATGGGGTGTGAATTGGTGGACTCGGTTTTGACCAATCTTGTTGGCCAGTTTGTGTTCATCGCAGCTTCGTATGTGGAGTACAGGAACCCTATTGTTTTCGTTAAGATCGGGCGTCATTTTTGCGAAAAATGGAAGTCCGGTGAAAACTGATATTTTGGCAATTTTAGCTGTAACAGATATCTCGATCCCACCTGATGGATAAATTCATATTCGTCTGCGTAAACACCCTAACTGGACCTAATTTTGGATATTCTGATGAAAGGTGTCATTGACATCCAGACATGGTCACGAAAACCCCGCAAAACGCTCCTACCTACCGGTGGACAAGTTTGCGATTGTTGGACACAAAAGCTCTGTTCGCCCTGATCACCCCGGAGGTTGGTCGCCAACAACGCACACCAGTTCCGGAGGGCGTCAGTGCTGAGTCCTTCAGTCTATTTTCCACCGAGAAGAGTCGGCTGCATCCGCTTGACCTTCGAAGAAGCCGGAAATGGTGGCCTGCCTTCTACGTGTGGTACCTCCCTTGAAAATCAGGCTTTATGTAAGATCAACATAACTGAACTAACTGGGACTTAACAGATGTGTTAGACCTTGTTATCAATTCCACTGCTTGCAAGTCCTGCTTGCGATCGCCATACCCTCCATGGTTTTTTCAGTCTTGTCAAACAGCCTTGTTACCTGTTGTGACTATGATTTGAACGATTCACTGCGCATGGGGAGTTTCACTCCAGGTATTTAAGCCTGCTGTTCTAACCCGCTTCTCATAAGCCTGGTCTTGATCCAATTGTTTGGGCATCATCGTCCAGGGTCAAATCTCTGTTTGTCTCTGTTTATGTTTCACCATAAGTAGGGTTTCTCTGTGTCATATAGTTAATTTGTAACAACCTAAATGAGCGACTTGATGCGACTTTTTTTTTCAACAAAAGTCGAAATGACTACCATTCATTCATCGTGTTGATGCCAAAATATATAGTTCCCCCGTTTTTAAATTTTTTTGGCTCTGGTGTATGTGGGAATCAACACCTGGATATGAAAAAACACCGTCGAACCTGGCACGCTACTGTACCCTTGGTTATAATTGTGTTTACAAGATAGTCAAGGAGTGCCCAATGCATGTCCCCTCGTTGTTGTTTCAATTATTTTTTAATATTATTTCAAATTGCATGTCCACAAACCTCGTCAAAGCTTTAGGAAAATGACACCATGTACCATAGTCCGATACCCCACACGCCTGCTCAAGAAATGTGTACGCGTAAATGAAGCTGCAACACCCGTATAGTATACATCCTGGCTCTATTTCCTAACACCAAATGTTGTGATATTCTACTTCCGTATACGTTCACTTCTCATACTTTGTTCTTTTTTGTACTCCTTTTTTGTCCCCAGAACACAACGGAGATTTTACATGTTTATAACTTTGCCGCACGTCTCATGACTCTCACTCCCTTCATTTATTTCATCCATGTTGCGCGATCACAGTGGCATCCTCTTCATGATTCCTCTCGTAGCAGTTCGTCTCAATTGTACAGCCAGAGATCGTGCAGAACAAATCGTCTTCAAGCATTTCTATATTGAACCATTACGCTTTCTACTGGAACCTGAACAAGGTAAACTGATTAGAATCATGTTTCACTGCGTAGCAACTTTCAGCAATATCAGTAATTGTTCTTGGAGTTTGATCTGTGGTAAGATAGGACACTGAGGCAGCCGCGATGGATAATATCCGAGTATAAAATTGAAGGATTCTTTTGTATCAAGAAGTGTTAACAAGCTGAAGTTCAGGGCGTCCGCGCAATCACAAAAAAATGCAAAACTGGAACCATGTGGAAACGTCACGTTTGCCTCACAACGCAAAAGGCGCAACCACCGTACCTCGATGATCTGATGTCACATAAAGATCAGAAGAACCGTGGTTCCCAGAGATAGTGTTGTAAAAGTATGACCAGAGAGTTATTATCAACCACTTTGAGACGAAATTCATGGCGTAGAGGACGATTATTTCTCTGGCCAGTCTACAACCGATAACAGAAAAGGAAAATTGACAATTCCGTACCCAAATGATTTACCTGCGGATAACAAAACGTAGACAGTTCCTTGTAGATGGTTCTAATTGGTCGCTTATGTACTTGATGAAGTGAAGTTTGACCAGGTTGTTAGTTCGAGGCTGCTGCACACCCGAGATACATGCCGAGGCCACACCTCCCGAAGCCGAAGCCGGTCAATGATATTACAGCATGAACTTTTAAATTACCAGTGTTCAGATACTAAATAATTTTGTTTTGTCTTCCCCATGGCTACAGCTAGTCATTATGAATAAATATATGGAGACAAGAGAAGGTTTTGAAGTCCCAAAAATGAGGACTGAACGAACATAAGTTGACATGCAACAAATTTTTATTCTTGAAGTCAGTACTCAGAATGGAAAAAAAAATATGAATACAGTTGTAAAAATGTTAATGCTCTTGAGATTGGCTATAAAGGTTTTACTTCTCATCAAATTTACTATCACCTTAATTAGAGAACCCCCATTACCTAGGCTTTTGCCACCACATGGTTTGTCATTGAGAGTGTTGTTTTACCCGTGTAGGAAAACGGTGCACAGTAAATGTTTTCTCATGGCCCTATCTGTTACTTGCACCATTCACCTCCAATATTTAGTAAAAACAAGGTGTTGAGTTTACAGTAATGTGTAATGTGTTGCCCCCTGAGCGTTATTTATAAACATTTGCAAAGAACATGATTTCTTGCAGTAACTGTGGGAATGACGAACATATGACGGTACAGGCCTAACAAGTTGCTGTCCCAATTATCAGAAATGACCCAGATTAACATTAACAAATCCTATTTTTCTTCGGTATCTACCGTTCTTTCTCTAATTCTGAAATAAAAAAGACAGACATAATGTAACAAAGTTGAACTTCTACTAGATTCAAAACAGTCATATTTTACTAGGATGTCACTTTTCAGGAAGGTGATCGGTTTGATCACACCCATAGAAGGTGCATGAGTTGCATTTTTGGACTTGCCCTCTCAACAGCAATGAACACAGACCTTGATGATGCGATCATGTGACTGCACTGTAAAAACAAGAGTTACTTCAAATTTACTGTTGTATAGTTGACTACTTCGGCATATTCCAGTCTACACAAGTTTGTGACTCTTCAAAAGTGCACAGGTACTGGTTTAGAAGCTAAGGACATGTTCACTGCATTTTATAAACATCAAGTATTCCAGCATCTGCGGAGGAAGCTCGGCCCGGTGTTCAGAATGAAGCCCCCCCCCAAGCCCCCCCCCCCCCCCATGGCTAAACGCTCTTTCCACTGGCGCACCATAAGCTGGGACAGATAGCACATTCCTAGCCAGGGTATATAGAGCATGGTACTTGATTCTGGCCGCACCATCTGGCTTCCGAAGGTTGTGGAATTTGATTAGCAGATGACCTGCCCATCCGATCAATTTGTGTACGACACATATTTTTTTTCGATCTATAAAAATAACATTAAAATCCATCTTGACAAGGCAGTGCTCAATGCATTCACCCAATCAATCCAAAAAATAACAAGTGACTCAATACCTAACGACAAAACCAAACCAGAAAACCAAGAGGCTCAGTGTGCCTTGACATCACTTAAGTTTGTTGACCCAGATGACCTTGGCCTGACCATATAGAAAATAGTGTCAGGATATAGCGAGCAAGCAGGAATTGAACCACCAAGGGGGGGACGGCAGTTATGTATGAACAGCCAGGCGTCACACATACACACAACCCCAACACCACGCACACGCGCAAACACATACACACGCGCGTACTTACACACACAGTGTCATGACTGCATAGATTCCTGTTGACTAAAGTCACTCCTAAATAAAGGAATAAAAAAATGTGATTTTTTCATGTAGGCCTACAGACTACAGTATCAGTTAGGCTAATTTGACAGATAATACTAAATAGTGTTTAAATATTCTTTTTAAATACAAAAATTGCAATCCATGCCCTGCAGACGCAGTAAATTTTAAGCCTAGGACTGTGCCAAAATCCCCGCGATATGAAAATATATTATATGATAAGATACATTCCACTATTTTGCAGCACAGACCACATTCTTTGTATTTTAATAGTCCAGGCTTATGCACAGTTTTATGCACTGGAGACTAAATTTCACCTCGCAACTCCTACTACGCCATATAAGGGGGACGATCATTGAGTTAGTGTTCCCACTTTCATATTTGCCACACGCGCCGGTGGCCAGATTCACTGCTTTGTACACAAAGCTATACATATGCGTATATGTGCACCGTGTATGCGTACAAGTGCATTCAGCACTGTAAGTTGTCTATCTCCAGCTAGCTCGCCAGGCAGCTGGCACTTTAGCAATGCAAATATATATATATATATATATATTATATATATATATATATAATATATATATATATATATATCTATATATATATATATATATATATATATATATATATATATCTATATATATATATATAATATATATATATATATATATATATATATATAATATATATATATATATATCTATATATATATATATATTATATATATATATATATATATTATATATATATATATCTATATATATATATATATATATATATTATATATATATATATTGTCCGGCCTCGACCCGGCCTCAGTCCGAAACCCGAGGCCGGAAGCTACAAGGCGAGGCCGCAGCCTCCGAGGCCGAGGCCGCCAGAAACTGGCCGGCCTCGAGCCCTCTAACACTGAAGTTGACGTTTGGAAGGAGCAACCAAACTTCGAATGGTATCCGAACTGTGGCTGAAATATGAAGTCAATACGTCAATACATTGAATGAATCATCGCCAACCTGGTTTGAACTACTTGTGGGGGTTCATTTATTAGACCGCCAGCAAAATGTCACATTCGTCTGTAACTCGGTAGATCAGCAACATTCTTATATCTTATCTCAAGATATGTATGGTAAACCTAAATAATTTAGGAGCTTCAAATCGTCTTCTTGTTGCCTGGATACCTGGTCATGTGGGTGTTTATGGCAATAAAGAATTAGCTGAAGCTGGGTCAAAGCTCTTGTTGGAGAGGCGTGAGCCTTTCTTTTCCTGTCCCATATGCTAGTTGAGTGGGAGGGATCAAGAAATGGTCCATGAAATAACTGAGAGCATCATGGCTGAACAGATAGGAACTGCGCAAGAACGAAGGTATGTGTAGATTGGGCCCTCAGCTCACCCGAGCAGAGAACTTCTCTGTCTTGGCCGAACTCAATCAAATCTGGTGCTACAGGTCCTCACGGTACATTGTAATCTTCCAACACTGGACCCGTGGTCGAGCAAGGACTTCAACCTGTCCGGAATGTGGGAACGAAGAGGAAACCCCTGATCACAATGTGGGCAGGTATCCGGTTCGGAGCAAATACCTGAATGTTACACAACTACCACAATCCGGAAGTGGTAGGGCTCTCTAATATTCACAGACTGTCTCATACTTGGTGCAGACATGACGTCTCACAGAGTATGACTCTGTGAAAGTATTCATCTTTGGGAATGTCATTTGCGAAGGGCCTACTTTTGGCCTGCGCAATGCGTCATACACGGTTGGTGTCCGACCACACCTTCTCTTATAAGAGTATCTCGGGTTTACAGACTTTTTTGCAACCGCGTCCTCCAGGTGACTCGTAGTTTGCCAGATAGACCCGTATCACGTTGTCTGCCATATTCCAACATAAAAAATAACATGAAAATCAACACAAAAATCAGAAAATATCTATGAAATGTAATTACACTATACTGATCACTCTAATAATCCTTAGAGCGCTCCCCTGAGAACACCTCCACCGAATCGGGATATACAGCTTGAGCAGCAACATTTCCGGAAGATTCGCCAACAAGAATTAGCACACGTAGATTTAGCATGTTATGGATGGATGTGGACGCAAGATCTTGTTATGGCGCTCAACTATTTTTCTCTATCCATTCCATGGAAACTCAAATGTTCAAATATTCGTTCTCCAAGGACCCATGCGAACCCCTCTGCCGCAACAGACCGCCATGTGTTTTGATTATCCGAATAACAGAGGGCACTAAAAATCCTTATATAGCATTTACTGGAAGGCATGGGACTCGAAACGTGGATACTCAGTGCGTGGTATTTCGCCTAAACAATGATATAGGTTTACGGACAGTATTTCAATACGGTAACCTCGCAAATAGAGAGAATCATGCACGTGGATTCCCCGTCGTTAAAAGGTTACCCCAAAATTCGAGTGTGAAGCCAATGGAGGCACTGAAGCATGAATCTCCACGATGGGAGTCGGTGATAATGCGACAAATGGAACTGGTTTTGCCTTAGTGGTTCTAGACAAGCGTTAGCAGATAAGATGCTGATATTCAGTCTGACAAATCAATCACGATACCTCTTTTGACGACCCGAAATGACCAGGCGTACTTGAGTCACGGAGAATGGCATCTTAGCTCTCACTGGATGTAAGAATTCGATGAAGACCGTCTGTTGAACGCTCGTTGGCTTGGTGTGTAGAGATGCGCTTTGAAGAATCCTTTAGTAACATGACACGTCCCGTTGTACTTTTTTACCCTCTAATGTTCAGTCCATCAAGTGACATAGTGGCCACTGCCGTCGATCCGACTCATGGAATGCCTACAAATGTGGAAATCCCTGACTCGTTCATTTACAACCGGCAGCGCCATCACAGGTAAAGTATGCCAGTCTGAATCGAGCTATGGTAGACAAGTGGTGTGATTTCCGTCAGCTTTCAGACGGCAGAAGTGACGTATACTCTCCCTGGAACGCTCATTCTTGCGCCTTGGCATCACTGCAAAAAAATGCCACATTTCGTACTGACACGTAAGTCCCGTATACCACGTCACTGATTCTTAGGAGAAATGGGATATCGCGGACGTGGCTTTAGCAAGCTTCTTCATGTCTCCCTCGTCTAAGACCATAATGTGTACATCAAATGCCACAGTCAAATCCTGAGCGTTTATCTTGCTCATTAAAACGTAGGTCATTGTCGTTCCATCCTTCCCCTAACCATCATCCCTCTTTACAACCTTTATCGAGGAAGATCTGTGAATATAACAGAGACCCACAATGTTTAGGGGAGGCAGGTTGACATTAACAGAGTTATTTCGGTGAGGCGAAACATTTCGAGGAATGATGAAACATCATTGAAAATGAAATAGTTCTAAATATGTGGTCCCTCATCCCGTACCACCACTCATAAATTTTAAATTAAAATAATTTACCTCATTTTGAGAGAAAATATTTTCGTGTGACAATGTGTTGCCTGTTTGTGTAAAATTTGAAAATGCAAGTAAAAACTGGAGCTATTTTCGGAAAACCATCCAAAACATATACAGGGTACCCCGCAATGTATACCTCCCACCCACTGTAATGGTAACCATAGCAACCATTATCATACAGCAGCATTAATCATAGATGGAATGATTCAATAGCTAATCTGGACCTCCTTGGCCGATCAAATTGAAAATAAAAGGCGGAATTCATCTTTACCGTAGATGAGTCAGGTAAATGAGTCCTATATTTGGAGTTCAAGTTCAAGTTCGAGTTTATTTTTTCCACCTCAACATACAAGCATGACATTCTTACATAATTTGTACGCAATGAATTATACCGAAAACGAATATACAATAATACAATACAATACAATGCAATCCAATACAGTCAGTACAGTACCTATATACAACATTCATACACGACGAAAGTAGAGAGATCAGAAGTATGACTTTTCGAGTCTGGTCCTTGCATGAAAGTTTTTATGTGATTTATTTGTTCAATTTGTTGTAAAGAGAAAAGAAGTGGATGGAGGTGGGGGGGGGGGGGGGGGGAACTGAGGGGCTTAGGCTTACATGTTGTTGTGCTGTTACTTTGTAGAGAGAAAGAAATACCAGTCGTCGAAGGTGGGTGGGGGGGGGGGGGGGTAAAATCAGGAGGCTACAAATAAACGGAGGAAGTTAAAGGAAGCAACGGCTACGGAATCATGATACGTTGTTAAAGGCAAATTCCAGCCAAATCAATACACATAATAAATACACAATAGATTGTGTTATCATGTTAAAGAGAATAAAAAATCATTCAAATATCCTTTTGTTCCAGGTTTTAAGCATTTTCGGGTTGGGAAGATATGGCTTCCTTCTCTTATCGGCGTTACCTCCCCCCCCATAATTTGGTGATTGCGGCATATATGGCAACCTGGTTTATGATGTCATATCTACCAATTATAAGGGAATATAGATATGACGTCATCAAATGTTGCCATATTGCAAAATTGCCAACTTGGCAGTGGTAAATTATTATTCTTTAAAAAATTTGTAACTTTATAACTGGACATGATATGAACATGAAATAAAGTTTGTTTGCATGATTGTCAGTACCCATCATATGACATTTAAATATTTTTGACTGGACTTGCCCTTTAACGTGATATATTTGAGGGCGTTGTACACATCGGAGCAGGGACATTTTAAACAAGTCTTTTAAGCGAATCCACACTTCTCGCCGTTTTCAAATATTGATTTAGGGAATTTCATAAGTTAACACCGGCTTCCCGGATTTGATTTTTATTCCGGACAGCTCTAAAAAATCCCACCTATTGGTTAACTAGTAGCCAAGTCGGATGTTAAAATTTCTGACAGTACAGTCTTGTATAAATAAAACTAGGTAGAGCGAAATACCGTACACAACAATGACATCCATCGGACTGCTAACAGAATAGGGGTATAGAGAAGAATTAGTTCTGTAGCGGAGGATTTCCTACTTGCTAAGTATTGATGTCTCCTTGATATATCTATTTTTCAACGTGTGCAGAGTAGCTTACATGTACTACTAACATGTCATTAGTATAGTTCTAACGACGCATTGACACTAACACTTCAAAACAAATTGTGTTAGAAGTCATTCAGAATGAGTAAACGGGAGTTTTCTTTTGAGATATTACAGTGGCGGTATCCTCAACGACTCATTTGGAGGAACCTCACTCAGTTAGCTCAGTATGTAGGCTTCTGTGTCTAGCTTACAAGTCACCCCATTCCCTCATCAATGATGTTGTTCGAACAAATGATGTATTGGTCACTGAATAAGCAGAGATTAGGCAGGATGGCTCAAGGGGCCTAGTAGGTTATTTTCCCAAAAACCACCCCCCCTAGGTTGTTGGATATTTTCCTTCTTCGTGATTTGATAATCGTGAATAAAAACCGGCGTAGTAAGCTAACAGAGATTGTCGAGGCAGGCGTCCAACCTGTCTCCATCTTGTTCTCAAGGCGGACATTTCACGTCACCATGTGACGTACGTCGTGAGTGAGTATTGCGGTTCATGGACTATCTTCCTCAACGACTGAAAAAATGGAAGCATAGATGTCACCTATGCAAAGCTGTTATGCTGGACCATAACGGGATAACCTATTCCCAGACAACCAACCGCATTTCCACCCACATAACGAACTGCAAACCTAACAACGATTGCCCAGCAAACCCTACAACGAATGCCATCAAGACCCAGTCAACGTGCGGGATACTTTCTCACATGAAGGGTTTTGACCGAGTAATAGAGATTAGATAAAAATAGGAAAGGGAATGGAGAAACAGCATATCCCCTCGAGACACTTTCCAAGAGACGGATCCCCGCCTCCATGTCCTGTCAAGAAGAGATAGATAGTCAGAATATGTTACATGATACTCTCAATTCCCATGAGAACCAAACGGTTCCGAAACCTCAGACGATTTAACGCCATTAAGAAAATCGTTAGGAGAGCAGGAGCATACGCTGTGGACATTGCCTAAATGCGGGGGCTAATGGTCCCGATACCACAGCCCGAGCCAACCCGCGGTGAATGTCGACGTTGCCAGTGCATGCTCCCTGACCAGCAGTTTACCCAAACGTGTACAATCGTCAGGGATCTGTCCACTTAATTCAACGTACGTGAGTTATTGGAATGCCCAATCGTACGCATCAAAGGCGCCAGTGCAAATATAAAGAAAACACACCCATCCACACAAAATGCATTCAACCCAGGAAGGTATTGCCACTTTCTTAAGACTATAGGGTCTCATAATCATCTATCACTCATCACAGAAGATTGATGCTAGTACGATGGGAGACATGGAAGGTAATCCTCAGCACAACGGTACTGACCATGTAGCGTAGCATATGAGATTCCTTCCTTAATTTTCGGTTCCCACAACTGGGAAACCCATAACACTCCTACGAACAACTGCACTGTCGCCAATAACTTTCACCTGTTCAAATAGATGACAGTCCTACCTTGATGTTTCTCACTGACATAAATTGAGGAAGATTAACTTTTATTTATTTTAGGTCCACCGAATAGCTTTTTTCCTCTCTTAGTTTTAATTTCTCTGTTCTCTTCGCATTATTATCGATGATTCGACCAATGCAGAATCAGATGCCTCGACTGAGCATTCGTAATTTGCAGTATCAGCTCAACGATTCGCTCACTGAACGGCAACCGCAATCATAATATAATAGCTCCATGCAATCATCGGCTTATTTGGTTATACGCCACCATTATTCGGTGTTCCTCCGCCGTTGACTACCCCCTGTCCAAGAATATAGTACCTACAACTGACATAAAATTAAAATGCAATTTTTCCAGGCAATTTCTGATCCGTGCCGTGGCCAACGTTGTCTGCATTAGACAGGCCATGGTGAAAAGTACAAGGAGCCCGTTTAGGGAGGTTCGAGCTAATTTTGACCACTTTGTAGATTGTTGAATGGACCAGGGAAAAACTGATTTTCCGTCCGACAGCAACGTTGGGAAATCCCCAAAAGAGTCGCTGGCAAGCCTAGCGAAAATTTAAACGGTCAATGGTTACAGTGCTTGAAGTGCCATACAGATATGAATGTCCGCTCGAAAATGATGGTGGCACTTTCCTGGCGAAAACTTCTCCTGACCTCGCAGCTCACTGAAGGGAGTCTATTTCGGTTTGAAGTCAATGAGCCGGCTAAAGGCGGTTGTGTGACCATTTTTGAGCACGGGTGGCATGACAGACTGGGTCGTCTAATCTCTTTGCAAGTTTAAACTGAGAGCAACCCACGGATAGCTCTTCTAACTACTGCCCCAAATGTAACCAGTGCATAGCGCCCTCTCATCCCAAAACTTCAGCGGAGACTTGCCCGCCAAACTGCGTACTAATATTTGTATCACGATAACATGATGCCAACTTACGCGGCCGTTAACTCACTATAGGTAGTGCAAAGGGGGATTGAGAGACGTCCCATCGGTGGGTGTCAATTTGATCCCCCCACTTCCTCTCCCAGTGGGGTCGCGATGAGACGTGAGAGGGCCGACGTGGAATATGCCCATGCCTTATTCAACACGACGACTTTCTGGGGCAGCGCTAGTTAGCTACATTTCGTTTCGGCGTATAAAAATTTATGAGAAAGGCCCACAGACCGGTTCGTATCACCTGAATTCCCAATTGCTATCATGTCTTACGCAGCTGCAGCACCAGTCGCGCTTCCCCGGCCCCAGCAAATGGTTCTTCTTCTACAATTACAAAAGGCATGTACTTTCCTGAGAGACATCAGCCTCCATACATTCCAGTGTAGATGTAGTGACACATTTTGGGGCAGTGGCAAGGGGCCGAGATATGTGTGAAATATTGGGGGAACGTATGTAGTACCTATCATCTCGCGGGAGGCGCAACCATCGGTAGGCGCGTAGCGTGGAGGAGGTTCTTCCTTTCTCGTTTTACTGAACCCCACAGATTGCAGGAAACGGCATCTCCCGTGTATGAGATTAAGCAACATCCCTAAATTTATAATATAAATTTCCGAAAATAAAAAAAAAAAAATATATTCTAATAAAGGTTCTTGAGAAAACTGATCGATTGATTACGCCTCACAATTTGTGCCACCAATGATGACGCGTAGCGTACAAGAATTGTTTTGTGTCCATACCCCCTTCCCCCCCCTTCCTCCCCCAATTGCGGGGAGAAAACTCCGGGGCCGTATAGAAGTTAGTCGACCTCCCTAAATTTGATGATAAACTTTCAAAATATATCTTTTAAGGAAAGTTCTGAGAGAACTGCATCGATGATGATCACGCTCACAATTTGTGGCCAACATCAGCGTACGTACAATATTTGCTGTGTCCTCCCCCACCCCCCCCCCCCTCCCCCAGATTGGCAGGGAGCAGCACTTTCTGGTGCCTATGACAGTGAAAACAATCCCTAAATTTGACAATAAATTTCCGAAATAAACCTATTTCGAGAAGTGTTTCTTGAAAGAAGTGATCTGATGTTTCTCCTTACGATTCGGGCCACCATCGATTGAGCGTGGCGTACAAAACTTTTTTCGTCTTAACAGACCCCCCAGAAAATGCGGGAAACAACACTTTCTTGGGCCGTTATGGCAGCATCAGCAACATCCCTGAAATTTGCAAAACAATTTCGGAAAACTTATATTCAAGCAACGGCCTCGAAGGACATGATCGATTTCTATCTTACCATTTGCGTCACGAGCAATGAATGCGTCTTTAGCTACAGACTTCCAGATTGCAGTACGCGCCACTTCCGGCATTTTGACAGTAGCAATATAAAAACAAATTTACCATAAATTTTTTCGACCACTATCGCCGCCCATATTGCCCTTCCAATGCGTTAGAGGTTGCCCGCATCTTGAAATTGGCTGTTCGTCGAAAAAGGGGTTCATTTTCGAGCCTTTGTTCAAAACAAATCGACCATCAGCACGGCGCTTTGATATTTTCGATTTGTTTCCGTTCAAAATTTTGGTCCAAATTCGTCATGTCTCAGAAATTGTTTCTCTCCACGCCATTTACTGCCATACGTCAATCACGTAAACCTCCATACTATGTGGCAAATCCCCCCCCGCTCTGTTGTTTTCGGTTGCACTAACATCTTTTCATCAAGAATCCACGTTAGCCGGCGAAGCCAGTGTCCTGTTCTAAACAATTAGGATTGACGTAACTAACTCAAGCATTGGGTCCTGTGCAGTGTTATGGAAATGGCAAATGGATTGAATGGCTTCCAGCATTGGTGGGGGCCAACATGAATCATGTCCCAAACCACAATTCTCCTCGTGGCCTTGCCCATATGTTCATCGCACTAACAACTGAAACGCAATGGAGAAGGAACATATTCGACGAAATTATGTGCATGGGCTTCTGTGTTATACATGAACGGAAAAACGTAGAATACAGCGCGCGTAGCACGAATTTTTGGCATTTTGGCCTTCTCAACTTACAAATAAAGCAATCTATTAGAATATGTTAGGCCTTTGTGTTATGGCCGTACCGTACTTTGATTTAGGATTTTCAACCATTCTGCAAGAAAATATTGTGGGACAGTCCTCTCGTACCGCCCGGTACACCGCCCATGGGCGTGGCGGTAGGGGAAGGGCAAAACCATGGGCAGAAGGAGTGAACGGTAATATTCCATTTCCGAATGCCGAATAAATGAAAAGATTCCAGCGAAACCGTTGAACCTTCCCTCACTCAATGGTTACCGCATGGAGCTGGAGGCACCATTGAGCTATATCCAACCGCTCATGCGAACAGACAATACAGATTCCCCGCGTCTCGGTACTCGTAAGTTTTCTAGAAGTGCCTGTGGCTAGTGGCAGAATGGCGTCGACGGTGCATGCCCCGCTGTATCAGGGGCCCGTTTAGTAATTGCATCCTTGTACCCCCCCTCCAAGCCAAACACTTAGCCAGTGTGAGGTATTACAATAGAAAGTATCACTGCGATGGGGGCGCACACACCCATTGAAAGTTGGGGTGGGGTGTCCAAAGTAAGTCGAGCATTTTTGGGTACGTATGGAGGCACTCATAAAAGGGGAAGGTCATGCTCCCTGACCCCAATGGTTTGTCCTTGATTCGGTTACTGGGCGGACTCCGTGTTACCCCGCCGTCAGTGGCAAATGCAGAATGGACTGTTGTTGTGTCACGAAGAGAGGGACCACAATATCCACAATCCATACCTGAAAAAGGCGTCTGATCTGAAATAATACATGCTCACTCAGTAGCCTACATAAACTAGTCTCGGAAGCCAAAGGCTTTCCCTGTGTTGCCGCCGTGTGATCTCACTGAGGTCACCAGCTATGTATGAACACGTGGTTGATTGTCTCCGACTAGAACTCGGGAATATCCAATTCCATCTTGGCTGGCTAGAAAGGGGGGCGGCGGCAGTGGTGGAGCTCTCTCGCAGGGCGCCGCCACCGGGGGAGGCTGGGCGTGGTGGAGCGTGCCCCATAAACATTATTTGACCCGAAAAAATATTTATGGCTGAAAATGCATTGAGCAATATTCATTTGAAAGGTTAGGTAATGTGGCTGTTGATGAATAGCACCAGATTGGGGTTAGCGTATAAGGACGTTTACATCACAAAATTGTCCCCCCCCATGGGGAGAGGCACCACTTCCTTTAGACCCGACTCCCATATTCGTCACAAATCATGCACCACCTCTTGTTACGCACCCGATCCCCTGTACAGGGAACTCTGTCGCCGCCCCGCTCTCTCGTTACCCTCTCACCCCCTAACACAATCACTAAGTGGGAAAATAGTGATTCCCAGGTTAAATCAGCTAATACTGCCCCACCCTTGGGAAATCCCCCTCATTAGATTAAAAAATTCTGGCTAGCACTGCCAGGATGTTATACCGCGACTAAGAATGAGGACCCATGCAGCTGGGGTTATAACATTGTGAATTCGTGTGGACAACAGTAATTAACCATGAAATTGCCACACGAACCTTGTGTGAGAGTGAATTTCTACAACAGTAATATGCAGCAGCATTTGTATAAGCCCCAATAAGCCCTATGTTGATATTAGGGCAAGATTTCAAGCTTTTTCTCTCATGAAATCTATTTTTTCTCATGAAGACTTTTCTACTGCAGTAACTATAGCTCCCCCATTGTTTTGTATTGGGAGTGGTTAGTGATGATTTCGCATCCCCATAGTGGCAAAGGCATTTTTCCGTACAGTGAAGTATGCGACACCCGACTTGCAGTTGACAATGGGACTTCCGTGAAAGAACCTCTCAATCACGTAGAAGCACGAGAGTCGCCAGGGGGAGGCCAGGGTGACATTCCACCTCTCCCGTTCGAAGAAGCCTGCCCTTCCCCGAATCCCCCAACACACCAATAAAAAATAAACAAATAATTTTTCCCCCTTTCGTCAGTAACAGGGGGAAAGGCCTACGAATCAATGTGCAACATCCCATGCGGCCGGCGACCGAGACTACTTTCAGGAATTACCAGTATCGAGGCAGAACAGCTTCCGTCCTCGGGCTGCCTGCCCCCCCCCCCCACATATTGAGGGGGGAATATTCAATATCCACATCCATATAGGGATGTACTTCATTAAAATCGAGGGAACAGCACATTTCCCTCCTATAGTCTGGACGAAAATTAAAATTAATTCCCTTCAGGAAAACGAAGTTTGCACCCCCTCCCCCTTGCATATGATCCCTACAGGTCATAGTCATCCGAGGTCAAAGTCCTGAATCTTGTTAACCTAGTGGTAGATTACCCACTCATAGAGCACCATAACGTCCTGACAAATGTCCCGTTTGTCCTCAACCACCCATAGGGTTCCGTTCTTACTCTTTATAGGGAAGCTACACACTTACCTTCAAGGTTTTCAGACTTCGACCTCTTGGAACTCAGAGTGGTACTCATCATGAGGAACACACATACCAAGTATTGAGTTTCATTCATTGGTGGGGTCGAGTTATCGTGGTTTACAAGCCAAAATTGGCCGAATATTGATTTTGTTCCCACAACTTGTCCTTATTTTTTTACCAAAATTTTCACCCCCGGCGTAAAACCCAAAACAATCAGGTTCCTGTATTCATCATGAGGACCCACATACCAAATGAGTATCATTCATCCCTCCGGGTGGGGTGTTTCACAAGCGCCAAATTGGCAAAAACTATGACTTTTTCCAAATGTGCCTATTTTTGAGACCAAATCACCGCGACCCATACCAAAACAATAGGGTCCCTGTGCGCCCCAGAGGAAGCCATACCCAAATTAGAAAAAAACACATACTAGTATGAGCTTCATCCCTCAAGGTGGGTTCGAGTTGTCGTTTTAGGACAAGCCAGAATTGGCCAAATATCGACTTTTCACAAATTTCCTATTTTTTTACCTTGACCTGACCCAAAACGATATGGTTTTCATGAACTCATCATAGTGAACACACGTACCAAGTATTAACTTGATTCATCCAGGTGGGGTCGAGTTATCGTGTTCACAAGCCAAAATGGCAAAACTAGTGACTTTTCCACACATGGTCCTAGTTTTGACCAAAATTCACGGACCATACCAAAAACAATAGGGTCCATGTGCTCCCCATAAGGAAGCCATAACAAAATAGAAAGAAAATCAAAACATACTAAAGTATGAGCTTCATCCAATTAGGTGGGTCGCGTTGTCGTTGTTTAGAAGCCAGAATTGGCCACGAAAATATCGACTTTTCACCAAAATTTACTTATTTTTTACTCTGACCTGACCCAAAACGTAGGGTTCATGGACTAATCATGAGGAACACACGTACCGAGTGTGAGATCATTCAACTAGGTGGGGCGGAGTTATCGTGTCACAAGCCAAAAATGGCCAGAATATCAACTTTCATAAAATTTACTGGTTGATCTGTTCACAAGTTTTTCAGACTTTGACCTCTGGTGACATCAAATGACCTCTGGCTGACCCCAGAAAACAAGGAAGGGTTCATGTTCTCGTCATGGGAAACACACATTACCAATAGGAGCTTCTTAAAACACGAAGTCTCGTTGGTTCAAGCAAAATAGCCCAAATCATAACACTTGTCACAATGTTTTCTATTTTTGTCCAAAGGTTCACCCGCCATGAACCAAAAACAATAGGGTCCTGTACCCATGAAAAAAGCTATACACCAAAATTTCAACTTGATCGAATCAACCACCTCGGACTTATCGGGTTTACAGTTTTCAGACCTGACCCTCTGCTGACCCTCAGATGACCTCTGACCTAACAACCCACAAACAATAGGGTTCATGTACTCATGCCATGGGTGAACCCACATACCAAGTCCATCCATCCATCTAGGATATCGTGCTTACAAACATGCGGTCCACATCCACACACACACACATACACACACCCTGTCCCTGACTGCATAGATTCCTGGATTTTGTCAAGGGATAAAAACGGTTTGTAAGAATCATAGACAGGAAGATCACTGAATGGGAACTGCAGAATAGTAGACTGCAGTGGATTAATATAAACTGTTGAGGCAGGGATATTAAGTTTGCGGAAGCAATTGTCAAGTTTTTGCAGCTGATGATAACTCATACTCACAATGCAAATGTAAAATGAGGATACAAAAACGTAGTTTACGGGATGGGGGGACGTGGGGATCGAAGCATTCGCACCCCCATGAAGAGTCGCTCCCTCTCGTCCCTCTCACCCCGTATCCATCCTCCACCCTCAGCACGATCTTCTGTCGCGCTGTCCTCTGATTAGTGTGTGCTTAATGCACCAGATTACATCAACGAACATCTAGAAATGCCTAAATTCCAGAAGGTACGGAAGACCATGCAGGTGAAAACGCGAACTAATATCTAGCTAAACGGAGTAGATGTTTAGATGTGCTATATATTGCACCCAATTGCGCATTATCGCCCGCCTGCAATGGCAAACCATTTTCGCGAGTGTCGTCCTAAACTCAGACTAGGCATCGTAAAATACCAGGTAATCATTACGAATCGGGATGGATGCAGGCGCGTTTTAGAGTTAACGTTTGAGGGGGGGGGAGCGTGGTAATCGGGGTTGGATTACTATATAAGCGGAGCGCCAGGATAGGTTGGCGCGGAGCCAACAAGAAATTCTGACTTCACAAACTCTCCAGATGGCCGGCAACGTTTGTGTCGTGTCTTGTGCCTGTGATCTATCCTGCATGTTCCCCCCCTTGAAATATAGCTCTTGTGTCTGGCAAAGTCTCAAATTACGTGAAAGTGTTTGTTAAGAAATAGTACTATTGATATCACATGGTTCCTGGATATGAGAATCAGTATTGGCAATGGCGTTCGTGGCATTATTATCAATATGGACATTTGCTTCCTAATTGACCGAATGCACATTTGTTTACGGCGCTGATTAGTCTCATAGGACCTGTGTTTGGTTAACCAATCATTTCACCAGATTCGCAGCAGTTGCACTGCCGCTCGAAGCCACATGCGCGGGCCTCTAGACCTATCTTCGGGGGAGTGTAGGGGTTTGGAACAGTAGAATAGAATCGACTGAAATAAGTGAATAAGGCAGGTAAAGTTACTGAATATTGATTCCATTGACGAAGTCAGAGGAATATATGAAGTCATGACAGTGCATGTGTAATGTATGTGTGGCGTGTGTGTGTGTGTGTGTGTGTGTGTATGTGTGCTGTGCGTGTGCGTGTGCCGGTGTGTGATTGTGTGTGTGTGTGTGTGTGTGTGTTGTGTGTGTGTGTGTGTGGTGTGTGTGGTGTGTGTGTGACGCCTAGTCTTGTTAACACGATAACTCAACCCACTTGGGATGTACCTGTTCATTCTCGGTATATGATCCAATTTGTTTTGGGTCAGGTCAAAGGTCACCTGCGGTCAGAGAGGTCAAAGTCTGATAAATCTTGATACACATTGAGTCCAGGGTGCCTGTCCCGAACCCTATCGTTTTAGTGTTGATCGGGGGTCAGAATGGGACTGTGTATATGTAAAAATGATGATTTAGAGGCTAACTTTAAAAACTTGTTACTAGACCTCATCTGCATGGATGTAGTTCATATTTGGTATTTGAGTTCCCTATTTTGAGTAGCGCCTGCTACCGTGACATTCCTATCGTAAATCCTGACAATGCTTATCAAGTCAGGAACAGTCGAAATCACACGCCTTGTTGGCTTTTTCTGGTTTAATTTTCGATCAATGGAAGAATAATCACTCGATTTTACATATATGTACAACGTACCTGACTTCCATGATGTCACTAGATAGACGGGCATCCGTGTCAACTGTATATGAACCAATTTTAAATGTTCAACGGTGTGATGTGATTCCCAACCTAAACCTATACAATATCCAAATTTTGACCCTGGATTGACAACCCCTCAAATACACACTAGGCCCAGATTCCTTACTTACTACTCCGACCATGACGCAATTTCAGTCCTGATTTTTCCTTATCTTCCTAGTAATCAAAAATATGCAGGCCGAACGTAAAGAACGCTGCTTGTAATCACTACACTGTGTACCAGGTTAACGCAAAACACCCTGAAATGGGGGCGAAGCGTGGTTGACATTTGTGTCAATATTACTGTACAAGCAAGCCTATGTACTCTCGCCCTCCGAAAATATGTGAGCATTTCCTTCATGACATTGAGGATTAGGCGTAACCTGATTATCGCGAGAAAATGTGGCATGCGGGAATTGTTAGACCCAGGGTTGTGAAGGAGGCATGAGCTTATGTTAGTTCAATATGCCAATACGCATATCAACATAAAAATACCACACTCTCGTTTTTTCTTTTTTGGGGAGGGGGGGCGGCCCGATCCCCAAGCCCCACCGTAGAACTGGCCTGGATTTTAAGTGAGCTATATATTGCACCAAGTTGCAGTCTCCACGGCTGCCCTGGAAATTTCCCACGAAATACTCGTGCCAAGCTGAACACCCAAAGTGATTTTTAAAACTATGGTGCTTATGTTTGGTTTTTTATTGCATCACATTGTATGTGAGGGCACTTAAATGAAACCCCCTCCTGCTATCCCCTTCCCCTCTCCACGGATACCAGCAGGCAGAATGACGATATTCCTGACAGACAACAGGAGGAATTCAAGCAGGGATAATCAAAAGTAAGAATTACCCCTAATATTTACCGAGTGCCCAATTTTAAGGTAATTGAACCGAGTGGTTTGCACGATGGTAGAGCGTCGGCCTTCTAACCGGGAGACCGGTCCTATCTGGTCTGAGCGTACCAAACACTTTTAAAATTGTAACCTGTTGCCGTCTCCGCTGGGCGCTCTGCACAAGGGGGGGGGGGATTGGACCGGAACAAACGAGCGGTAGGCAGTTTGCAACTGTTGCCGTCATCAGTGTGGATTACCCCACACACAACAGTTAGGTATCGCCAAAGAGGCTTTGGCCTTATACCGTGTACTTGGTGATGGATTTGCAGCTGACAATAAGATCAGTTCCTGAACTGCACCCTTGCTGGCTTTGAATAGGTTCACAATCCTCTGCTCGGCAAGTATACCAGTAAATAAAATTCCCACCAAATGTGGTCGAAGCACGTTAATCGACGCGCAATAGTATACGTGCAGTCGTTAGTAGGCCATCTGAACATGAATTGAATGAATTTGGGCAATTCCAATCTTATGACATGACATGCCCAAAGAATTATGTCCAAAAAACTGTGGCTGCAGCAACCACTGCATCAGATCCTTTATGGAATGGGTCAGCGAATTGCTAATTTCCTTGCCATCTGGGAAGCCTAATTCGCGTTGTAACGAACGCGCTACAGCTTTGGCGCCCCTCGCTGAGATACTGACTGTGACCCCCAGAAAATTGTCAACCCCCCCCCCCCCCCGCTGTTGCCACGGTTTGGTCACCGTCGGTAGAGCGTCGGCCTTTCACCCGGAGATGGTACTCTGCCCTTCTCCCTGACGCTTCAGCACATGAGACTGGGCCAAGGGAAGGAAGCTGCTGTTTCATGCAGCCGAGCCCCTCCGTATAACATTCACAGCAAGTGGGCCCAAGCCGAGGTGTCGGGAGACTTGCCCCCCCCCCACACACTGAAAGATCCAACTTTTTTCCAAGTCTGACAACCTTAAAAAACTTGCCGTCTTGAAATGTTTCACAACAGTATGTATGTGGTATACTGCATGTGATACGAACAACTGACACATTGACGAACATTTTCCACCAGTTGGTCGCCGTCCCTTTGTCTAAGTAAGGCTTTCACAAGATCACATGCTTAATATAGTCTCACCAATTACGTAGAACGGCTGATAGTAATATTCAGAGTATTATTAAGGCAATGAAGCGTCGCTCTTCTATATCAGTCTAGTGAGCATCATTTCGTTGGTTTCATCGCGTAGCAGCAGCTATAACCTAGAAACGTCTGGAAATAATATTCAAGGGCAATGAAGCGTCGCCTTCTCTCCTAGCAATGTAGTGACCATCATTTCGTTGGTTTCATTCTCGCGTAGCAGCAGCTAAAACCTAAACGTATGAATATAATATTCCAAGGCAATGAAAGCGTCGCCCTTCACTAGCATCTAGTGACCGTTTTGTTAGTTTCATTCCGTGCAGCAGCTATTAACTGTATTTGTGCCGATTTTTTCACAGCACAAGCAGATTCTCGTGATAATCTACTCCCCGCTACTCCGATGCATCGATGATGGATTCAAGTTAAATGTTACATGATTGTTTTTTTTGTTTTTTCCTCCCCGTTCTCTTCCCACTCTCTCCTCTTGCTACGGCAAACAAGTACAAAACCAATTATTAAGGGGTTGGCTGTAACACTCAGCATGTGCAATTTTAACTCGATATGATATCCCTATCTCATTTTTTTATTTTTTTCCTTTTTTGCCCTCTATCATTCACTATTTTTTTGTTATATTTTTTTAAAAAAAATGCAATGAATAATAATAGCTGAGAATCGTAGTATATTTCAATAATCATTCAAATCTCCATATGGATACTTGCTGTATTTTTGAAATATGTATGGTATATTTGTGCTTGGGTTTAAATTAGCTCCCTTGTTAACCTATAGTCTTTCTCGTCTTCGCCCATTTTGGTGCAAAGGTAATGAATTATCGTACCAAAGGGTACACCGGCATGAACAGCTTGCAGGAAAATTTCTTCATTTCTCCTGATAGTCAAGATAATTGGCCAGTTTTGTGATAATCTCAAATCACGGTATATTATATTTGAATATTCAATTTGAACATTTTAATCTTGTATTAAAACCACGAACTCGCATTTGATTACATCGAACTGCTTGAGCCAAATTTTGCCGCGGATAATTATGTGATGAACTCATTTCAAAATCCAAAATGAGACATCCTTATCGCCCTGGAAATCGTGGCTTATGTCTGTGGCTACGTTTTATATTAAATTAACTTAAACTCCAACCAAAACTCATGAGGTAAAAAATTGTCATAATCAAATGAAGGACTCAGAAGATGGTCATTGCCGATGGTTCCTGTATAAGCTTAGTGATCCTCTCACAGGTAGCATTAGTGCTCGCCCATAGTCTCCGTGATGTTCTGAGCATTGATCTTGCTGTAAAACTCCTCAGCTCGGTGATCAAGTTGAACATCACCAATTCACGTCTTGATGCACCGCTTGCTTGGGAATCTGTATGGTACCGATATTGAGGGGGAAAGTTTTTGATATCGTTTCTTCTTCTGGATTGAACGGATGCCCACATTAGAAGCCTTGGTGCCTCCCAAGGATGTAAAATTATGTACCGGAAATAGGGCTGATTCATTAACGTCAGGCTGTTTCACATCATGGGCTATTATATTGACTGGAGAGGTCATTAGTCTGGCGTATTGTGATGCCCTGTTCAAGTCCCTCAGAATACAACGAATGTCAGACGATCCATTACGGATATGCACAGAAACAACATAACCATTCGAAATCCAATCCATTGCCTCTGGCAGAAACAACCATTTAGACGTAAAGTATAACAGTACGGAGTGAACTAGAGCTAATTAATGCTGAGCTCGAATTAGAGGAGCTGTCCTAACGGCTGTCAAACATATTCTAATCTTCTGACGGAATGCTAATCATGTCGCCCAAATCACAAGTTACTATAACACTACTAATAAGTGAGGGCGCTGGTATGATATGCAATAACGGATCCACACCGACTTCTTGCCTGCATAGGAGCTCCAGTTTTTTACTCGGCATGTTCCGGGGCTCGTTCATATCCACTAGTAGCGATCATGGCAGACGACCAGGAAGTAAATTTATCCTCGGTGATCACGTAGATATAAACACAATGGAAATAACTGACCTTTGCAGCTCTCTCGGATGAAGATTCGTTTCCACCGCCGGTTCCGTCGAACAACCCGAGCGTTACATTATTCCGAAGACACGAAATCAATTCGCTGGAACCAGACAGCCAAGAAAAGCGTAGTATTCATTGGCCTGGTCTGTTCTGGGATTTCCCTTTAACCTCACATGACCTTCGACTATATATCCTAAATCGAAAGAGTTCATTATATGATTATAAGGATAACACATAACGAGTACAACTTCCATGCACCCAGACCACCTGTCCGTCGTGTCTACGAGTTATCGTTGGTCGAATTATTTCGATTTCGCGGATTTTCCACCCAAAATGGGTTTTGTACTCCCCATAAGGAAGCCAGAAATGTTTTCAACAATCAAACTTTTAACCATATATGACCCTAATTTTGACAGTTATCAGGGCCCTGGTCAAAATGAAACAATGTTTACTCATCATGGTGAACATACAGCCATACAAGTTTAGCCTTCATCCAAGTACTTAAATTATCAGGCCTTCGGTTCTTCCCAGAACAATGGGGTTCTTGTTACTCTACATAGTGAACTACTTGATCAGACAAAACGGTAATTAAAACAAAAATGAACTTATCGCTTTTACGAGAGTTTGTCCCACTTTGACCAACCGATGACATCTTGATTCTGCCACAAGCTATAGAGAGTTAATGAACCTATCACGGGGAAACCATTTATAGTGTTCACAAGGTAAAATTGACCAAAATATTAATATTTCAAAAATCCAATTTCAACACCCAACAATGGCTCCTGGAACTCACAAGAAGCAATATAAATAATGTGCTGGGGTTAGGGGGTTATGCCTAGGGGGATATCCATCTAACCCCACCCCCCATCAGATTCTCCGAGATCAACTCTATGGCTTCCTGTTATGATTCCTTGATTTGACATGTTGACCCACAGAAAACGAGGAGTTTCAGATTTTCAAGATTTCCAAGATGGCCCCCTCTTGTGTGTGTGGTTTGTGTTTTTTTTTTAATCATTATTACTATTATTTCTTTTTCGTTTTTGTCATTGTTTTCTTCTTCCCTCTCTTCGTTTTGGGCTTGTATCTTGGGTAACTTTTTTCTTCTCGCTCTCCTTCATTTCATCGTAAATCCTTGCCTCGTTTTATCAACGTTTTCATATTTGTTCGTTTTAATTACTGATATGTTCGCCTGAAATGATGCAAATGAAACGAAATTGAAAAGAGAAGGAATGAAAGAATCTGTGACTATATTTTTGCCAAAAAAATAATGAAACAAGATATACGAGGCACAAAAGCATCGGTCTGAGTGACCATCTTCCATGATACTTTGTACTTGAAAATATATCTTCCATAAGTCAATGAAAACTGAATTATATACATCAATTTATCATTCTGAGTGGTCACTGATGAGGTTGCCAGTCCTGTTTCCAGTTGAAACAAGGGGGCAATCCCCGGAGGTGCATTATCTCATCGGCATCACTGACAATTCAGCTCGAAGTTATAACTTGTCGGAAAATTAACTGCATGAAATCGAATTAGGGATAGCTGTCCAAACATGCAGTTGGTACACTATAATGTGCATTGGCAGCTCGAGACTGTCTAGATTCTGGTGTGACGCTGCTTTGCCAAGTCTTCCCAGGACGATTTGTCTAATTAAAATTGAGTCTTTGACGTTATTCATACTCTTTCCCAGAATCGGCTGGGAGTAAGATTCCCATTTCCGGGATAGTGAATGGTACCGCGCATATTTCTAGCCCGTCATTTCTCCAATATTTTGCAAATATCATTACTCCCCCGGGTATTTTCTGCTCACAGAGTGATGAACGGAGAAAGGGGGGGGTTGTGGTTGGGTGTGGTGGGGGGTACCGCGAATTCCTGAGGTGTCTAAAAGCAGGCCTTCCCAAACCTTACTAGACCCCCCATTACCCTGAATTCAATTTTGGACCGCAACCACTTTTCGCGTAATTCAATTTATCCCAACTTTACTGGATTTTAGGCAGAGTTTTCTCTCTTTCTTCTTGCTTTTTCCACTTCCCTTCCTCTTCCTTTCCTGTCTTGAGCCTCTCTTTTCCCTCGACTGTGCCTGTCCATTTTCATTTCCTCTGATGAATAACTCTGAATACGTCGCACAACACTCACATACCCTGATGTAAACATCCGCCAAGTGTTCCCCTCCAACAAAATGATCCATATTGTTTCCCGTTTTTGGCAAGGAAATTTGGGGGAGTACCTCCTTGCTGGATCCATTCTGCCCCTTATTTAAAGAACTCATTCTCTGTGCAATTTGGTATCCTTTACATAATATTTGCTGTTGTCTCATGTATGTTTTCCTCTTCATCCAATTTCCTTCTTATGATTTAATGGATTTTCCTTCCTCCTGTGACAGTATGTCCGAATGTGTCTGCTAATTTTCAAGAAGCCATCACGCGAACATCACTGGTCTGGCTCCAGAGCCGCTAGCGGATTAAGTGCTGGGCAACAGGGCACGTGCCCGCTGTCCCCCACATTTGGGGGCCCCCCACTTTTGACCCCCACTTTTAGAGTACAACTGTTATAAATCTCGAGCTACAACTAATGTTTCGAATTCATTATTACTGCACAGCATTGGTGTAACGCCGAGTGACGCCTTTGTCTATTCATTTCCTTTCACTAGGATTCCAAATTCCCGGATGGTAGTCTAGATCTCCTCGCTACTCGACCAAGGATTCTAGCCCGACAACCCAAACTATTTCAATTATCATTTTTTTAGCATTTTCCCACTACTCTAACTAAACTGCTATGCTGTTTTTCTGGTCACGTCACTGAAACAATCATACAGCACCTTAGCTGTCGACAGTAGTCGGCAGCATCACTCCATAACTATTAATAGAGATAGGACTGAAGATCCGCTTGTTAGTTTGCAGCCCAATATGAACGCGCGGTGAAATGGTGGGAAATGCACCCCAAAGATCGAAGCCGATGTAGTAGTAATTACATGACTGTGGCACGTTTAGGCAATCGACGGATCAATTGTATCATCGTTATTTCGGGAAACTCGTAGTGAATAAAAATACATTCTGCTTGAAAATATGGAAAATTTCCTAAAGAATACGAGTACCTTTTGGACGGGCAATTCAGATTAAAATTATTTAAAATGACAAAACCAGTTGCGAGAGATGGCAATGCATACCAGTACGGCAATTAATCTGTAAGTAGGGCCCCACTAGCACTAAGGCGTAATAGTGCAACTGCCTTGACTGTGCTTACGCGGTACGACGACCAGGTGGTAAACAGAATAACTGCACCCGGTGAATGGAAAAAAACTTTTGCATAGCCTATTCAATCATATTCGAAACAGTAAAAGCCTAGCTGCGTAGCCAAACTTGCCGGCAGGCAAACACGCTTTCAAAATGCGGGGTGGAGTTTTTCGTAAGTTAGTGACAAAGGCCACTGTTGTTTTAGGGATAGGGTGGAATGATCAAACCTTCGAATGAATGTGTTAGTATGTATTACAACAGATAAATGTTGCTTGCTTCCACACCGCAGCCTCCTCATGCCCCCATGCACTTGCATCCCCATTTCACATATTTTACTTTAGGAGACTGCAGCAAATATTTTTTGATAACCTATAAACACATGTTTGGACTGTGCTGTTGCTTTACCCGTATTTTGTTTTGATTGAGACACTGTCATACTGTTACTTGAAATCATAATGCATCACCTAGCTAAATTATCACCAGAACATCTCACAAGGATCAAGGTGATGAAACTATAAGCAAATTGCGCTGTTTCGAACCACCATTGAATCACAAGGGTATAGCCAGGAAAGCGCGGTTGACTAATTAATTCAAAACCTTTAGCACATGAACAAACATTTCTTCTCGCTTGAAATGGAGATCTATATTTGAGCAGAACAACACTTTTTTACCTCATGCATAATATTATATATATTATATATATATAATATATATATATATATATGATATATATCTATATATATATATTCTATATTATATATATATATCATATATATATAATCATCTATATTTCTCTGTAATCAGTAATTTAAATATGTATGAAACTACAGGCATCTTGGTATGGATATGGTTTATATTAATGATTTTCTCAAAGAACGTATTACCTGATACTTTATTGTGTATTGTAATGTGTTGTGCATATGGTACTGTTGGCTTATGGTATAGTCTATGATACCTTGCCCTTGTTTTTTGTGACATGACCATTTACCCTTTTGGCATCTTCAGTAAACTATTAAGAAAAATGCTCGTTGCTATACTTAGAAAATAGATTTTCCGAGAGGACCTGCCTATTCCCACCTCAACCGGAACTGGCTGATGAAAAAATCCAGATCATTATTTTTAACCTCTACTTAGTCCCTCTTTAACATCCTGTTACTGTTCCAGACTTAACCTTAATTTCTCCCATCGTTTCATTCCCCCACTGTATACTTTCATGCAGTGAAATGTCGACCATAGTGTCCGTAGTAAAAATGGGGTTTTATTTTAGTCACTGTCACTCAACGATGGCTAATCCTATTCCTCCCAACATGTTATAACATGCATGTATCGTATATTTTATTTATATCTTCATCTCTGAGAAAGTGTTAAAATCACACTGTAGCCAGAGATAACAACAATGTATAATCTTATTTGCATTTCCTGTATTATAAAATAATAAAGTGTGTGTTTCTAATATCTACAAATCATCTTACTATAAATAGGATCACTCTGAAAAAGCAGTCATCTTCATGTTTTTAGCGTTTTCTTTAGAGCACTGCTCACAATGTTCCTTCAAAGTGCAGCGAGATGCTTCCATAGTTTCAGACAAGTCTGGCAAGAGTTAACATTTTAACTGACTGATCAAAGGAGTAAGAGAAGGCACCAAGAAGAGTCCTAACTAAGAATGCTTGAAACAGTTTACAGCCTATTCAGGCAACACTTAACCCCTCTGCTTCAGTTTTTCGATAGATCAATGTGGGGGGAAGTTTGGCATGTTATAGCCTTAACTACCCCTTGCAGCCTTGTGCAGACTTTCATTCAGAGATGAATCTGTCCACTTCATAATCAAACAAGCGCGTCATGAAAACACTGCATTTGTTTGATCACAAAGTCTAGGGCCTCCTATGAATGTTGTACGTGGAGCGGCTGCATTTCAACAAAACCACTTTAAAAATCTCATCAGGCCTGTCTCAATGAGATATGGGCTCACCCAGTAATTAGTCCATGAAATAACCTGACCAAAAAAATGAAATTAAAATATATAGCACATCATTCACATGAGTGACCCTTGCCTGTGCACTATAGACTGTATGGTTTTCACTAATGTGACTCACAAAATCTCATTTGAAAAAAAAAAATCAGGCACTGCTGGTTTGGCCTTATTGGTTGTGCCTAGGAAAAAAAAAAAAAAAAAACAAAAACCCTGAGACCTCCAAAAAGAACACCGAAGACTGGAATATCCTGAAAACCTCCAAAACATAGACCCCCAAAAGGCGTCTAAGACAGAACAAATCCTCAAGGCAGCGGCATCACCATGATTGGCCCAGATGGATGGTCAGAGTTCCCTTCATCACCCTAAAGCCCTGACACTATAATTCCACTTCCCCTCACTGCGCCCTGCATGACCATCAACAGCATATTTGGCCCGTTAATTTTCCATTTCCCACAAATTTTGTTTTAATTTCTGCCTGTGTTTTAAAATGTACCTCATCAGCATTCATGAAAATGGGTGGGGGTTTGGGGCGGAGGGGGGGGGGGGGATGTTGGGTGGGGGAATGAGAGGTTATCTAAGTGACACATGGTGTCGCAGTCTCTGCAAGCGACCGTCTCATCCACTCCTGGCAGCAGCCCTCCCGTATGCCCGACGCTGCTGTGCCTTAAAGTTTTCGTTTTGATTAATTTTTGGGTGGCACCCGTGAAGATAACTGGGAAGAGTGGGCATAGGGTTCATCGGTCTGCCACCGCACTACTTATTGGCGGGGTATAATCTGCAGTGCATACGCAGTGGCGTAACCATGGGGGGGGGGGGGGTAGCGGGTCAGAACTCAGACCCCCCCCCCCCATGACCAAGTGATTCAATGATTCTGGCTCTGCTAGAACTAATGGTCCAGTCGCTCCATTGTTTTCACTACAATCTTCACTAGGCCTAGGATCCCCTGACTTGAATATGGGTCTGGTGACTAGATAATACGCTACCTGAGTTGCAAAAGTAGTTTGGTCAACTCATCACCTAAAGTTTTTCAGTGTTCCTGCCCATGTATGTCTTAGCATAGGGCCAGAACAATCGCAAGCTACGTAGGCCTTATGCTAAGCTCGATGTATGCTGAGTACGAACTCATCTGGAGAGCGAGTATACAACACAAGAATTCTAGTTCAAAATCTAACGCACCATTGGTCGAAGAATTATTCTCACGAATCTCAGAATATTCAATTCTTTTCAAAAGAATACGATTCGGCGTATGGCACCATGGGTGCTTCAATGATTGCATAATTTAGCAGCAAAATCGGCGTCTCATTGCTCGCCCCGAAAAACTCGTTAGTTACAAGCATGTACCATTTTGGCGACCACCGTCCTTTTTCTGTGCATCCGCAGCATTCCCCGCGCGTTCCATTGGCTGCAAATTGTTGCACAGTAACATTGGCCAAGTTACATCTAACTATAATGTCCCTGTAAGCAATCGCCCAGTACCTTCGTTCGCTGACATGATAACTACGGATTCCGTTGATATTATCCAGGTATTTTTGTGTACACATCTGGAAAACAGGACCACGCCGGCCCGTTTACGTTCGCAAAGTAGCACAGAAGTGTCTCTGGTCTTTCTGTCACTTTAACCCCATGTTTGTTGAATAAACTGTTTTTTGTCGGTTGTTATGTTAACCTATACTTGCCGACTTCAAATTATCCCGTGTAAGTGTGGACTTGTTGTGGGATTCTCAATGGCGTGGTATACATAAAACTGAACTGCAGCTCCCACGTTGAGATCAAACATTCTATTCGGGTCCCTCTCAACCGAAAGGTTGCAAAGCAATAAATGTTGAACAATTCCGTCGCGTCGAGGAGGGTAGGTCCGACGGTTCGCTGCAATTGGCTGTGATTGGATAATTATGGGACCGTATTTGGAAATGTTGGAGGAATGAATCGATGGCACCGGTATATATTTCGTAGTGCAGTCATAATTTTGTCTTGGCTATCCTGTCCCATAAGACAGTAAGAGCAATGCCTTATACGGCCTTAACGGCCTCCTTGCCAAAATGGATTGTTTCGTGGAAACCAAAGCTAATATATTTGTAGGCTCCCCCACTCCTCCTCCCCCCCCCCCCTCCCCCAATGGGATCCCGACTTGAAAAGGAGTGTTATTCCTATGCAAATTAGTCCTATTTCGCCCCACCCCAGAGCCAGGCCCCCCCTAGAGATTGAACAGTCTGGCTACGCTACTGTCCATGGGCAAATACCTTGAATCTCTCTCCCCCCCCCCCTTCATCAGTGGCAGGCACAGCGGGTCTGCCATTAATAATTCCACGGCTGATGGAACTGGGCAGGACGGGTGTGGGGGAAAATTTTTGGGAGGCTACTAGGCTAGCACACGTACACTGAAATTTTACTGAATAAACTTATTGAATATGCTCTCTTCCTTAGAAATATCTTCTATGGGGTGATGTGCGATATTAGCACTCATCACATGATCATACCTCAGTTCATTGTTCTTCACAGATTCCCAATATTAAACTCAGCACTACAGTGAAAATTCACCCTTCCCATGAATATTTGTTTACAACAGCAGGAGGCAGGACACAAAGCGAAACCGTGTGCGACTGTACCTTAGTGGTGCAGAGAAGCGAAAACGCGCAAAGATAAGACTGCTCGCCAAAAAGTCGAAGGAAGTAATGAGGCCAAAAAGTTGTCGCACTTTTTTCCGCCTGTCAGTACCAGTAGTCAACAGCCTGGTTGTTCAAGTACGTCAAATGATGCGCAGCCAGAATACTGGTGCGCCCATAACAACCGAAGCACTGACAAAGGGAGAGCAGCCGAATAACAGGTGATCGAGGCGATGATGGATTTCTGAGCGACATCGGGCATCAATGGCCGGTTGGGTCATCTGAGCAGCTGGCTGAATACTCGGTCAAGAGGGGTTCCAGTTCGCTTAGAAACATGAATGGACCGTTTGGGGGATCAGTTAGAAGTGCGACTGGGCCCCAGGACGAAGGTCGAAGTGGCACTGTCGACCGATTTTGCACAAAGACAAAGAGTTTTTTTGCGAGGAGAGAAAACACTTCCCAATGGGGAGAAAGTTCGAAGGAGTTGGCTGTGCTACTCTTCTCAACCTGCCATGTGAATTGTTTTGCCTGCAAGCTTTCAGATAGTACAGGTAACTTGGCAACATACGGATATGGAGATTGAAAGCATGCGAAACGCGATCTGGAGCAACATGAGAGTTCCACACAGCGCAATGCTTGGAGTAAATTCAGCTAGCAAAACGAGCTACTGCTCCGTGTCGTATCGATGCCGAAATGATCATGCCAATGAAGTTGAATTGTAGTGGTGTCAAGTTTTGTGCTTTTGAAACGATGTGTGAGCGTAATCTCCGCCCTGGCCGAGCGAGGTCTTGCCTTTCGCGGAAGCGATGAAATAGTTGGTTGGCCTAACAATGGTAACTACCTTGGTCTTATGGAATTGTTGGCGCAAGACGATTTTCCTCTAGATCAGCACATAGAGAACTGGTTTATGAACGAACACGAAATCAGATCGTAAGCTTCCAATTTGATAAAGAAGTATGCGTCCGATCTCGGGGAGGGCCCATGCGACGAATTGATTCAGTTTGTTGAATTAATGAGGTTCAGCAGCAGCGGGAACTTTACTGCAGCCGACATGTACAAGGTCGATCTCGAAAATGGTTCAAAGGACACGTTTCCTCATACCGAAATTGCTTGAGAATTTACCTTCCATTGATGGTATCAAATTGCAGCAGTGAAAGATCATTTTCAAAACTCCAGTTGATTAAGAATCACATGAGAAAGCAAGATGCGCCACCAGAGGCCTATAAACCGCCGTATCATCCGATATTGTATTGACATTTTAGGATCGCTGAATTACGATAAAATCCTCTGCGGAAAAATACACATTCAAACCAAGGATGTATTAACCAAACTAGGCTGCAGATTAAATCACCTAATCTGTAGATTTGCCTATAATCCACGGTGGGTCACGTCAGCGTTTTTAAACTTTGCCCGAAATATAGCAAAATGGTGCAATCTTCGAACGCGTTGATCTTTTTCTGCATTATGTCGTTTTTCGTATTGCGCTGAAATTCGGGGGGCAAGGTTTCTTGAATATATGTCCCAATCCCCCAAACAAAAGGGTAGGCAATACGCCTTGGATGCCCAACTCTGAATTGAATTAGATTCGGGTAGTGCCTGGAGCGCCATTGCATACAGGCAATGCATTCAGCGAGATAACAACATGTTGCCGTCTCATGCATTGTCCCTCCTCCCCTCGGCTGGATGTAAGTTTGGTTGGTGGTCATTGATTTTATCTTATTCAATTATCAAGGCGCAAGTTACCTCATTTCCCCGTAGTTGAGTAGGCTAGTCGCCAGTCTATGAGTCTATGAGTCGCATCCATGTGGTTGTGTGCAATACGATGTGGAAGTAGAGATAACACCTCAAAAAAGGGTCATCAAATTTGTGATTTAGTGTTTTCAATCCTCTACTCGGTTGTTTGGCACTGAGACCAAATTATTTTTTTGTTACTAAGGGGGTTCCATCCATTACCGCCTGTAAAGTGGGTTCCTGTTCAATACTGATAATGCAACAATAAAGGGAGGCATGTAAACACACACCAATATACAATAGGTTTTTTTTACACCGGCATAAATGTCTGCTTAAACAAATGTCTATTTTGGAGGGAATATCTGGCTATAGTTTGAGTGTCCCCGGTACTGACTGTACCAGTCTCTAGCCTCCGTGAGTTGCTTATGTGGCCCCACCACTGAATCAGCCCGCTGCCAGAGTATGGAAATTGAGAGGCCATGCTGTTGGTTCCAATTTCCTGCTCAAAATATGATATTCGGTTCGAAAAAATGGGCAGTTAGGTCCCGACATTACTTATTTCATGCCCTTCAGTGTGGATCAATCGCTTTGAGTTAGCCAACAGTGGATTGAATGATAATTATTCTATTCAATTGGAACGGTTAGGGTTCTAATTTTAGATGTTTAATCCCGAATCTTATCGTTACTACACCTAAACCTAACCCCTGTTCACCACTAACCTCAACCCTACCCCTAATCCCTACCAGTAAACAGTTTAACACTATCTCATACATCCAGAGTTTTCGGAACCAAGAATAGAACTTTGAAGCATCATAGCGGGTTGGTCAATGGCGAGGATATGGCCTGATTAATATATAACAGATAGTGTACGTTATTTAGGAAGGACCTATCCGATGTGTCTTCAACAAAACTACCTGTCATAGCTGGGTTGGAGGAAAAGTGCTAATATGAATGGTGGCATGCATGTCATGACTCGCCTTCGTGATGAGGCATCTTGTTGATTAAGTTCGTGAAACAATAAGTAGTGCGGGGATTCCACCCCCTGTGCGAACGACATAGGGAGTTAATGGCATGTTGTAGAGTGACAATGGGTTTAATTAGTTGGCCTAAACTTGGCCCATTTTACCTGCATCCATTTATCCCCACCGAAGTTTGGCCCCTCCCAAAATCTTTCAAGCGTGGCTACAGCCTACAGGCCTGCCTCTTCGCGCGATGCCTTTTTGTCTGGAGGGCCATTCAGTTTGCTTAATACAGGAGAATATGTCCGCTGTAAGCATGGCAGTGGGAATTTCTGCTGAAGATGTTGGTGGTGAGAGGATGCCTTACCCTAAAGGATGCATCCTCTCACCTAATGATAGGGTTCCCATTTTGTAAATACTATATGTTGTAATGTTAAGTTAGAAAAAAAAAAAAAACACTTAAACAAGATTTGCTGTATTACAATTGTCTTAGGTGTTTAAAAACAACCAATTAAAATTTGGGGATTCTCTAACATGGAAAGTAAATGTTACGCTGACGTTACATTGTCAGCCAGGAAAACTCATTGAAAAACAGAACTAAATCAGATTTGTTGTGATTTTCTTACATTTACTGTAAAGTAATTGAAAGACAACCTACATTTTTTTCACTGGCGCGCCACACTGGAAAGTTCGTTCAGCCTGTAGGTGACTCCACAGCAAAGATTATAGCGTAGGCATAGGCTGTACTGTAGGCTTTCAACTTAGCCACTTATTTGACTGACATGCCACGCCTAAAATATTCAGTGTGAACTAGGCCCTACATCATGTTTTTCCACAATGGCCATAATCACATTATGTAACAACATTATGTGCCCCCAGGAAAACATTATGCAAGACTACTGGTGCAATCCTAGCCTATTCATTCACTCACAACTTCATTCTACTAAAACAATAAATTGTATAGGCCTAAGTTTAGGCCTAGATTACACAAATTAAATTTTGTTGACCTAGGATTAGGATAATGTACCCGGGATTTTAAATAAATTTAGCTCCAAATAGCTTAGTAATTTTATACTTTTATAACTTACAATTGAAAACCAAGTTCCTTCAAAACCCTAGTCACACTCTCCATCGTATTAAATACCTGCATGCAGACAAGGTTTGGGATTGTGACGAGGATCACCGAGAACTGATTGTGTTTATCGTTATGTAGGCCTATACCTAATTAATTTGTGCAGGACTGGGCCCTAGGCCTATGTACAGTACAGAGCATGAATCTTGATGAAGTCGCGAGCCTAGAGGCCTAGCCCACGTTAGGCATTTGTAAAGGAGTGACTTAAGAACCTTTACTCTACTAGTACTATAATACTAGTACGTACTTGTCCATTACGTTAACTAACCATAACGTGTAATATTTACCGCTTCATAACTTTTAAACATTTAAATGAAAGCCCTCGTCTACACCACACACACACACACCACACACACACGCACACACACAACACGCATACACACAAACGGACACCTTTGCGAGTGCACTCCACTGCTGGCACCCCGACACCCACGGCACCCACCATCGGGTCCCCCTCACTAGATAGTTCTTAACTACCACTATTGTTTCCATAGCAACCGTTGCTACCGGCAACCATCAATAGTATATATGGGTGAAATGATAAACTGACTACAACTCATCTGGCCCTTCAGGACGTGAGATAATCATTAATTAATATCATAAATGCTGTTGATCTTCTCGAGGCTAGATTTCCAAACAAATATAACACCAAGAAGGAAGCAAAGTAATTATCCTTCGATTCTTCGAGATCTCCACAAAATATATATTATATATATATATATATATATATATAATATATATATATATCTATATATATATATATATATATATATATATATATATATATATATATATATATATATAATATATATATATATATAATATATATATATATATATATAATATATATATATATATATATATATCTATATATATATATATATATATATATAGTTCAAATTTAAACTACCGAAGACGACTATGTGAAGTCCTTTCCCCAAACATATATAACAGTAGTCCGAGTAAATCACAACTTTTTACTTCAGTCCGCACTATCTGAACTGGAATATTCTACGAAAACATCTACTCTACAAAACCATATCATTCTCCCTTTCACGCACTGTGGTTATGATATTTCTCTCATCTAGTGAAACCTCAGATCGCCTCATATGTAAGTTGAAAGAGAAGAAACACGCAGAATATTAACTGTTTGCTCAGACTACTTATTGTATGCTAATTTCATGCTAATATCGCAATTGTTTCCGTTGCTTAAATACTACCAAGCGTGACACACACACACACACACACCACACACACACGCGCACACACACACACACACACACACATACACCTATCATTCAAGATTGCATAGGTTCCTTAAGCGCTGCACGAGCATAAAAAGCTGAGAGGTCACCAGGGGTTACCATACCTCGATGATCTGAGGTGATATAGAGATCAGATAATGCAGCGGTTTTCCCGGAGATAGATTGTAGCCGTATGACCAGATTGTATACCCAACCACTGTTGGCGGCGAATCCGTTGAAGCCTTGAATTCTAGCAGCAAAGCATGATAAGAAGACAAAACATGTTATCTGCAGGTCTGCAATAAAAACGATATCGAGACAGTTTCCAGTGTTTGCACGTAGTAAATATATACGGTAATGCTACATTTCATGTCCAAGAATGCGGCAGAACATATAGTCATTTAGTAGCATCGTATTACAGAGAGCACTTGCATGAGAAGGGTTTCTATCCTGCTCGGAGACCTCCATTCTAATTCAGATACTAGTAATGGGTTCTTATGCTGTTGAGAAGGGGGAAGGCGATTTGAATACACCCCACCTTGAATAAACCGCACCATGTGTGGAATACTGGGTTAGATTTTTAGGAGGGGTACGCCTCAATTCATAAACTTATGGGGTTTAGCAGTGTCTATAAGCCATGCACATTTTATATAATAATATAATGAATTGGCTCTACACCTCGCAAAACAGGAATTAAACTATTGTGAATCACACTGACCAGATACCAGATACCTCTATGTTACCCGTGAGCTTCAGCAAAGACGGTACAGCCCTCACAAATTCTGATGTAAACGGTTCGGCGAGTGCCTTACAATCCTAAGGCACTTGTATAGAGTGACGTTTCGTCAGAGCGTACCAAGAATATAACACCCGAGGAGAGACCCGAGGTTTTGCCGATATGCCCAGATAACGGATTGATCAGATGTTGATTACTATAGCGTAAAATAGAGTAATTTTGCCATTTATTATTCCGCATGATTTCATCAACAATAGGCTAACCATAGGTTATTAAATGATCAGGACCGTACGAAATACCATACGATCATACGAAGCATAAATCATCGTTGATCTCGTTATTACCAAAACCTGTCCATAGATCGCAGACAGTTACGTTCTACGATGCGTGGACAGTAACTTCATGTCCTTTTTCTCTTGTAGGCATACGATCTCGTTAACATAATATAGCCAGTGGAAGGAATTGCCATGATTTCTGCCGTTGTTTTCTTTTCAATCCGAAGTTGACGAAGGTTTGCTACATTTTTTTTTCTATTGAGGCCCTCGCCATGTCATTTTACCTGTAGCTGCAACATGGAGGCTTACCCGTGGCAGTAATCACAGCTCGGTTCTCAAAATCGCCATCTCTTTGACAGCTTGAAAAGGTCGTCCACATCTTTCCGTTCAGCGAGTCGTATTGAATAGTTCCTTCCCCTTGATGCCATCTGATAATGCAAGAGTACTACGAAATGAAATTGAATATGAGTAAATCGCAACAAACTGTATCGAGTATGTACTACGTAGAAACACTAGCATACGGTTTGGAAATACTGATCTCTGTATTGACACTGGGGTATCACTCCTGCATGCGCGGGCATTAGATATGGGTATATGCGATCAGTCCTATGTACTGCGTTACATACTGAACAGAGTATACGAGTTGTCATAGAAGCTTGATTTATTTTTAATCTTGACTACTGTTGAGGGTGAAATCGGTGGAAAAATATTGTGGTATAGTTTTATGATGTCAGTATACACTTTGAAGTTAAACTTATTTGTTCTAGTTCAAGTTTATTTACCACTCCCATTTGCCATATACAGATATACAGAAAATGTTCAGTACACTATGAGGATACATAAGCAGTCTCTTTGATTGTTTAGTTTGAGTGAAAGGACCATAGGTGAGTTTACACTTTTCTAGTCTGGCCCTAGGGTTGAACTTAAGTTGAAAACAAACTTTTAAAAATATCAACTATAGAAAATGGAGTAATATACGCAGTCAGTATTATTATCGAGCAGGTGCTGCTTATATTTTCTCGGATGGCATTAGATAGATGGAGTTTTTCAAATCTCCGGTAAGAGAGTTCCATCAGTGGACACCCGTGCCCCGTATATGCGTTTGGTTTCGAACTGTTCTGGAGTAGGGATGACTTAGTAAAATCTGTAACGTGTATCAAAATGATGATAACTGGAATCATTTACATAATAGTTTGTAGGGAGGGTACCGCGGTGTAATTTACATAAGAATATTCCCAACTGATAGTCATATAGTTAAAAACTAGTAAGTACTTTAAGCTCTTTCAAAAAGACTCGCATTATCACATGTACGGATGTCATTGCAATATTTACGTATTATGGCTTTTGTAAATAACAGGGTATTTAGAGTTGTTTTATTTGTGCGTCCCCAAAGGAGAAAACTATAGTTCAGATATGGAAGCACAAGTGCATTATATATGGTCAGGAGTGCACTTCTTGGTAATATATTTTTCAACTGATTTACGATACTGTTCGTTTTCGAAATTTTACTACTTATATTATTGACATGTTTTGTCCAATTTAGTTTATCATCAATTGTTATTCCGAAAAACCGTTGTATGACGTGATGCCACTAGCTGTTGTCCGTCTAATACAATCGATATATATGTTACCAGTGTCGTGAATATCATTATCAACTAAATCAGTTTTGTTTTCAGTACATTCAAAGACAATCTATTTATTCTGAGCCAATTTGAAATATGTATGAATTCACTGATTACATCATTCAGAGTGTCAGTCAAACTTTTATTTCGATTAAAAACAAAACAGTCGTATCATCTGCAAAGAGGATGAAGTTAGACGTCCTGGAGCAGTTCAATATGTCACTAATATATAAAATGAGAAGCAGAGGCCCTAAAATGGAACCTTGTGGCACACCTGTATTGCTGTACAAAGTACCATTTTCAAATTGAACGTATTGAGGACGATTTTCCAGTAACTTTGGAAGTTTGGAACCAATGATATGCTGTTCCACGTATACCATATGCGAGTAATTCGTTAAATAGAATAGCATGATCGATTCAATTCAACATGCCAAGTTCATTCCTCAGCCTTTCAATATTTCTATGTGATGTATTATGTTTATAAGTACCTGTAGAATTTTTTCTTCTTTTCTATTGGTGAATATACATATATAGAATGATGATCAGTTATGTCCGTCATAAAAAACGCTATTGATTCGTTCATTATAGACAATTATGTAAGATGTTATCAATCAGAGTGGCAGTCGAACTAGGAATTCGGATCGGCTTATCAAATATAATTAAGAAAACTGAATACATTCGAGAGTAATTATTCAAGAAATGTCTTATATTTTCCAACTTCATTTACTTTTAGGAGGTTGGTATTGAAGTCTGCTTCCTTCGCTTGTCTCGCCGGTGTTCTCCTTGTGGATTGACTCCTTGTGGCAATACGACGCAGAAAAGGCTAGGCTCAGTGGTGTGTGCTATGGGTGCTGCCAGGCTGGTGTAGGATAGTGTTCTGTTCTCTCAACTTGAATCGATCTGATCTGATCTTCTTTCTGTAATCAGCGTGACTCGTACTAGATGGGACGTTTCTCCTAGTGATGATCTATATAGATTTAGCTCATATTCGACGGAGCTCCATACTAGCTCATCATATTTTTTTGACAGCAATATATGAAACTGATGTTCTTCTTTCATGCGTGTCAGACTCGTTCAGAAAGTAAATGCTAAGCTCCTGTTTCAGAGCGGTTCTTCACACTTACCAAGGTGTGTTGAGGATATAAAATTGGCTCACGAAATTCTCTGCCTGCCTCAAGACGCCTAGTGAGGAAACACATGTGCTGACGTGTCATTGAACATCAGCGTCCTATACCTCTTACTCATAATTATAGGCTATTCCTAGCACCTGCACAGCCCTCTACCGATGTCGACGTATTCCCGCCATAACATGGGTACGCCGTGAGTCCCAAAACGGGTGCATGAGACATGCACTATTATGTCGGGGCTATGTGGCAACTCACCTCACTAATAAAAAACTCAAGACCTTGAACTTATAAGCAATCTGTAGTTGGGAGAGGCTGTCACCTTTGATAGGTGTCATCAGTAGAGCTTGTACCATTTAATGTGGATCTGTGACGCCACTTCGGTAATTATTCGTGGGGAAATTGCTCAGTGCACATTATTTAGGTGGAGCACATGAAAGTCAACTTTTTTTGTCTCGCCTGATTGACATTCAGGAAGAGACTTAGTGGTCACTATGCGTGTGTGTGGACGTGTGTGTATGTGTGTGTGTGTGCATGTGTGTGTCACACTTTCTCGTTAGCAGGATTTCTCACGAACCGTGAGGACGATATGACGAAATTTTGTGTGTTGCACCGGGGTTGGGTGTACACGATCACAAGTTGGGTAATTAGCTATTTTTGGAAATGATTGTTCAAGCTCGTTAGCAAGATTACGCAAGAACCGTATGTGCTACAGTGATGTAGTTTAGCATGTAGAACCTGGATGACAGGTAATGAACTTATTAGATTTTCACCTAATATCTACACGTGTCTAGTTTGAATAATTCATGCGAATTTTTCAAGTTTGTCATTTTCCGAACTTGGTGGTGTGGTCTACCATGGTTCCCGAGAAATTCAAAAGTGAAGTCGGGGTCACTTGGTAGATGTGATCCACCTTTGATCCTGATCAATTTAAAGAGTACAGCTGGGGTCAGTAGAAGTCATGTATGTGCCCTAAGTTGCATAACTTATGTCCAATTTCCTCCCAACTTTGTAAGAATTTAGCCAAACTCAAGTAGGTATGGTCTGTTAACATTTCTGGATTTGAATGTGATTGATGTTTAGGAATTTGAATTCCATTATATAATAGCTTCTGTTAGAATAAGCACGGAGGAACGAGTAAAACCATAGCTCCTGTGGCAATTTTTCTTCTGTTAGAAGCTGCCCCACAAGCAAACCCTCATCTTACCCATCCACCCCAATGTTGGATTAACCCACGAAAATCTGTACATTTTTTCTTGGTCAGGTATTTTAGAAATCTTTAGGAATATTTATGTGTTATATGTGAAAATTGTGAATTTCGTTCGAACATGACGATTGGTCTGCATGAAGTTTGATTGTTTTTGTGTACGACTACCACAAACCACCGATTGCGCAACCAGCGAGACCCTTTTTGACGTCCACCAAATTTCGCCTGTTGCAAACCATTAATCATGGCTGACACCGGTTCCATCATGCACCCCTTCATCGGATAGTCGAATGTCCAAGTGGGAGCCTCGGCCAAGAATTGAAATGTAAATTAGGGTGCACATGTCTGATTTATCATATCGGGAAACAGTGCCTGCCCACCAACATGCTTCAACGGGGGAAGCGGGCTGAAACCCGCCCACAGGTGCATTAAACGGGCCATCGCTGAATCTCGGAAAAGTACCGTTAGCTTCCTGCAGGTTATTCAAACTAGTTGTTCACACTTTCGAAAAGTCTTGCAGTCGAAGCGACGGAATCCGTGATATTCGGGAAGGTTAGAAATGATTTGTGACACTTATTCTTATTTTATTACCGTCTATCTAGGGAGCTTTTCGGCTCGATCCATTGCGAAGGTGCACCTCCGTTGACGAACACACCTGCATTGTTCCTACGTCGACAATACGCCTATTGATAAGACGAGAGGATCATTGCACTCCAGTAAAACTCCCCCAATTAGAGGTAATTACAATATGTTTAGAGTTAACTCGATCTGACCTTGCCTGACCCAACATTGGCGCATTTTGCGGGTATGAGGGGAAAAGGGGTAGTTGAAGAGTGTTCTCATGACAGGCTCCTCGCGCGGGAAACGCCTGATACTATTAGGGAATTGCTAACGAGGGCTACTTAATCTATCTGGAGCGTGCCGAGATTTTTTCACCTGGTGATTGCAATTCGTAATTATACTATGTACGTCGTCCTTATATTGTTTATCAATAACTATCCGATTACTATACAACACACAATGTTTTCTCACAGATTATTCGTCACACTCTATTATGAATAATAACCGTGGCTGAAATACATGTACCTCGGAGCAATGTTTGAAGTTCGTACGACGTGGGCTAATAACCGAGCAGCACGTTCCCAGTTTTGCGCGGAAAAACAAAGTACGGCGGGGGATAACCGGTACCCCGCCTCGTTTCTGGAAAGCCCGAGCAGAAATAGTGTCAGGGGTTCCCCGTAGCCAGTGAGGTCCAGCTGGTTATATATACGTGCAATGTCTGCATGTCTATTTAATCTAATTGGTAACGAATACTTATTTGAAGATGTGCACAGGGGCGTAGCGAAGGGTTGATGTTAGAAGGGGGGGGGGTAGAGGGTTAGTTTTGCCGACGGTCTGGCACTGGTGACTGGTATGGGGGAGGGGTCTAAGAGGGGAGGGGTGTCCCCCTCCCTTTGGAAAATATTGAAACGTCCTCAGAGGCAATCTGGTTCAATATTTTCATTAAAATTGGGCGTTCATAATTACTCGACTCCGCTCACCATTTTACGCGGGACCCTTCAAATTGGAAAGCGCAAATTTTTGGGGGGGTGCCCGATTTCCTTTAACAATTTCCCGATTTACTGCAGCTCGTGAGTATATGGAGGAGACCATCAATACACCCTGGCGCTCGAAGCGCGCAAAAATTCAGACCGTTCAGTTGATGACCGATTGATCGGTTTTCGGGGGCATTCAGTACATCTTCTTCCACGTATGCATTAGGGTATCCCTAGCCAGATTTTAACTTATTATGTGCCCAAGTTGGGTAGTTTCCTGCCCTTAACTTTTTATCTAAAAAATGGGAGGGGGGTACCCTCTATCTCTCGCCTTGCACCTTAGCTATGCGCTCGCTTGATTCCCCGCCTAAAACCGACTGTGTCATCATTGTTTTCATCTGGGAAATTCTTTCTATGTTTTCAGCAAAATGGTTGATTTTTATGTATCTCTGGAATATAGGACCAGAACCAAACGTTCAAAGACTCTCAGTTCCCTCATCGAAAAAGATGTCACACGCTTAACGCCTTTATCCCCTTTTGCGAATATGCGCAGACTCGGTACTCGTCATTAACACGACGGCGACAGGCCGTAACAATATGTTGCCGGCGTGCCATTCTCTTGCCGAGCTGAATGGGCCTAATTAGATGGAGAGCCAAATGTCCGAAATGCCGATAATAAAGTCTGGCTCCCGTTTGTTCTTTCTATTCCTCTTTCCATTCCTGTCTTCCCCTCACTCCCTTACTTCCTTTTCCTTCCCTTTCCCCTCTTTCTTCTTGTCATATCTCCTATTTTTTCTACTTCTTTTCCGCCTCTCCTCTTTCCTCTTCGTTTCTTTCCTCTTCCCTTTTTTTCACGGAAAGAACCGAAAAAATTTGCGCGGCACGAAAATTATTGGGGGGGGGTTACCCCACACCCCCAGCTCGCCACGGCCCTGCTCTCTTTCCCATCTCCGGTGGAAACCTGTAGGATTATTAATCTTAATGAAAGGTTATAATCTTACCAGCTGTAGTGGCTGTGCTACATCTCCGTCAGGTTGGCTGGGGCCACTGCAAGGATGAAAGAGAAAAGCAATGATGACATACATACGAAAAAAATGACTAACCGTGACCTAAACATGTTATTAAAGCTGACAAGGCATGGATTAACTTCAATATAACTCAGCAGGGTTAGACCTAGAGTATAAATCAAACTTCACTGTCACTTTCTTTAAAATGTTTAATCTGCTTATAACACAAGAGTCTCTGACCCAGGACGCTGTAGCGCTATCCTGCTATTCACCAATACACACCCATGCCTTAAATTGTGATACATGTAACAAAACTGCCACGATAGAAAGCAACACTGCTCGAAGGCAACCACTATTAGAGGTATCTGCAATTAGAACGATCGGGAACAACTAGAAATGTCGGGCGGGTAAACGCCACGTTATATATCCCCGCATCTTTATTAAGAAATTTGGTGACACATGAAACGGGACAATATTCGTAGAAAAGAAGACATTTATAGATTGTGCCCCCCCCCCCCCCCCCCCCCCCCCAAAAAAAAAAAAAAAAAAAAAAACAAAAAAAAAAAAAAAAAAAAAAAAAAAAAAAAAAAAAGCGAAAAACGTGTACAGGTATAGGGTAATTTCATGAATTGGACACAGAAGGGGCCAACCTATACATGGGATATTTCAGGGCCCGAAATCAGTTTTCATCAATGCTCAATCAATTATACACACCCCAGTGCTATTTCCGAAAAAGTAATAAAATCAGTTTTGGACCGAAGTGGAACCTTTAGGACCTCAATGACATGGCGGTTTTTATGAAAATTGTTTCACTCCATGTGATGCATCCACTCCTAGAAGCATTATTGCATGCCAATGAACATTTCCAAGGTGTTGCGAAAAAGTATAAAATTGAACTTTGACCCCTTGTAACTCCCAAAGTAACTGTCCGAGCGAAGCAGGAGTGTCCTCAATAAAGCACACACAGCTCAATCACAATCCAAAAATAACCAGTTTATATTTTTTCTTTGCCCGTAACTCTTAAATAAGCACATTTATCAAAGATTCGACCTTTACACCAAGACCACCCGACAGAGGTCAAAGTCAGGTCAGAGGTCCCACCAGGCAGGTCACAGTATATAGCAATGGTGAACCATCCAGCTTTCGGAATATTCATCTCAGTTATAGCAAAAAACAGGTTTGACCCCTAAGTGACCTCGAATGACCTTAATGATATGACCGTTTTTATGAGAGTTGTTACTCTCCATTTGATAACACTTCCTAAGAGCAATGTGCATTCTGATGAACACACCCAGTGCTATTGCCGAAAATACTAAAATCAGTTTGTGACCCCTAAGGACCTTAATGACCTTCAATGACATGGCGGTTTTTATGAAAAGTGTAACACTCCCTGTGATGCATCCACTCCTAGAAGCATATTGCATCCCAATGAACATGTCCACTGTTGTTGCGAAAAAGGTATAAAATGAACTTTGACCCCTTGTAACTACCAAAGTAAAGTGTCTGATTCGAAGCAGGAGTCCCCCATAGAAGAACACAAAGCTCTATCACATAAGTCAAAAAATAACCAGTTTCTAGTTTTCTTTGCCCGAACTCCTGAAATAAGCACATTTATCAAGCTTCGACCTTTAACCACATGACCCACCGACAGAGGTCAAATTCAGGTCAGAGGTCACACAATGCGGTCAAACAATTATATCACAATGGGAACCAGACCAGCTTTCGCGATATTCAATTCCCGATTATGCCAAAACAGTTTTGGACCCCTAAGGACCTCGAATGACCTTTAATGATATGACGATTTTATGAGGAATTGTTTACTCTCCATGTGATACATCCAACTCATAGGAGCATTTTGCATTTGATGAACACACCCAGTGCTATTGCCGGCAAAGTGTAATACAACAATCAGGTTTTTTGGACCACTAAGTGACCTTGTAACAGACCTTTCAAGACATGGCGGTTTGAATGAAACTTGATTACATCCAGAGAGCATCCACTCCAGAGCATATTGCATCCCAATGAACCAGTCCAATGTTGTTGCGAATAAAGGAAAAATGCACTTGGACCCCTTGTAAAACTACCAAAGTAAGTGTCCGATCGAAGCAGGAGTTCATCATAAAGACACACAAGACTCATATTCAACGATATCAAAAATAACCAGTTTCGGTATTTTTTTTGGCCGAAACTCCTTAATAAGCACATTTATTCAAGCTTCGACCTTAACCACATGACCCACCCCGACAGAGGTCAAATTCAGTCAGAGGTCACACACATGCATGTCAACACTTATATCCCCCCGCTAAACAAAAAATTTTTTTGGGGAACCATCCAGCCTTCGCAGACAGTCCATTCTCCGATTATAGCCAAAAAAACAGTTTTTTGACCCCTAAGTGACCTCGAATGACCTTAGGAGATGACAGTTTTTTATGAGAATATGTTACTCTCCATGTGATACCTCCACTGCCTAGGAGCAATTTTTGCATTCTATGAACACACCCAGTGCTATTGCCGGAAACGTACTAAAATCAGTTTTTGACCCCTAAGTGACCTTAAGACCTTCAATGACATGCGGTTTTTATGAAATTGTTACACTCCATGTGATGCATCCACTTCCTAAAGCATATTGTCCACTGACATGTCCAATGTTTTTTTCGAAAAAGGTATAAAAATTGAACTTTGACCCCCTTTTAACTACCAAAGTAAGGTCCGATCGAAGCGGGAGTTATTCCCCTCCATAAAGCACACAAAGCTCTATCCCATATCCCAAATACCATTTTTCTATTTTTCTTTGCCCGGACCAACTCCTTAAATAAAGCACATGTATATATTATATTTATATATTATATATATGATTTTTTGGGGGGGGGGAGTTATAATATATAGTTATTTTATTAATATAGATATAATGATATTATTATTTATTTATATAGATATTCCTATTTATTATTATTTTATTAATTATATTATTATATATTATTATATATGTATAGTTAAGATTCGTACCTTTACCACCACATGACCACCCGACAGAGGTCAAATGCAGTCATAGTCACAAACAGGCAGGTCAACAATTATATCCCAATGGTGAACCATCCAGCCTTCGCAGATATTCAATTCTCCGATTATAGCCCAAAACTTTTTGGACCCTAAGTGACCTCGAATGGACCTTTAATGATATGACAGTTTTATGAGACTTGTTACTCTCCATGTGATACATCCCCTCCGAGGAGCTTTTGCATTCCTGATGACACACCCAGTGCTAATGCCGAAAAGTACTAAAATCATGTTTGGAACCCTAAGTGACCATTAATGACTTTCAATGACATGGCGGTTTTTATGGAATTGTTACACTCTTTGAGCCATCACTCCTAGAAGCAATTGCATGTCAATGAAACAAGTCCAATGTTATAGCGGAAAAAAAATATTAAACTCATCATTTTGACTGATCAGAGAACTAATATGCAAAATAGTCCACAAATTTACCCTCAGTGATCTTGAGCTATTGAATAATTTATCCCAGGGACTGGTAGTAGGTACCTATTCACAAAGTTCGTCAAAAGTCCCTAAAAGTTGAGGAAAATTAATTGCATTATAATTCTAAGTATGCTAATGAATATGTAAACTAAACACACGTAATGACCTACAGTGATTACAACGCAATTTAAATTTATCGGGACTGTTAGAGGTCCTACTCACCAAGTTTGGAGAATCCAACAGAGTTTATAAATTCGCCATAATTGGAATTGGCCAAACTATTATGCCAAAAGAGTCATGCAAGATGACCTCCAGTGACCTCGGCCACATTTGGAAAAATCATCGGCACTGCTCGTTGGCATATTTCACCAAGTGTCATGGCAATTCAATGAAGTGTTGACAGATCACATACATTATGCTAATTTTAAGCTACTGGCCCAAAGAAAGGCATAAACTTGTCTGAGACGGATGAACTTGAAATGATCGGCCATGTTTTTCGGACTCCAACAAACTACCCCCAACCACCACGTTGCGTGTTAATCGCAACAAACTTGGGGGGGGGGGGAAAATTTTGCGGAAACCTGCAAAATAGATGTTGGGGGGGGGCCAGCAAATATCGATATAGCCCATTTTCGCACTTAATCCGAGATTTTACTCATACAGACAGTGTACCAAGTTTGTGTCAATCGGAAGAAGTGTTAAAGAATGAGAGCGCTAACGCCAAAGTTGATTCCAGCGGCGGCGGCGGCGGCGGCGAAGGCGGCGGGCACACAGTCAAAACCATAATTCCCCGAAATTATCAGTGTTGACGGGGATATAATAAGATGATACGCTATGTCAAAGGGCTCATTGTACCAAGAGAAAGGAATGACAGAGCGAGAAGACATAAACGTATGGAAAAAGTACTCAGGCTCAATACATGTTCGTATGATCGTGAAATGATAGGGCTCTGGGAAGAATCCTGTCTAAATCAATTCACACAAGTTTATGAAAATCTTGGATTTTTCACATAAATTTTGCAAATCGAAAGTGAGTAGCATATTCAAGACTGGAAATTAATTATTTCAATACGTACGTGTTCTATGGTGCTAACTCACAGCACCAGGCCCTTTGGTTCGCCGGATTGGGCTTGAAGCTGTAGTAGACCAGTATTGACACAGCGTGAAGGTGCATAACAGAGTACGGATTAGGTAATTGTTTCACGTTAGTCCATGCCCATGGTGCTGCCTCTTCCATAGTGCTTGATGTAAGAGCCGTTAACATTATGGACTCCTATCATACCACCCCCAGGTGAAGTGGTACGTTACTGTAAAACCTGTACCCTCACCAGGGTAAAGTCCAAGACATTAGATATATGACGATCGAGCATAAAACCCCTAAGAGGAAGCATATACAAGAGGGACGTATCTTGATTAACATTATCAATAGAGGGCAGAGTACCGGGGGCAAATTCCGAGCAAAGATGGACGATTACCTCGAAAACTCGTTCAAATAAAATATAGTACAAATCGATCAAGAGCAATCCAAAACTAAAGTCACTGAATATGGTTCGAGGACTTTGGACTTTATACATAGTCTCACACACACTATCCGGGCCAGTACTACCATAGACATCTACACTGTAAAAAATATGGGAAACTAAACCCCGAAAGTAGGGAATCCGTTTCCCCGTTGGGTTACTTTATGTTACTCTGAAAAGCAGATAAGTGTCGATTTAATGTCAACCGTCCACAAAAATGGAGGGAAACTTTAATGTCCAATGAAAACATTCCTTGTATTATCGTTAATCACAACTCGACTAGCGACCAATCACATGACATCTCCCAAAGCAAATTATAGCTCGCCCTTCTGTTGAGAGTCGCAGCGGGTCCCGGAAGATAAAAGTTTTTCGTCGAGGATATATCCGGTGTTAGACCAATCAAAAAGGGCAATATTTATCACAGACATTACCGTTCTGAATTGAATATCTATCTTAGGTACAAAAATGGGAGACTTTGCTTCGAAAACAGTCTCAGTGATGATGTCAAGCGTAATCGTAGTTTATTACAAATATATGGATCCTCGAAAAGCAGTCAGTTCCCTGCAAGCATAAAAAAACTGTGACCAACTGATAAATAGTGCGAACACTAGGGCAGTGCGTATGACACGTACGGCGGACAGGACGACGACGTCGTACGAGCTGCCCTGCGCTGACAGCCCCGTCACGTATGTTCTCACTACGCAACTTAGGTATGAGCATGAGCGGATTAAATGCTGCACTGTGTAACAACATGGTCAGCGTTGTTTTGCTTCCGGGTTGGGTTTTGATTATAAAACATCTATTCTCGCACGTGGAGTGGATTTTCCTAGTACTTATCGCTGAATATTTTTTAAAATATTCTTTTCCAAGTAAAATGATAGTAAAATCCATAATTTTTGTCAATATGTAACAATAATGAGCTTTATGAAGTACCAACCTATAGATATCGAGACTTCCAGATTGTTGATGTCGCCGGGCTGTCATACAATCCTAGCTGGGCGTGGCCAACTGGGATGTAAGTTTTGTCCTGTGTGGAAGTTACTTATTTCACACCCTCAAGGTCTCCTTTTCAAATATTAATAGATCTCCCGGGCAACTTCATTATTTTCGACGACCAGGGGTATGAATATGTATAGTTGATGGCTTTGCGAGTGACGTCAGCAACAACAAAAACAGCTGGCCTGCACAAATTCCGTCAGTGGTCAGTGTCAAAACCCGATAAATTGCTACAGAAGGACATTTAAGCTGCAACTAAGTGGAGAAGAATGGAACCCTTTTCCTGGAACACCCCTAAGTAAATTATCACCCAGAAAATAGGCCTATTCCTCCGGGAATTATGATAATCCCAGACCATGTGTGAATGTGATACTGATGCTAGTCTATGGCCTAGCTCTATCTATTTTTTTGTATTAAGACCACTCATCCTATGCTTTTGCTAGGGGCAATGGCCTTTGTTTTAAGATGTTTACTTCATGTTTGAAAGGAAATTGTCTTGTTTGAATTAGAACCTAATGCCTAGCCTATCCACAGCTATTTATATTATTAATACACTGTGCTAGCAAACAGTTACTGTAGCAGCCTAGCTTCTGGCAACCAAAACCTTTCATAGTGGCTTGGAAGAAGTCACTGGTTGCACCCAGGGGCATGTATAAAAAACTTTTGTGGGGGTATATTTTGTTGAGACTGACTGAAATATTATTCCCCCCCCTTTACTTTTTTTCGCCTATATTCCTCGACCCGCCTGGAGGTCAAGTCCGCAATGAGGGTGCGGGGGTATAAACGGGACAGCTATTGCCCACAATTGCCATGTTAATATTGCCATTTATCGCCATGACTATGCCGGCTACAAACCAACTTTGGCAAGTCTCAGAGCCCAACTTTCGTGACTGAGAGACTTTTTTGTGTCTCTAGTTCTAGAGTAAAAGGAGGGGCTTCTCACCCCCACAACCCTCATGATTTATGCACCTACTAGTTGCACCATCACTCTAGACCAAGCTGCCGTCAACTCTCAGAGTTGTGGGGAATCGTTAGCATCTTTGAAGTCCCCATGATGGTGATATATTGATGTTCAGTTGCACTTTGTAGGTCCTACAGATTGAGCCCCTTCACCCCCCTCCTAACCTGAATCATAGTGACACCTAGGGAGGACACTATGGGCTTGCACAACAAGGAACAGAACTGAACACTTTGTTTCAGACCATAATATTGGCCTGTTGATTACACTTTTCAGCTCTTAGAATTTGCATGAGCAATGGCGACTTTCCATAATGAAAATTGGACATCGGACATCCTCTGACAAAGGAAAACTTCCTGGGACAATCTTGGCAACGTTGGCGTGTCAGACAACAGCTGTGATACTTGGAGCTGTTGGTGATTGAATAAAGGTAAGTGAATAATGAACTAATAATGATCCAAATAGTATATTTTTCATTACTCCTCTTTTGAATGTTGCTGAAATAATCTGTGAGTCAGTATATGTATTGCCCCATTTCACCTGATAGTGATTGTCAAACCCCCCCCCCCCCCCCCCCCCCCCCACCACACACACATATCATGTGAATTGATTTTTGGTCTCTAGTTCATCTTGAGGCTACATACACTGATAACGTTGTCACGTCATATGACCTCGGGGGACTTAACAGGTGGTGCTCACGACTTCATGGCTAGTACACAGCAGGTTCGAGTCGAGTCCAACAATATGGTCCAAGACGAGTCCTCACCATCCGAGTCCGAGGACCGAGTCCTCAACATCGGAGTCAAGTCCTTCTGTCCGAGTCCACGAGTCCTATTACAACTTGGCATTTTAGCAGAAATATATGGTAGCAGGTTCAGAAGCAAGTTATTGTTGTTAGTTGTGCATCACCCCCCACAAACAGAGATATTGTATTGTTGCATATTCTTTCCATACAAAATTTGGGTTGCCCCATAGCTGTTTACATTTGATCATTATTATTTTTTTGTTACCCCGACAAACCTTGATGCATAATGGGAATCCAAGAAAAATAGCCATGTAAATGCAATAATTGCATACAGCCAGTTGCCAAAACTAAACAACATAAGTGCCGCAAAACACACTCATGGAGTAACTCCACCTGATCCCCAACCTCCCACAGTTGCCAAACTTAGGGACAATAATAACTTTCCAGAAAGCGTACACTTGAAGTATTTTTTCATTGCATCTTCAAGAAACCTCAACCTAATTCCATCTTTATAGACAGGGTCCATAGTGTTTAGTACCTCATAGAGTGTTTACCTGATAAAGGCGAACAGCCATTCGACAAGTGCAGTTGTCAATAAAAATGCACTAGTTGCTATAACTTTTGATTTGATTTGCAAGTGAGATTGGAGACATTACAACAAGACACAGTAATCGCATTGATGAGTGTCAATGGCAATGTAAAATATCCGCAGTATAACACCGAGGTTCGGGTTTTTCCTTGTGGATTTTTTTTTCTGACGGTCTTGAACCTGGACTCGGACAAAGTCTGAGCTTCATCATCCAGGTGGGTTCGAGTTATCGTGTTTCAAAGCACGCGTCACCATACACACATACACACACACACACCCTACCATCAAACTGTCAGGGACTGATAGATTTCCCTATGACCGTCAAGGAAAAAAATAAACAGCTGCAGTCTGTTCAATACCATAATGCAAAGAATAGTTTTTATCGCCAAGTTTCCTCTTCTTTGCCGGTCATCGGGATGTATACACTGATGTTATCGTCGTCATCGAGGCCAGCAAGGTGTTCTGTGAGGATGGCGACCGTCTCTCTCTTGGCTCATTGGCTTGATCCTGAAGCTGGTGAATCGGCCTTAAGTTAGAGGAGGCGTTGGCGAAATCATTCAATGACCACCCGGGACCATTGGGCAAACATTGCTGCATGTTATCTTGTCATGATCTTGCAAAACATTGATGAAGACATGTGCAGTAAAACAGGTGTCCACAATACTCTAAGGCATTCCTGTATTAGGATTTTCAAATCATACCCTCTGACAACGTTAAATGAGAACTCTCTTCCTAGGCAAGTCAGTAGGGTTGGCCCTGGAATCTAGACGAGTAGAGGACTAGAGGTTATATACTCCTCATGGTCCATTTGCACTTTTCTGACATTTGCATTGTTTCCTTGGTCTGGCTCTGGCTTTGTTTGCAATTCACACACCACAATCACAGGTTCCTGTCCTTTGAGATAGTTCATTGCTTTGCAATTGTTACTAGGTTTAAAAATGTAAACATGGCAGAGAAGAGACGTATGAAATAATTTTCCATCATCCACGGAGCATAAATTCCAAGGTTTATTTATGTATTCTTTATGGAGTTGGAATTTGGCCGGTTGCCGCTGAACGGTTTCACTTTACCACCAAATATCATGCATATTGAGGGAGGTTTTGGGGGGCGGCAAGAGAATTCTGCTGAGTTGTTACTCAGTAGAATGCTACATCATAGACAGAGGATGATTATAAACCCCTACTTGAAATCCTGCCCAGCTCACCATCATCCTTCCAAATATATTTTGTTCTGTACATAGGAGAGAATATATTGCCCGGTAAAAAAGTAGCCCTGAGCTGTTGGTATCAATTAGGCTATAAAACTATGCAGAGTAAATCCGGTCCTTGTAAGCTGTAACCTTCCGAGTCTTACCTTCACCCATCCAGTGGTCGAGTGGGCGGTTATAAGAGATTGTCTATGGGGGGGGGGCTCGAGGTCAGAACCAAGAGAAATGTGCCTCATTTATAGCCTCACCTACCTATCGGAGAATAAATGCAATGTTGGGGCCCCTAGAATCATGCTGTCAATTGCTGCCATAGACGTTCTTGAAACAGTAAGAATGGTGGTATGTGTAAAAAAATGAAATAGTCACATGGGTCGGAGGAGGGGGTGGGGAGGTTCGGCCCTCAATGCCCCTCAGCATACGTCACTGCACCACCCATACCTAATGTTTGTGCCATTACATCAGCTAGGCCTATATGCCCATGCACAAGTACAGCTCTAGCCGAAATCTGCCAGGAAAGAAGAGGACCAGCACAAAAACACCGGAGACACAGATGGAAAAGAGGGCCACCCTGAGTTGGTTGTAGATTCATGGTTGGCATGGGCTTTTGCGTGTACCTCATATTTGTGAGGAGTGAGGTGTCAGAATCGGGCTGACTGAGTGCGAGTACAGGTACATAACTCAGCGTTCTAGGCAGTCACTACGATTCATATGGAACTACAAGTTTAAGGAATCCATAATTAGGCTCACTGGTTCATACAGGGAAGTTGGAACCCTGTACCACACGCCTGATGTTGGATGAGAACCAGCGATAATTCGCCTTCTCTTTGAGCTATGCTCAGTATTGTCAGATGATGCTCAGGGACCAGCCACGTCGGACCCAGCCAGTCGGACATCGAAGGGAGTTGTGTAATGTCAGCATCAGCTACTTTCCTGAAGGCTGAGCGAGGTGGTGGTAGTAATTGCCATCACTGCGGCAGCGTGAGAAGCCGAAACTAAACCATTGTGGAATACCATTGAGTTGAGTTCACAAAATTACTCAAGCATGCACGTTAAAGTCCTTGCTATGCTTCTGAGCTATGCAGCTAGGAATTTTTTTTTTAAACTTATATGTGAATTTTTGCAATGGACCACACTGGGCAAGAGTATGACCCATCTGAGTACGAATACCACGCCAATGAGTAAGAGTACCCGTGGCTGCGCCCTTGGTCACTCGCCTGGAGTAGGGGGTCATTGGAATCGACAGGTAGGAAGGGGCTAGGTGCTTTAAACAGTTTCAGCCATGTAATGCTTTCGTAAGTGCTTTATAATAGATTGGGTTTCAACAACATCGTTCATACCCCTTTGTATGCCGAGGCGCTGACTGTATGCTCGGAGTGGACAGAAATTGGATATCCCTGGCTTTTTCTTGAATAGTGTTCAGAGAATTTAGCGTCCTCATAGAGGAAACGTAAGTGATTATTTCAACACTTTTCATAGAGGAATGGGCAAGGACAAAAATGGTATTGGAATGGAACGGTTGGACTTTGAGAAAGACACCATTAAAAGGTCATATGGGACCTAGGAAGGATTGGGGTGGAGGGGGGGGGGACGCGAAAGTAATCAAAAATGATTTGCTAGATTGGCCTTAGTCTAGTATAATCTGTAGGCCCAGTGTGGGAGCCTGAATATATACAGCCCAGGTGAAGTATCTTTCACATAGGCAAAGAATAGGCCTGTGTGGTATCTTTCCCACCTTCATGAGTATTCGAAGTGCATGGTTTACTAAGACCGGTGCTGTTTTTATGCTGAAGTAGAACTACTCAGATATTCAGGCCAAAATTCATATGCAATAACACGGGCCCAGTTCTCATTTTCTGAGTTAGGCAAGTGGTTTGTGCCTACATCAGTACACACATGTATAGCGTGATACCTTTCCGGAAAATTATGCACCTTTATATAATGAGATATCACTTCAGAAAAATGAAGTTTGCAGTGAAGCTGTTAATGTTTTATGATAGTACATCATTTGTCTCACGAAATGATTAATCGTTATCTGGGGAAAAACTTACCTACATTTTATCATTAAAAATAAAACGGAACGGCAGGAACGTTGGACAAATTGGGGTAATTGAGATATTCGTGTGTGGTCGGCGACAGTTCGCATTCCAATTATTCCACATTATCACTGAATTTGATTGGAAATGTGAAGTGTTATGCCCGACAAGACTATTTGCGACGGTTGGGAACATGCGTTATCCTTTTCATTCCATGTTCTTGTCCCAGGGTCGTTTTTCGACCTACGGACCATCACTTGTTACGGACAAAACGTCGTAGCAACGCCGCACTGGTTTGTTTTCGGTTGACGATGCATATTCAAGCAGCGGTGAGGCAGATTTCATGGACGCTGAACTAATGGTGCGTTCCATTTACCTCGTTAATATCGTGATCACGACTTCCCACTCAAGTGAATAGACGTTCCAGTAAAAACAAGTCGTGAAAATGGAATACAAGATGCGGCGCCCTACATGGGACGGAAATAAAAACAACCCCGTATTAGGGTACAAAACATTGGAATAAAGAAGATTTAGTAGTAGTGTTTTCAACGGTTCCTTAAATTTTTTAAATAAAAAAAAAAAAACTCATCAAATCAAGTAGAATCGAAAGTTAAAATTGGAAGTGAAACATTTATGGCAACTTTCGAAAATCGAAAGTTTAACGATAAACGTTACTGCACTGGGTATTGGTGCGCGAAAAGGCACCGATCGCCGACGTTCGGGCCGAACAGCCTTGGTCAGAAAATTTGCTAGTATAAATTGATTCGCAATAACTGTTAGTGGATTTGTTTTATGATGCTCTCCTCTCGAGAATATTGACCTGGAATTTTCATTGGACATGGGATACTTTTTTTTTTCCTTAATTTTGGCTTCGACTTTTCAACTCAGTTGGTCGAATGTCGCCAGCTTGGATTACAAGTCGTGAAGGCGGGTGTTGCTATTCGGAATTCCCACTTCACCTCTGGTGATCACGACTTGTGTACAAATGGAACGGTTCGTGAATGTGTACACCTGTTCACGAGGTAAATGGAAAGAGCATCTGTTTTGTACAGGCAGTGCCGGGGCGAAAATACGTGCCGTAGTGACAACGATCGACTACACGCTAGCTTCCAGAAAATGTAAGTAGTTGAAATCTTCAATAATTTGCACCCCAAAACTGATCGGGTCCAAGTGCCTAAGCTGTCCGTACCGAAGAATGGTTTCAGATCGTATTTTTATTATTGCCAGTTTAGCGAAGCCGCATTTTCTTACAAAATACACCCCAACCAAAAAACATAAAATAGGCATACCAGGAAGACAGGGTCAGATGGTCTATCGTGTTAGGCTAGTATACCGATTGTTAACGTGTAGGCTGCTGCGTTCAGATGTTATGTCAAACAAACTAGCATCACAGTCCAGGTTCTTAGTCGTGTCAAGTCCATTATCCGGCCGGTTATAGGAGTTAACCATTCATTTGGGGTTTAGTATAAAGGAGCTATGTTGTTCCCAAATTGTTCAGAGAAAGAACGAATACATCCTTCAAAATTAATGAACATTCTTACCAATACAGCAAGGATATGGCCTTAGGCTATTGCTATGGGACATGATCCTTCGCTCTCTCCGTTTCAACAAGTCCAAAATTTCCAAATGCAAATATCATTATCAAGACCAATACCAGCTAGTTGCTAGGTAGCTTAGCCTGCGCTCGCAGGCTGTAGTACCTGTACTAAAGCCTGCGTTTAAAACTCGAGGCCTAGGCTAGGCTCTTGTTTTAGGCTAGCGCTAAGCGGACAAAACTATCTGTTTCAACTTCAGTTCCTGACAAGCGTGCATCTCAACTAATATACCCAAAAAAGACCAATTGTTGAAGTTAAGAAAAGGTTTTGAACTCATTCATTCCCTATATTAGTCTTTTGCAGGTGAGACGTACCAAATATACCACCCGGATCAGTCAGTAATCTCTTCAGACTCCACTAATCACAAGTTGAGCAAGACCTTGCACAAGTTGTTGTTCGCATTGCCACTCTTAAGTGATGTATAATCAGGCCAGATGTGCTATAGTAATGTCTTGACATGTGCCAATATGAATTAATAGGATCGCCAAATGAGGCCCCCTGAGTGGCAAAACTTCTGTTTACAAAAACTATGTTTCAAAACAAGACCAGGGCTGGGGGGAAAAAAAAGCAGGTGTGTTGTGATTTTCCCCATTTATGACGGTCAAAATCAGGCTACAAGTATCATTTTTTTATACTAATGAAATTTCAACATTGTAGTGGATTGGAATGTTCTTGAATGCTGTTTAAAAGTATAGAGGGGGTTGTAATTGAGGGAGAAGTGGAGTCTTGAGGTGGGACGGATTCGTCGCCTTCAATGGGAAAAGTGTGCCTACAGTTTTAAAATTTCTTCTGATACGTGACTAGCTGCTGACTTTTAATTAGGCCCAGAATTGAGTTGGTATGAACATTTTTTTCCCGGGCGAGGGAGGGGCTGAACAGTACAGATATGTAATTCATGGATGAGTCCATCACAGCCCATGGGATGTGATAAATGTGCCCGATTTCGTAGGGGGATGCCCTAAATTACACTATTCAACAATATTTCCGTACAAATCGGCATAAGCTAGGTCTAACGTGATAGGATTTGTTCGAACAGGGACCGGCGTTAATTTTGTGCCAAAAATGTTAAAATCACAGTAGGCCGATCGATATTTGGAGAATTATCAACAGACCAAATTCTAGGCCTCGCCTGCCTCCCTCATTAACTAGGGATTTTGAAAAAAATTATAACAAAAGTTCACTTGCCCTACGGCAAGTGGACTTTTGTTCAGGGCCAGTGGACAAGCTTAGCCGACTTTTAGTCCATCCATTGCCCTTAGAACACTAGCCTAGATGATATGTAATTTACCAAAAATAAGTCTTGTTCATACAATTCGTACATTCGGAAAAGTGAAAAATAAAGTTAACCCTCAGGCCTGTAGAATATTTTGTACAAAAAGAACCATTGTGTAGTCTACTGTTATCAACTATTGAACGTTTGCGACAAACATAAAGGCTACAGATACGAGGGGAGCAATGGAGAATCATGTTAAATTGGCCAGATGAACCCTCCATAACTTTGCACTTGCTCGATGCGGACGCAAATGTGGTTGATATTCGCCTTGGTTTCTGCCGTTGTAGTGCGTTTATGCCGAGTTCTTTTGAGAACGATATGTCTGGGTATAGGCTGAATAAGCGTTCCGCTTTTTTGGAATATGAGGAGGTGGCCCCCCTTTCTTTTTTTTTGAGGGGGGGGGGCGACCCGACCATTGCTTACGATGTTCTATACCAGATGGGTGTCCCACATTTAGCCCGAACTAATACTAATAGCTATTCATAACCAGAAATTGCATAATAACCATTGGTAAAGAATGCACTATGAGAAATACCAGACAGGTTTGAAAAAGAGAAAGGAAGCGGGGTCGAAGCAAGGTTTTGCCACTTGACCTTGCTCAGAGGAGGCCGGCCTCTTCTATTACTTGTTTATTTTATGGTTCTACAGGGTTTCTACGAAACCTAAAACATGCTGCAATTGTTCTTTTTCAAGAGCAAACTGACTCCATGGAGTTAGAGTGAGACTCTCAAAATATTCTTCAAAAAAAGTATGGCATGAATGAAAAAAAAAAAAAAACAGAATCCTTCAAAAAGGAGGCAGGCGGGGCCGCTAAAAATGAAGTATTTGATTTAGCTGGATTATTTTTACCCCTTGGCCTTTACGAGCCACATTCGGTAAGATCAACCAGGTGGTGATTATCACCGTTCAATATTCCTTATAATTTTGGAGTGTAGTGGTTATCCCCCATCTTAGGGGGACAGTCAGTCCGTCCTGACTAAGGCCCTGAATGTGGTGCCCTTATTACAGTCGCGGATTGGGGAAGAGATGATGAAGAATTTCAGAGGGTGCCCATACATTAGTGCAAAAAATTTTTCTTTTTTTCTACTTGTCAGGCGAAACGAGGAGAGGCAACGGGGCACCAACCATTTCCCAATGGAGAGACGATTTAAAACCTTGAAGGTCATATGGAGGCTATGACAGAGGAATGTAAGAAGACCACTCCAAACATTGAAATAATCCAGCACAAGAATGGGAAGACTTATGCCCCAACGACGTCAGTTGATAAACTCCACAACCCATATTGCTGACATTCGAGAGAATTAACCTGAATGTCCTTCGCCTTGCCAAGTTGCAAGCGGAATAGCGCCCCTGACGCTCCACAAAACATTTGTGCAAGCAAAAGACTAAGAGGAGTGAAGAAGCAAGACACATCTTCTCGCCAACTGTATTGGGTCATCTACAAGTTGAGGACAGGCTGTTGTGCCCCTGTTAGTCTTACAGCCCAGTTTGGAAAATGGGGTTCTTCAAAGTTAGGAGGTAAATGATACCAAAATCCATTGAAGTTGAGAGTTGGACCTGGTATACAAATAGCCTCAAACCATTGACAAAAAAAAACAAATTCGTAACACGGTATTGTAAATGCGTACTTGGCAGGTGGATGCTTGGGAAGTTCGTTGAGGGTTACCACTCCGAACTGTAGGCTTTGTGTTTTCGGGCGGCTCCACAAATTTCACTTTTCGTCAGGTTTTTTGATGGTCTCAAACAGAGGCTTTTTGACCACTCCTTTTATTTGGCATGTTCGGAAATTGATGTCAATCACGGTGGTTAGTAGCATCCAGCTTCAATGTTTTAGTTTCTCTGTGGGTGTAATTCTATGTCCGTCATAATATTGGTTCCGGAGACTACAGCATTGTGGTGGGCCTGCTCATTCACTGTTTTTCAAATGCTGTTCTTTACAGTGTTCGTGGATCGTGATGAAACCTCGTTCATGCGGAAAAGTCGAAATAGCTGACAAACAAAATGATTCGATGCCATGTGGTTGCTGACAATGTTTTGCTCAGTTCTGTGACATGTATTCCTCTGTCCGTCATAAAGGTGACAGAAGGGAGTGAATTTGTACAGTGACAGAGGACCCTATATATAACATGTATGTACCCTGTATGAGCGAACTATCCTTCTATGATTTCTTTGCAGGAAGAAACATCGCGGGACTATGTGATGGATGCTGCAACAAACGCTGATCCTTTGTAGCCGTGATGGCAAGGTAAGAGAAGCCCAAGTGCTGCTTTTTTGTAGAGCAACAAATTGTTTTTGCACGGCAAGTGTTATCTCCGCAGCAAGCTCTATATTTGGACTGATTTACGCATGCAACATTATATACACCGAGTCTACGATTGAGACCTTCATCTTCATCATTCGAAGTTCTTATAAAATTGCGTGACAACACTTGCCACCCCAAGAAGAGACGTGCATTTGTGGAGAAGGGGTTAAAGAGTAGCGATATTCACATGCCTTCCATGTGATAGAGAGTCGTTTGAAATATGTTACAGCCTTCCTGGTTGCTGACTGTCTGCTGAACCTTTCATCTGGTACGGGAATCGAGTACCAAACCACCCCAAGATAGTATGAGATTCGTGCGAAGGTGGGAGATGTAGACTTTTCATCATGACCACTTTAGAGTCATCGAATGGTGTGTGTTTATGCTAATAGCAACATCCCATTTGTTTTGCTTCATATGACGATCAGAATCATCCAAATATACATGTGTGCTAAACAGCTCGTATCAGTGGCAATGTCCTTATTTATTGCAGTGGGGTGCTGGGAGATATCCGTCCTCATTCATTCATGATCTACACTTATTTTTGAGCATCACATGACATTGATATTTAAATTTTTTGGGCGAGAGATGAACTGTGTGTTCCCGATTACTCGACATGGGGTATTCAAAAAAGGATTATTAATTCCTTGACAAATCGGAGGAATCTATGCAGTCTGTGCAGTGTTTGTGTGTGTGTGACGCCTAAGCCTTAACTCAACACTATAATCAAGCCCATAATTGGTAGATAAGGTCCCCATGATGAGTACATGATCCCTATTTCAAGGTTAGGTCGAAGGTCAAGAGAGGTAAAAGTCTGAAAATTCTTGCCTAAAATATGTAATTAAGTAGTCTAATTTCATGATTTTTTTTTTTTTTTTTTTTTTCTGCGAAATTGTTCAGGGTTTAACGATTTCACGAACTTGGTGGTGTGGTCTACCATGGTTCCAGAGAAATTTAAGAGTGAAGTCGGGGGTCACTGGAGGGTCATTTAATGTGAGCAATTTGCATTAATTGATGACAATTTTTGAAGTTTGTGGGATTTCCACAGAACATATATGCGATCCACCTTTGTCCTGATTCATTTTCAACGTACCGCTAGGGTCAGTAGAGGTCTGTTGTGCTAATTTGCATAATTTATTCCAATTTCCAACTTGGTAAGAATTTTGCCAAACTCGGAGGTTGGTCTGTTAACCCCCAAGGTATTGCCGCGATTGCACATTTGCACTTATGGTTGGGGTCGCTAAACATGTCATTTATTGTAAATTGTATTTGGACATCCTTGGACTGCTGATGGCGGTACGGTTGGTGGTGGGTGGGGGGGGGGGGGGCCCCCCGCCATCCGCTTGTTCCCCGTGCCTCTCCCTCTCACCCCGCCCCCTGGATGGCATTTTCCTGGCTTTGCTGGAAAATGAAAGCAAGAATAATGAAGAAATTTTGATTTTGTAAGGCAAAGAAGCCAGGACTGCCAAGGGGATTTAGCAAACTTTCAAGTTGGATTTGGGTAAAGAAGAGAGTTGAATGAGCGACAGAACTTATTCAAATTTGGGTATATAGGAGAGAGTAGTGGGGTGGGGAGGCATGGAGAAGAAAAAAGAATTAAGGGACTTTTGTATAAGAGTAAAACTTATTGGTCAGTTATGTCAGGAATTTTTATGGGTTAATGTGAAAATATGCTGATGTTTGTTTGCCATTGGTCTGCATGAACTAGTGAGTTTGTGATATGAATAATAGAACCCACCGGATCGCACAACCAGGCGAGAAGCTTTTTGGCGATACCTTGTGTAATATTATTATTCAGAATCCGCATCCATGAAGCTAACCATCAGCTGTTTTTGTTCAATTGCATTGGAGGTCATGTAGGTATGGTTCGTTGGGTCGCAGTGGGCAGGAAAATGGTTCAAGTGAAACTGGAATGTGTGAAGGAATTAAGTTCTTGTCAAGCAGGGTTAATTAAAGTGTCCAGTTTGAACGAGAATTGTCATGCAAATTTGAAGCTATTTCTCAGATTGGGGATTGATGCTCAAGATAGGAACGGCTGTGTAGGAAAGATATCTCCCAATGTCTCCTTGTCCACATTAAACTTGGCCATCAGGAGTCCCAGACGATGAGTCTAGCCTCCGCTGCTACCAAAAATATGACATACTAACCCCACCCCTCCCCCAGTGTGCAACATTGTCGAGGTGTGGTGCATGCTATCGGAGGATATTCCGTCAAAACATTTTCATTAAATGACTCGGAATAAAAAATGAATGCAGTAGGAAAAGGAGTAGTATATTGTAGTCAGCAAGAGTATAGAACATGGAAATCAAAACTATGAAATGAGTTATATGGAGAACGTTCAAACCTGTGGTGGGATGGACAGTTCAATTTCTGTAATTTTTTTCATTGATTATGCTTAACACTATAACATGTCAAAATGCAGTAGGAGTTGAGACACCTTCTAATTGATGTTATCTGTATGCATTACAGTTTTCTTAATTGAGAAAAAAATGTATGATTTCTATGTACCTGACTATCCAGTTTTAATTAATTGTATCGTGGAGCGGATTTACCAGTCATGCTGCTTGTGGATTTCTGATAGAAAGAGTGATTCATATTCACATGAGAAAACCGTGTTAATGCGAAGTAAATGCGAATGCATTGCCAACAGTGCATGTAACTAAGAAAATATTGGTACCCCAATGTACACAATTATACTTGCTCAGTGCAATCGTTTGCCAAACACTGCTGGATACAGGGAAGTAAAATTGTCGGCAGTTTGCTTCTGGAGTGCCATAGACAGAGGCAGACGACTTAGTTACATGTGTGGTCATAACATATAGCAGGCTATCTGAATGAACAAGCCATACCACAAATATTTATTTTGGGCCACTACCTGGACTCCACTGTAGATTGATCGTTATAGACCTTTACAATGTTGATGACGTGACATGATCCGTTTATGATGGAACATTATTTAACCATGTGTCTCCTGAAATTCTCTAATTATCATATGGTATAGACCGTATAGTCTGTGCTTCAATTAAGGCCAGTTAAATCATCATCATATTGATTATTTCCAAGCTTCAGAATGTTTAAACCACAGACTGGGCGGTGGGCATGCAGGGGGGATAAAATGTACTATGGGGTTGTGATGTCTGTTCTCAACAATTTTGTATGCTCTTTTCTCACTCTATTCCTTTTGCACAAAGCTTGTTGAAGTCTTCTTAGAAGTTGTGACAATCAATAGTTCCTATTTAATGTACATATGTTCTCCTGTTTCTCATTTAACAACCAAAAAAAAAATATCCAGCGAAACACTCAGTTACTCAAGAATCGGATGAAGTGTTTCCCAGATTTTGGGGAAAAGGATCAGTTAATTACACCACACTTTCTTGCGTTGCAACTTTGCTACCACCAGGTAGTGAGGAAACCTTCAGTGACCCATATACTGGTGTAACGGTACTAGCTATTTAGGGGAAGTATGTTACCCACAAACCTGGGGAAGCATCAGTTTAAACCCCAGAACTTGGGGTAGGTTACCCTTAAACCTGAAGAAACGAGAGAACCCATGGTTGCGAGGAAATGTAGATTTCCCTTGTGCTATATGGGAAAACCATTCCACAGAACTTGGAGTAATTTAGTTACTGAGAAACCCAGAATTTGAAGATATCCTGAGGTTTCCCCTTGGGTAGGGATACTAGTTACCTCAAAAATTGGTGGTAGCCTAGTTGCCCCCACTTTTTGGGGTAAACTTGCCAACTTTTTTTTACAGGTCGGGCCGCCAGAGCCAGTCAAAAAACATTCACTTCTGTTTCAAACAAAAGCCGCACAGTATTAAGAACCATGTTGATACTGCCTTTATTCATTCGCCAAGACCAATTCAAGGGGTGGGGCTGGGCTGGGATCTGGGTGGGGGGAGAAAAAAAATGAAAGATAATTACGTAAAATATGATAAAAAAAAAAAAAAAAACAAGAAAAATAAAAAACAAAAAACAAATCAGAGATTGTATTTTTATCAACCAACAAATAAAACACTTTAGGAAAAAAAAAATAATTTTTATTTTTAAAAATTAATACTATTAAAAATAACTTTAACCAAAAATAATGATTTACAATAAAATAAAATTAATAAAAAAAATGTTGGGTGCAGGGATGGAGATATTAGGGTTGGGTGAAGATGTTGGTCGGGGGAGATGGTTGGGTGGGGTGACGATGTCCGGTGGGGATGTTCGGGGGGTGGGAGGAATGTTGCGTGTGGTGGAGATGTTATGGGTGGGGAGATGGGACGAAGAGATGGGGTGATAAGTACAACCATTCTAGGAAGGCATGCAGGTGTACGGGGCAGGATTACTGGGAGAGCCAACCAACCACCAAATAATTAGTTTGTTGTGGTGGTGAAACCTGGGAAGGCAAGTGGGAGGCTGGGGGGGCAGTCGCGGGGCCCTTGTGTTGGACTGGGCGCTGCGTTTTTTTTGGGGGGGTTGGGGGGTGATTTGTGTTTTTTCCCCAATGTGGTGGTGTGTTTGTTTTTTTCCCTGGGGCCGTTTTCGGCTCTTTTTTTTTTTTCGGGGGGGGTACAATGAAAAATGAGGGAAGCTGGGGGATAAGAGTCGGGGAAGGGCGGGAGGCAAAAACATGTGAGGAGTAGCTGGGGAGAGGAGTGGCATGTTCCGTATAATTAACATTTTCTTGACCCACAACGACACCACCTGATATAACGTGACGAATTGATTGACATTTGCCAGCATGACTCCCTATCATGAAAAATCAGAATTATTCAAAAACAAATTCAGTGCTTCCAATGAAACTAATAAGCACGTCCAGAACACCTCAGTGATTGGGCATCAGCTAGACATCCCGAAGAAGAAAAAAAATATGTCTATTGCAGCACTTTTGATGATGATGATGATTCTTGCCAGTTCTTGAGTAATATCCAACCTTTGTAACAAAAGGATACTTCCAAGATTCACAAAATCTGAAAAAAGACCTTGTGCACACGCTCGACTCTCAAACCTGGGGAATAAATGTGGATGCAAAATGTGCGCACATAAGAGCAGTATTGGTAAAAATAGTGATCGAATTATGTAATACCAGGAGATTGAAATCCAGGAAATTGACAGAAACGAAACCTAATTGTGAAAACACAGTTACATAAAAATTGCAATAACAAAGCTTGGTAACTTGATCCATATAATGCTTGTTTCAGAGGCCACATGATCGACAATAATTACCCGTCCATGGGATTATACGACCTACGGTACCCAACCGCCCATGAGGCGAAACTCCCTGGCATGAGTGTACACTGAGGCTATGTAAGTGCCTCATCCAGCTGATGAAGAGGTTGTGACATGTGAAATATACTAATATATGATAATATATTGTCTGTAGATCAGCGCTTATCAACAGCCAAAGACCTGACCTTCAAAGCGCTCACAGTATTAGCCCTGACATTGGGGACCTGTTACAACCATAGAATACAGCCACGCATTCTCTCGCTGTTCCCTCCTGACGCACGATTTCAGTATACGTCACTTCATGTGTCTTCGGGGGGACTTCTCAATAGGGCTGCCACATACAGCGCTCAGTCCTCTTCCAACACAAGATTTCAGGAGACATTACCTTCGTCCTAACAGTCAATTGTTAGAATGAGGACATTAGTTTCCAGTCAAGATCTAAGGGGCTCTGAACTCGCAATCAATGGTTTCCCAGCCTGGAGCCCTACCGACTTGCCAGCTCTATCCTCTGTGGAAAACGGAATCGATGATAAGCAGCAGTGTTGGAGGACGATATCGGTCTCGGCCTCGATATCATTTCGAAGGACTCTGTCTCGGACTCAGCTCACGGATCAATGACTCGCCGTTCTCGGCTGCTGGAACTCGGTCCGAGTCCAGGTTCAAGATGTTGCAGGACTCCGGCTTGCGACTCGGATGCTGAATACTTGGTCTTGGACTGGGATTGGCTGGATCGAGTCAGACTGATAAGCAGGTCCCCGAGTTAAGATGAGCTATAGCTCTCTCTCTCTCGCTGAACATGAATCTAGAAGAGTCGTTACTAGTGACCTTGACTGAGGAAAAGAGCTTGTCTAATGGAGCTTGGACACGCTAAATCTAAGGCCACATCATTGCATCAGTGATCCAAGTGGTCGTAAGATCTTTGAAGGCGAAATTCCTGATGAAGTTAAGCCGAGATGACGAATTTTAGACAAAACGTCTGGCAAAATGAGAAGGGCAATGGGTGAACCAGCGGACTTTTGGTTATTGCAGAGGTTCAATAGTGCGGGGGTGGGGTGCAGGTCAGTATGGGGTAAGTGAATATAGGAAAGAGAATTAGGGAAACAACTCGCTATAGCACTCCCAGGAAGGACCCAATATGAAACTCACATTTGATTCTCAAATTTGAGGCTTTTTGATAAGCCCTTCCGATAATTGATAAGCCAATCCACTGTTGTGGACAGTCAGCAGTATATCCATCATCAGACACTTCAATGGCAGGGGGTGGCGCATTGGTGTTGGGGAGGATGCTTTATTGATTTAGCGAGTGAAATGACACTGCCCAAACAGTGAGAAGCTCCATTACAGAGGGTCGATCTTTCAGCCTACATTGATCACATGGCACTTGATATCATATTCAGAACCGAGAAAGTCGTACACCGTAATACTTCTGAATACTGCCCATGGCCCCTGCAATTGTTTCAAAGAGGGAGCTAAAGAGGGTGGCCTGGTCCACGGTGCAATCAGCTAATAGGTAACCATATACCTTGCACAATAACGCACACATCAAGCTATGTGACTGTTATGTCGTAATATATACCCATTGGCCATGTAAAGGAAATGGTATTGTACCAGATGGTTTTAAACGCACAGGTGGAATGAGGACATATCACACCCCCACACCTCAAATTGGAGGTTCTGGCATGTTGCTTTGTTGGATTATTTCTATTCACTTTGAGAAATTTGAGGAAATCATGACAATCACGGGGGGAACACGATGCATAGACCGCCCATACACCCTACACAGTAATGCTGCATTTTTGCACCGATGGGACCAAAAGACGAAAATATGTATATTCACTTAGAAATGAATGAGATTAGTCTTTAATAATGGGTCAGTGCCATTCATTTTGGAGAGTTTTTATTACAGGACTGTCCAATCTATAGTTTGTTTGGTACGACGAAGGGGCGTAAATACGGGGGTTGTGGGGGTGCAGGGGGTCGGAGCGTTTTGAAAAGTGGGGGGGGGACCACATAGAATGCAAATGACATCTAAGCGGAGCGCACCCTCGGTTGGAGCGAATCGTGGCGATGAAGAGAATTTCAGATTTTAATACCCGCCAGATTGCAGGAAACGGCATCTTGCCAGCCCACTAGCATCCATCTACATGTGTGATTTGGGTGAAGCAGACAAAAAAATGGTCATTGTGCATACTAAGATGATTACCGAATATCACATGGTATTTTTTAATTACATTTCTACTCTGGCTTGTTGCGTGGATCCAGGGGCCTCCTGAACGGTCTCTGGTGGATCTGATCGGAGGGAAAAGCCTATGGCCACGGGACCACTCAATTTGGGAGCAGAAAATTGTCAGACTTTGGAAACTACCGGCGCGCGCGAAGCGCGCGAAATTTTGCCCCATGTTTTCCTGGCATTTTATCGAAAACGTCTGCAAAAAATCCAAGAATTTTGTCATCTGTCTTTTCCTTCCCAAAATTTTCATAATAGAAAAATTGGGGGGGGGGGGAATTATCCACCCAAAGTCTTCTGAAATAATCGAGTGAACAAAATGCTTCAAAGCATTACATCGCATATTAGCCTACAACGCATGGAAGAAAAACCGCCATTTGCGCGCGAAACACTCGAAAAAATATGCACTTTTGGCGACTCGAATAAAAATTCGAGAACTCGGTGTTTATGAAACATGAGTTCCTTGACTTCGGCCCTAGTCGGGTCCAATCTTCACCTGGGGTCCCGCCAACCTGGATAGTTGACTTAAACAATTCCAACGCAATTATGGTTTGGTTAGAAAAAATGAATCAGTTTAGAGGTAAACAAAACTTGGCATATGCCCATTTATTAATTTTATTACGGTCCGGAAAAGAGGTGGGGGGGGGGGACGAATGATATGATATTCCCCCCTTTGGAAAGTGGGGGGGGGGGGCAACTGTCTCCCCCGTCCCCTACCTGGACGCCATGTGGGGTGTGACATCCCCTGTGGAAATCAGAAGTAGGTCTCTGGGCGCCAAAAAGTGAGAGGTGCTCTGCCTGATAAGACTGTACCAATAACTTCGGCATCGAGTGAGAGTTTCTCTAATCTTAAACTAGGAAGAGTTCTTACGTTCTGTCATAGCCACGACAGAATACGGGACCTAATGACACTGGCTCGTGAGCGTATCTCACAGAGGGCATTGACTTGGATGCAATTGTGGATCGGTGGGCAGAATTGCCCAAGTTTGGTCGCATTATCAGGGTTGGTCGCGGGTCACCGATATGGGGCGGCGTGAATAGGCAGCTTTTCCCCAAATTAGTATTGGGATATCTAAGTAAGGTGCATTGGGTTGTGTTCCCTAATTTGATGTCCAATGCATGTTTAAAATCGTAGATGGTAAATTAAAAAAAAAAAAAATGTAGTGTATTGTTGCGTGTGAATTTGGTAGTCCTGGTAGTAAAGACAAGAGTTAATTTGAAAAAAAAAAACTCGTTCCAACTCACATTGAATCATAATTACGATATATTCGTACAAACTGTAAGCAGTGCCCCCCCCCCCTTCCCCCCTCTCGTCGAGGAGCAAACGGATGCAACGCGGGGAGAAAAGTTAAGAAAAAATAGGTTGCGTTGCGCACGTCCGAGGTGTGCCAGGGACAGTGGCGTCACCGGGGGGGGGGCAGGGGGGCACCTGCCCCCTTCCTCGAAAAACCTTGTTTCCCCGGGTGCCCCCCAATGAGATTCGTGATTTTCGATGAAAAATTTGAAATAGATTGGCCAAAACCAACAAAAAATATCAACAAGAAAG